>CM035423.1:49564747-49897247 GCA_020310875.1 Ceratopteris richardii
GCTCCTTCAATTCTCTGCATCATCTTCTTCGCCAACAATAATCTTGCAGAGGCTGCTGCTCTTTCTCGAGAGCTCCAAATTGAGTGCAAGATGGCTCATTGGAAAGGTATTAGTGTCTAGTGTATGCCTAAACATTTCCATAGCATTTGGTTCAGTAGATTGGGAGAAATCTGAGTTTTTTGGTTCGAGGTCAATCTCTGCATATTCCTGAAAAATAGGAAGTACCACCGGTGAATGTCGCATTCATTCCTATAGCATATTTTGCTTATTCCTTATACTTTTGTGCATTCCATACACTCAACCCTATGTGTATCACGCCCATAAAAGGATTTTTTCTAATTGTAATTATGCTGGTTGCTATGGGCATTTGAAGTTCATTGTCTCTTCCATAGATAGTAACTTTTTTGAGTTAGTCGACCCGCAAACCTATCTGTTTTGTATCGACTCATTCTCCTTGATGCTCCAAAGTACATAGTGTGTTTCTTTGCACTTATCCATGCGGAGGAAGCTTGACTCCAAGGTGTGCACAAGAGAAATCTCTTGGAGAAGGTGGCAGTCTGGTGTAAAGAAGGTCGACAACATAAAGAACTTAGGGTCTCTTGTAACCTTGTGTGTGTGTATTCATTGTGATTAAACACTGCATAGAGATCACTTGTTATATTTTTATGGAATAATAAAATATTAAATAGATTTTAATGTCTTCAAGGTTTGAATGTGTTTTGTGCTTTGATTTAGCAAGTGAAGATCCATGAGGGTGTGAATGCACATGGACTTATTCACATATTTTTGGAGATATTTAGAAGAATATTTAGAAGATAGTTATTTTTAGAAGATAATATTTTTAGTTAATTTTTGTAAAAATAATAGATCACTTTAGAAAGTGATGTTTGTAAAAATCAAAAATCATAATTTTGTAAATAAAGCAAAAGCATGCTTTTCGAAGCACCATTCTCATGTATCTTCTATTCAGGACATAATAAGAAATAATTACACATGCTTTGATAGACTTGTCCATCAGAGTATGTGGGGGGAGATTGTACCCAATCTGGTATCAAGTCTCTTGTTTATTTTTATTCTCTGAGTACTTTTGTGAGATTTTGTTTCTCTACTATCCTCTGCATTCGTGCATGTGTAGGACCTTGCGTTCATCTGCATTTTCTCAGCCTCACTAGCTTTAATTTTCTTTGTTAATTCCTGTAGTTGTGCTTTCAATCCTTCATTTTCCATGGCTAGAGCTTTGCACTGTTGCTTGAACTCTTGAACTCACTACAAGAAAAAGGGGGGCGTAGCGACGCCCCCGAATCGGGAAAAAAACGAAAACCGTCGCTTATGCGACGAAACCGTCGCATAAGCGACAGTAAAAATTTCGGATTTTTTTTTTTGGCCGAGCATCGTCGCATAAGCGACGATAGCGTCGCATAAGCGACGCTAAACCAGAAGCGTCGCTAGTAGCATCGCAGGTTAGCGACGCACTTAACGACGATGGCAAACTGCAGAGCGTCGCATATGCGACGCTCTGGAATGTAAAAAAAAAATTCAATTCTCCCGGCACATTTGTGCCGGGCCTTGAACGCGAGGAAGAATACAGACCGAGAGAGAGAGAGAGACATACAGCGCGCGAGAGGGAGAGAGAGAAGCGAGACATACACAAGGTATGCGCACACACACACTCACACACACATATACACGCATAGACACACACACACATACGCAGACACACACACACATACACACAAATACACACATAGACACACATACACAAGACGCGCACACACATACACACACATAGACGCTCACACACATACACACACATATACACTCACAGACACATACACACATAATGATGCATCCACACACATACACATGCATACACACATAGACACACATATACACACACACACATATGCATACACACACACATAGAGAGACATACACACACATACACATACATGCATACACATACACACATAAACACATACACACACATAGACACATACACACATAAACACATACACACTCATAGGTACACACACATACACATAGACACACACACATATAGTATATACACACACATGCACACATAGACACATACACACATACACATGCATACACACACATACACATGCATACACACATACAGACACATATACACACACATACACACACATATATGCATACACACGTGACACACATAGAGAGACATACACACATAAACACATACATGCATACATTTGCATACATAATGCATATGCATATGCATATAATGTACATACATACTTACATGCATACATAATGCACATGCATAGATACATACACACACAGATACATACACACATAGACACATACACACACATGAACACATACATACTCATAGATACACACACATACACACACAGACACACATACACATAGACGCGCACACACATACACACACATAGACGCTCACACACATACACACACATATACACTCACAGACACATACACACATAATGATGCATCCACACACATACACATGCATACACACATAGACACACATATGCATACACACACACATAGAGAGACATACACACACATACACATACATGCATACACATACACACATAAACACATACACACACATAGACACATACACACATAAACACATACACACTCATAGGTACACACACATACACATAGACACACACACATATAGTATATACACACACATGCACACATAGACACATACACACATACACATGCATACACACATACACATAGACACACACACATACACACATACACATAGACACACACACATACACACACATACACACATAATGATGCATACAAACACATACACATGCATACACACGTACAGACATGTACACACACATACACACATAATGATGCATACACACACATACACATGCATACACACATACAGACACATGTACACACACATTCACACACACATTCACACACATTCACACACATATACATACATGCATACATATTGCATATGCATATGCATACATACATACTTACATGCATATGCATACACACACATATGCATACATACATACTTACATGCATATGCATACACATGCATATGCATACACATGCATATGCATATGCATACACATGCATATGCATATGCATACATAATGCATATGCATATGCATACATAATGCATATGCATATGCATACATAATGCATATGCATATGCATACATAATGCATATGCATACATAATGCATATGCATATGCATACATAATGCATATGCATATGCATACATATGCATATGCATACATAATGCATATGCATATGCATACATACATACTTATATGCATACATAATGCACATGCTTACATACACTGTCATAATGTATACACACACACATACACACATAGACACATACACACATAATTATGCATACACACACATACATATGCATACACACACATATGCATACATACATGCATACACATACACACACATAGATACATACATACACACTCATAGACACACACACATACACATAGACACACACACATATACACACACATACACACATAGACACATGCACACGTAATGATGCATACACACATACACATGCATACATAGACACACATAATAATGCATACACACACATACATATGCATACACACACATGCATACAAACATATACACACATATACACACACACATGCATACACACATATACACACACATATACACATATACACATATACACATACACATGCATACACACACATGCATACACACATACAAACACATATACACACACACATACACACATAGATACATACACACGTAATGATGCATACACACATACACATGCATACATAGACACACATAATAATGCATACACACACATACATATGCATACACATACATATGCATACATACATGCATACACATACACACTTAGACACATAGACACACATAGATACATACATACATATAAACACATACTCATAAACACACACACATACACATAGACACACACACATATACACACACATACACACATAGACACATGCACATGCAATGATGCATACACACGTACAAATGCATACATAGACACACATAATGATGCATACACACACATACATATGCATACACACACATGCATACATACATGCATACACATACACACATAGATACATACACACACGTAGATACATACATATACATAAACACATACACACTCATAGACACACACACATACACATAGACAACACACACATATACCTACACACATACACACAGATGCATACACACACATACACATGCATGCACACACATACACATGCATACACACACATACACGTATATATATATTGATTTCTAACCATTTTGTTTTATATGTTAGGTATTATGGATCCCAGTAAAGAGAGAAAGGCGAAACTCACTCTCATAAAAAGTCTTATGAGAGCAAGAGTTCCGTCAGATACTCTAGGGGCCATAATGCGGGACTACGCAGACATGTCCGATGAGGAGCTGGATTATACGATCCAGATGCTTACGCGATCAGACGAGGGCTCTTCTGCGGATCCACATGCAGGAAGAGAGCTATCTGCTCATAGGTATGTTTTTTTTCATAATTTTTTTTAATGATATTATAGCACATATTTTTATTTATTTCTATCTATCTATTTTTAGGACACCTATACCACCTCCAGCACGTGATAGCAGAGCAGAGTTGCCTATGAGGACATGCATAGGCACCTTAGGACTAGAGTGCGACATAGAGCCGGAGGGGAACATTGTGTACATAGGGAATGGATTGGAGTTCAAGAGAAGAATGCGGGCACTATGCGACTCTTACATGCACTTTATCCACTTACCATGGAAGTAAGTAAAAGTTTTACATATAAATTGAAATGTATATCTTATGTTTTATTTACATTATGTTTTTTATTTTTGTAGTGAGCATGATGAGAGGGATAAAAAGTACGTGCTTAGTTCACTTGAGACAGAGTTTGGGACAGGATGGTCCCTTAAGTGGTGTTTAAAAGAGATGCGGACACTTATGGCTCATCGTCGCGACAATGCACGGTATGTATGTATATGAGAGAGAGAGAGAGAGAGAGAGAGAGAGAGAGAGCTATGTATGTATGTACGTATGTATGTATCTATATATGCATCTATGTATGTATGATGTCATTCCTAAGATCTATTACTCTATGTTTACTGAAAGGCATGTATATTAACTTATATATGTATCTAATATACATGTTTCTATTTTTGTAGTATGTATGTATGCATGTGTATCATGTATGTATACATCTATGTGTTGTGTATAAATGTAATATGTATATACTATGTGTATATATACATAAAAATGTGTGTATTACATTACACGTATGTATGTAGTATATATTTACTGCTATGTATGTAATATAATATAATCCATGTATGTATGTATGTGTGTGTGTATATATGTATGTATGTATGTATGTATATATATATATATATATATATATATATATGTACATATAAAAAAATCTAAAATAAAAATGTATATACATATACATATAAAACCTTTTAGCCATATGTTTGAAGTATATATACACCTCCGACGTCCTACTAGAGAGATGTCTCTCGTCCCAACCTTATGCCTCTATATATAGCTACTCGAATCAACGAGGATCATGATTCATAATATATGTAAAGATATATACACATCATGTAGATAGGATACATAAATATAAAATGGAGTAGATATATTATGCTTCACACATACATGCCTAAATGCACACATAAATATATATATACATACTAACATATTTACATGTACATATTTACACATACATGTACATGCCTACATGCACACATAAACATATATATACATGCATACATATTTACATGTACATATTTACACATAGACACATATACATATATACATGTACACAATTATAAACACTTGCATATATTACGTACATGAATACATGTATACATATATCACACACATGCAAACACATACATATACATGAAATACATATATATGCATACTAATATATGTATACATATAATACACATGAATACACACACATATGCATACATACATGATAAAAATTTACTCCTCGAAGATAAAGCTATATATAAAATAATTAGGCATACCCCCGAGCTTCATGTTCTAACTTAGAAGAACATGATTTCATCTCTCTAGTAGGATTCATCGTTATTCAAGTTAATAAAAAAAACCTATTATATATATCCATTCAGAAGCTTCAAGTTACTATCTAATCTGCTCATATGTTTTCATTATTGCCATCATTTTGGTAAGACATCAATATAGTCTCATCTTCATTATCCTTATTGATTTCATTTATTTCTTCTATTGTTAAATCTATGTTCTCATGAATCACATCATCTATTGGTGGATTAATATCTATTTCTGGTAATTCCTCTTCCTCATCAGTAGAATCAGCATGTAGAGAATTATCCTCTTCATCAAAAAGATTAGTATCATTATCACGTATAATGAGTCTAATTTCTATTCCAGATGTTGATGTATCAGTATCTGATGTTGAATCATCAAGAGGACTTTCTTCAATCTCTCTAACAATAAACTGTTCAAACAATGACCTACCTCTAGGTTGCACATGAATGACTTGCCACCAAGGATGAGCATCTGGGTTTTTATAAAAAAATGCTTGTTCAATATGCCTAGGAAGAATATATGGTTCTTTAGTAGATCGCATTACCTTGGAAGAATCAATTGCCCAAAACCCAGATAATTCCTTTCTTATTGTAGAATTACTACCTTTATACTCCGCTCGATACCAGTCAACCTTCAAAATGACCTATCACAATATATAACAACAAAAACGTCCCATTATTAGGTGCTTAAAAAAAAACTAACTCTAAAAAAAAATATATAAACTTTTTTCTACCTGTTTGAATGTACGAAATGAAATTTCGTAGATACCAACAATAGTTCCTACGTAACCAAGTTCGCCATCTATAAGGTTCGTGTCTTTTGAGCTAGCACGTGATAGTTGCTTGAAACAAGCAACAATACTAGAATCCTCTGTTTTACGTAAAGAATCAATGGATTTGATTCTAATATGCTGTCCAAAAGCCCACATATTAGTGAACATTCGAGCCTGCAAAATAAATTGAATTAGTAAATAGAAACTAACATACATATATGAAAAAAATAAAATATATATTTTAATAAAATTACCTTTTGTTCACAACCCATCATTAACTCTCTTTGCTCATCTGAGATTTCTTCATTATTTGCGTTGGCGCGTTGCAAACGACTATATAGCCAATCCGTGAAAGAAGGTATATCTGTAATCTCATTATTATCGAGATTACGTCTAGATCTTTTGTTTTTTCGCCTTTTACTTTGGAGACTTTGAAGTTCCTCGTACTCGCTAACGAATGCTTGCATGCATTCGCTATTATATGCTACAAAAGTGGAAACATCATTTTTTTCTTGAAATGTAAATAAGAATGGAACCCCCTTACCTGATAATACCTCATCGGTTATTTTTGAAGAAGACTCGTTGGTCCATGCACGTGGAGCTTCTTCATGAACTCTTTCAAGGTACTCACTAACGTAATACATGCACTCTTCAAGCATCCAACCCTTTGCCATGGATCCTTCTGGTTTTGCTCTTTGTCGCACATAACCTTTTAGTATTCCCATAAATCGCTCGACCCAAAACATCCATCGAGTGTTGACAACACCGGCAATCTCTATCTCATCTACAAGATGGACTAGTAAATGAACTTGAATATCAAAAAATGAAGTAGGAAGTTCTTTTTCCATCAAACATAGTAGCTCTTTGCATTCACGTTTTTTTTGTGGGATCGAATTTTTATCGATCTCTTTGGATGTAATCCACCTATACAAATCATAAAAACAATTGTAAAGAAGTTAATTAAAAAATAAAAGATATCCAATATTCAAACATATTAAATATAAAAGTATCATAATTACCTTATATGTGATCCAAGACGATAGATGACATCTCGTACTCCTTTCGTTGTACATCCATCGATAACCAAAGGTAAAATATGTTTCAAAAAGTTATGCCAGTCATGGGTCTTTAATCCAGATAAGCTCTTATCATCCATAGTAAACATGTTTTGAAACGATGCTCCATATCCTGTAGGAGTCTTGATCAATTGAATTCTATTGTTGATAGTTTGTATCTCTTTTGTCGTAAGTACCCAAGGAGCAGATGCATAAGTCGTTTCTTGTCGATGTCTATCAAAAACTGGCCATAACTTTGGTTTGGATTTTTGATCTTTCAAATCATTTCTTGATGTTGTGGTATCTTTTAGTCCAAGAAGATGCTGCCATAGTGAATAACCAATATTTTTGAATATATGCATAGGATCAAGAAGATGACATACTTTTAACTCTTTCCAATACTCCAAAGAATACCATATTGATATGTTCTCTGCGAGTGCGAATTTCCCTTTACCTTTGTTCACATACTCATTATCTGAATCATCACTGAAGATTTCTGCTTCTGGATCTATCAGAGGTCCATCTGTCCATTTTTTATACCAATCCATAGGCGTCATAGGTTTTGGAAACTGACCTGTTTCAAGCTTTCCATTAAAATGTATCGCTTCTCTTTTAGATATTAATGGATGATCATCAGGCAAGAATCATCGATGTCGAAGATAAATATTTTTGTTGAGATTCTTACTATAGATTGATCTCAACCAATCACCACAATATGGACAAGCTTTATAACCCTTAGTAGATATTCCTGCATCATGGAAAATGATAAAAATATAATTAGATTAAATCATATTTATTTACATGCATATTGAATAAAAAAATTACATCAATACCTGAACAAACGCCATATCCAGGAAAATCGTGAATAGTCCAAGCCACAATACCACGAATCGTAATATGTCTTTCATTGATGCTTTTTGATATATCAATGACATTAATACCTCTCCATAACTCTTGAAGATCGTCAATGAGAGGAGCAAGATATACATTCATATCTTTAACTTGTCTTTTGCCTGGGATTAAAAGTGAAAGCATTAAATGTTCCTTTTTAATGCTAAGATATGGCGGAAGATTATAGTTTATGACTACCACTGGCCATGTTGACCATTTACTGGATTTCATGGAGAATGGATTAACCCCATCTAATGCAACTCCTAACTTTAGATTCTGTGGATTTTGTGCAAATTCAGGCCATGTAGAATCAATATGCTGAAAAGCAACACTATCATGAGGAATTCTGATTATTCCATCAGTACTTTTGTGATCATGTCCCCAAGTCAAAAGCTTTGATAATTCGGGGCTTTGAAACATATGTCTAATCCGTGGAGCCAATGGAAAATGTCTCAATACCTTATTCGGGATTTTACCTTCTTCACCCTTATATCGAGGAGATTGACATTTGGGACATGTCAAAGAGTCTGCATATTCACCTCTATATAAAATACAATCGTTAGGACATGCATGTATACATTGATAATCCATACCAAGATTGTTGATTATCTTCTTCATTTCATCATGTGAGGTAGGAAGAATATTTTGACTTGGTAAAAACTTTTCAGATAATAACCTGTAAGTTTATCAAAAAAATGATATATTAAAGAAAGTAAATAAATAAATATACATATATATATATGCATATAATTTTATATATGTGTATGCTTATGTGCATCTTTCAAAATATTCATAAAAAATTTGATTGTTTGGATGGCAGGATACGATTGTTTGTTTTGGAGGATATGAAGTATGTATCTTCATTGAATGATTTGTCGATTCACGCATATGTTCAGTTTGAAAGTGTGAGAAGCGGATTTATAATTTGTATTCAAAGAATTTGGCACTGTTTATAGGCCATACGATGGTGACCTGGATGAATCCCATGCACAGAGGTTACTCAAGATAGAGCAACCTGATTATAAGGGACTAGTACTAGCAGGATTCCTGGGGTATGCAGTAAACCTCTTGCATGTATATGTGTGATCCTCTCAAGCCACCATGATTTCCACTTTGTATCCTAAACTTCAAATGCGCCTCATCATTGACATGCAAGAGGTTTACTGCATACCCTAGGAATCTTGCTGGCACTAGTCCATTATAATCAGATTGCTCTATCTTGAGTAACCTCTGTGCATGCGATGCATCCAGGTCACCATTGTATGGCCTATAAACAGTGCCAAATTCTTTGAATACAAATTATAAATCCGCTTCTCACACTTTCAAACTGAACATATGCGTGAATCGACAAATCATTCAATGAAGATACATACTTCATATCCTCCAAAACAAACAATCGTATCCTGCCATCCAAACAATCAAATTTTTTACGAATATTTTGAAAGATGCATTAATAGTTTTAAAAGATGCGCATTTATATAAGTAGATAGAAAATTGAAAATTATACCTTAATAGTGTCGAAACAGATACATTACTCCATCCAAAACGATTTTGAAGGTTGAGAATAAGTAAGCTTGCACTTAGTCGTGTCAAACGACTTCCTTCATATACATGCTTTAGACATTCCTCTCGAAGATATTTCTGATTTTTAGAAATATCCATGCTCTCACTGTCATTTTGATACCAATCCTCAATAAAATCTGCCATGCCATCATCTTCATCATTGTCACACAAATCTTGTACTTTATCATCTTTTGAATATAGATCTTTCAACTTTGCATATTGCACAGGATTAGTTTTGCGTAGCCTCCTCATGGAAGCTTCTGATAAATGAGGTCTTATTGGTAATTGTAAATGTTGTGGACGAATATCATCAACATCATACGTTGGAATCTACACATATAAACAAAACTCATTAGTATTCCATAAATGAATAAAAATTAAACTTCAAATATAAAATTAAGTATATAACTTATTAAATATGGATAGAAAATTTTTATTCTCTCTAGCTAAAAGGTGCTCTTGGAGGTCTATGCCATCCATAATTCACTAATAGTTCATCACCAGCATGTAATGTAGTAATAGCATTGACAACTATGTATCTTGATACATCTCTACTCATGTATGGTGATTCATGACTATTTTCACGCTCCTCAAATGTGCAATTAGTCCTTGAACTATTATGTAACCCTCGACTACTATTTATTAAACCTGCTATATTTCCATGTGTGTAAGGTCTTCCATCAATATATAATCTTTCATTTTCTGCATGTAAAATCCTTCTACTAGTAAGAGATGCTGCGTTCAAGCATATTCCATAAGTACTCATGCTTTGAACATAACGTGAAAGTCGATGCCAATCTCCCCATCCATATATAGGACCACAAAATGACATAAGAGTGACTTCAGAGTTCGGAGGCACATACAAATCCTCTACAATAAAGAGACCACGACCAGCATTAGTAATAGTGGATGGAGCAATCATATAGCGATTACCCCAAAAGTTGAAAACCTCTCCATCTAAAGGAAGTGGTCCTCTATTCCATCCTCCATATCTTCTTCTATCATATGTTTGTACTAAAGAACGATCACGAGCTGGCAATGGATAATCTCCAGCCGTTTCATTCTCTAAACCAGGAGGTAGAGGATTTCTAGAAACCTCTGCTTGTAATTGATGAACAGCAAGTCCATGACGTGTACGAGGTATATTAACATTATGAGAAAAATCATTATCATCATCATCATCGAGCAAGTATTCCTGTATATCAATAATAATTTGATTTTATACATGGTTTTTAAATAAAAAAATGACATTAATATATATAGAAAATACATACCCAAGCATTATCACGTTGACTAGGTGATGGTGCATGCTCAAAAGTACCATACTCTGCCTCATGTTCAATACATTCCAATCGTGGTCTTCGATACGTGCCATAACAAGAGTTACACCAACATATAATATGCTCTTGATAGTAAAATTCATCATAATTCCTATCGGAGGACACATGTGAAGTCGTTGCATGGGTAGGAGGTGGTGGAGTACCCTCTGATTGATCAGAATCTGCACATCATAAGAAACATAAAAAAAATATATAAGTTATGTATCCATCAAATATAGTTAAAATTAAATATTTCATATACTTACAGTATAAAGTCGTTGCACGATGAGGAGACGGTGGTGGAGTTCCATCTGATTGATCAGAATCTACAAATAATGGTATTTGATATTAATAATTTGATTATCTACATAAATAAAAAATTCACATATACATATTTACACATACACACATATTCACATATACACATTTATACATACACACATATTCACATATACACAACACATATTATTGTGGGATAAATGCATGTATTTTGTATGAATGTGTATATGCATGCATGTGTGTGTACGTATATATGTGGATATGTATATGTGTGTTTATGTTATATGTATGTATATGTGTATATATATACATATATGCATGCGTATATGTTTGCATGTATATGTGTATGTGGGTATGTGTATGTGTATGTGTATGTGTATGTGTATGTGTATATGTGTGTATAAATGTGTATGTATTCTGACTTTTTTTTCTGTTTGAGATTAAATTAACAGGAGATATTGTATGGTCGAAAAAAATAAGAGGCGAGCTAACATACCACCTGAGTCATGGCAGTTTTTTCGTAGACAGCTACGTCTTCAGGAGTCATTTCCTCAGCAGAAGGTACACAAATTAATAGTTTATATTTATAATTTTTAGATATTTTAGTAATTTTTTAATTTAATTTATGTATTTTTTTCCTTGAATAAACAGGCTGCTGCAAGGAAGAGAGTGGAGTCGGGCCACACATCGCACTTAGGCCAAATGGGCCATAATGGTTTTGTAGCTACGTTTGTAAGTATATGTGTTATTGTGAGTATATTTTTTATTTTAGTTAAAATGCAAGCAACTAATGTTTTTTATTTGTTTCATTGCAGCGAAAGGATTATGGCCGATATCCTACGAAACACGAGATCGAGTATGCTACACATTTTGGATATCGGCGTTTGAGCGAGTATATACAAGATCATCCTTATGCCTTTGTGAGTATTTTTAAATTTTATATAATTATTTTGTTGTTATGAATGTTTTAATTATTTTATTGATTTATGTTTGTTATATGTAATACAGGAGTATTATGGGGAGACAAATATGGATGAGGTGGAGAGACAGACACAGGAGGGACGATCTCGATCGTCACAGGGTGATCATGAGGATGAGGATGAGGAAGATCCATCTGATCATGATATTGCTGATGATGATGATGATCATGATGACGATGATTAGGATTTTAGACGTTGATTATGACATTGGATTATGTATTTACATTGATATATACATATATTTATCTATATATTTTTCATTTCAGTCATGTTTTGAATTGTGTGTATGGTATTAAGTAATGAAGAGTTTTGTTCTATTGATTTTTATTATTGTTTATATTAAGCATGTGTTTTAATACTTTAATTATATAATTCATTCATATGTGTGTACCTAAGTGTATATATGTGTGTGTATATGTATGTATGTGCATGTGTATGTGTGTGTATATGTATGTATGTGCATGTGTATGTGTGTGTATATGTGTGTATATGTATGTATGTGCATGTGCATGTATAAGTGCATATGTGTGTATGAGTATGTGCATGTGCATGTGTATGTGTGTATATGTATATGCATGTATATGTATAACTCTATGTGTATGTGTGTGTATGTGCATGTATATGTGTATATGTGCATGTGTATGTGTGCGTATATGTATGTATATGCATGTGCATGTATAAGTGTATATGTATGTATCAATATGTGCATGTTCTTGTGTATGTGTGTGTATATGTATAACTCTATGTGTATGTGTGTGTATGTGCATGTATATGTGTATATGTAGGTATATGCATGTGTGTGTGCTTCTTCGTCATGTATAAGTGTATGAGTGCATATCAATAAGTGTGAGTATGGTATGTAATGAAAATAACACAATTCAAATGATCTACAAATAATAGAAATTGTACTTACAATTGTGATCCATAGTTTTTGCTTGGTTAGCTTCTTGAATAACCTGCAATAAAAAGAGAGAAGAGAAAGAGAGAAGAGAGAGAGAGAGAGAGAGAGAGAGAGAGAGAGAGAGAGAGAGAGAGAGAGAGAGAGAGAGAGAGAGAGAGAGAGATCTAGAGAGAGAGAGAGATCTAGAGAGAGAGAGATATCTAGAGAGAGAGAGTGAGATCTAGAGAGAGATCTAGAGAGAGAGAGAGAAAATTCAAAGAGACAAAGATGTAGAAAGAGAGAAACAAAGACAGAGGGAGACAATAACAGAGAGCTTAAGCAAAACAACAATTCTGCATATACTTGCTTCAGTTCGTAAGCGCAGCGCAATTGCGAACGTTGGAGAGCTCTTCGATCGGATGCGTGAAAATGCCGATTGCAGAGCCTCCAACGTTTTAATTTTTGTCCGTCAACAGATCGTCGCATAAGCGATGCAACGCGTCGTCGTATAAGCGATGCAATAGACCGTCGCTTATAAACCGTCGTTTATGCGACGCTAAAAAGCGTCGCTTATGCGATGCTAAAGAGCGTCGCTTAAGCGACGCCATGAACAAGCGTCGTTTATGCGACGTTAGGCATATACCGTCGCAAATACCGTCGTTTTTTGCGTCGTATAATTGACGGTCCGCGCTCGACGGTATTTCCGACGCAAGTTGCAATTTTACAGCGACGAAATTCTGTCGCATTAACCGTCGCTACACGCCCGTATTCCTTGTAGTGACTTCATTTTGTTTCTGTTGTACTTGTTCTCTAGCAAATTTTAATTTTGCTGAAAGATTCTTACTCTCTTCTTGAAGCTCATGCTTGTCCTGCATCGCTTGATCATAGTCTTCATCAGCCTCAAGCATTAATTGTTGTGTGTCCAGTGCGGTTCTGATCATGTCTTGCATTACGGGCTTGAGTTGAGCAATGTCGACATTCAACCATGTCCTCGGTATGCTCGGAGCTTCTCCGGTTTGCACATCCTTTCCTTGCTCTACATGGATGGTGTCATTGTGGGGTTGTCTAATTTGTAATTGGATTTTTGGTTCTTTTTCTTCTTCATCCAAATCAATAATTTTTGTGGCACTCCCTTGAAAGGTGACGTCCATGGGGGAGGGTTCTGCCACGACCCTTATTGGTGTGAAGGGTTCTGCTTCTTCTACTGTCTCTTCTTGAGGCTCTTTCTTTGGTATCTTGATTGACACCTCGCACGTAGGTGTTGCCTCCTTGATATGAATAGTGGAAGTTTCATTGATTTTTATCACATGCGTACTTTCTTGGTTTGCTTCCTTTTCTTGTAGTGTCCTGATCAGGGTGGGTAGTGTTGTCGTTCATCTTTATGCCCTCTTCTTCTTCATTGTAGTTGATTGCATTCAATTCCACCCATTGTCCATCATCCTTTGATTCACTTTGAATGTCTACACTTAACAATGAGGTTTCGGGTTCTTCTTGTGCATCCAAAGCTGAGCTTGAATTTTCCAACCCTAATTCCCTGTAGCGGTGTACTTTTGTGAGCTTCTTTTTGGCCTCTATCTCCTGTTGGGCCTGCTGATAATGGTGCCCTTGTACTGGTAAATTGACTTGCCCTTCTATATATTGATGTGTATCCTCGAGGGCTTGAGTTAAATCTTCCTCTGTAAGCGGCCTTTGCTCTTCAATTCTTGTCTTTGGAAGCACATGCACTCTTTTCGTTGCTGGAGCTTCCTCTTCCACTTGCTTTACTTCCCTTAACCTCTTTGTTCCTCTCATTCTGGGTTGAGAGCTAGTTTCTGCCTCTTCCACTATCTCGACTCCCCTTTTCTTTTTAGGAATTGTGGCGACTTTGGCATACTTAGCGATGGCAGTCGAAGGTGGCATTTCTTGCAGGTGCTCTCTACTTCCTAAAGCATGGTAAATTAATATTGTCAGAGCGACGCTTCCATTGAGGAACTTCTTATTATTCCATTGCTTCTTTGCTTTGAATAGTCTTTCCTGTATGTAAGGAGTCAGATTGATTTGATTTCCAATCTGCTTGATTGCATGTGAGAGCAGTTGGACAATTATCTTCTGAGGGGCCGTATACCGATGCATATTTGGGAAGCAGAAGTGCTGGTGAATAAGTCTGACTTCCTCTTCTATGTCGACTCTGTTAATGTCAGTGAACGTCCTGGTTTTTGCCCCTCGACTCTCTTCTTTCACTACCGTGTTTCCATCTTTTCCCCATCCAAAAGCTTCCTTGATCAAATCATGTGTAAATTGGATGACTACCCATTCTCCTACTTTATCCATCACTCTAGCCTCAGGCACCAATGGATCATGCAGTGCTGGCTGTAAGGTATTCATGACTTGAGTGCATCTTTGGAAGTCGGGCTTATAGATTGGTAGCTCAAAATATTTGTGTATGCCCGCTTTCTTCATGATGTCTATCGTAGATGGGAGTCCATGTAATACTCTGAAATCCCAGGACATGATTGGAAATTGGTGATCTGTATCCATGATTTTGATAGTCGCTAGGAAGAGATACTCCCCAGCCAATTGATCTTCTCGAAACCAGTGTCCCTTTGCCTTGGTGATGCTCTGTAGAGGAAAGTCCAGTACTTCCTCTTGTACTGTTGCTTCAGAATCTTCAAAAGCCATCTGCACTTGTACGAAAAAGCGCATTAGTTTCAATGGAAAGTGTAGCAACTGTGTAGTGCATTGCAGTGATTTGTTGTCGTTCCATCACTCCGTTTCCCATGGTTCTATAGGTGAGATCTCTTACCACATCTTTTTATTTCTTTTCCTAAAAGAAAACAAGCATTAGTGTAGCTGAAGTATTTATTTATGTACATAGTATGTCCATTCCTAAGAGAGTTGAAGCTATGCCCTAATTCCTCTTGAAGAATGTGCACCACTACTGTTCTCATGTATATCATGTGCCGAATGCTTGACCTTGTAATGTGGCTCTATTATGCATACTTTAGGTGCATGTGATACGTCATGAGTGCAATTTGAAACTTCGTTGTTCCGATGGTCCACTCCTTGCAGTCGCTTGGGTTTCCAAATCCAATTCGTGGGCGCTTTGATAGGTCGTTTTCTTTCTTTGGTTCCTCGGGCTTCATGTGTTTTCTTTGTTTCCTCTAGTGTCCTAGTAATAGAGGTCCTGCTCTTCATGTTTCTAGGACGAGTCTGTTTTTGCTTTGTCATTCGAATGTTTTGATGTAATGTATCCTCCTTATTGCATATTTTTTGCTTGGCTGCTTGTTTAACCTTCTTGGGGATCCATATCTGCTGTCGTGCTTTCTGAGCTTCAATCAAAAGCTTAGGGAGCCATACTTGCAAGAGTATTGTAGTTTCAGATTTTTGTGATGCTGACATGTTATTCTCCTTTTTATCCTTATGAGGTGGTGATGACGTTTCTGATTTTCGCACTTGGTCCTTGTGTACCCATTTGAATTTGCTCTTCCCTTGATGTGAATGCCTGAATGTTGTTCTCCACATTGGTGATCCTTCTGTCGCATGAGAGACCTCATGAGAGTTGGTTTCCTGATTGTTTGGCCGTTCATCAACTGAGTAGGGTGGTATCACCTTTTCCTTGGACACATTAGGGTTTGAGCTCCCTGCTTCTTCTAGACTAGTTTATGAGGTATGGGGACTGGAATCATGTTCTACTAGCTCTTTTTTGCATCTTTCTGCACTCTCGATGGTGGTTAGTTGGAACAAAGGCTTCTCTCCTAATAGACTAAAAATTTCCTTGTGCCCTATCTTGGCTGAAATATATCCTTGAGCTAGGTTGATGCTGACTTCATTCTCAATGATCCAATCCTGTCCTAGGATCAAATCTTCTATTAAATCCTCATCTCTACACACTAATACTCGTTGTTCCATGGAAGAATTTCCTAGGTGGAGGGATACGTTAGTTGCTCCCATGCATTCTATGGTTTGACCTCCAATTCCTATCATCTGAGCTTTTGTGGGCGTCATAATCAGTTCAAGATTTTTTATGACAGTATTACGTATGCAACTAAGTCCTGCTCTTGAGTCTATTAATGCATCCATCAATTTGTACTCTGTCTTTCCAATTCCTAGGTTTAGGTAAGGTTGTGACCTGTGAGCTCTGTTCGTGTCAGATGTATGGACTTGGTAGTTAGCCATAGGGATAGGTTCCTCTCCTTGGAGATACCGTTCATCTCTTTGCCTAATCCATTCTTTCCTTTTCTTGATGCGTTCTAGGGCTTCTTGTCGGGCCTCCTCTCTAATCCGTTCTTCCTCTTGCTTCCTATTTTGAGCATCCACTAGACATGCTAGCATTTGATCCGTCAATGGCTCCATGAACCGTTTAACTCTGCATCCACTTATGTAGTTAGGAAGAATGTCTCCATCTAACGTGGCTAGATTAACTGCTCCACTAGTAGAGATCCTATTGATGATCAGAGGTCCATATCCGCATTTTTGTAACTTCTTGGCATGTTGCTTTAAGGTGTAAACCAGGACTAAGTCTCCTTCTTTAAGTCCTTTGTCTTTTATATGTGCATCATAATATGCCTTTTGTCTTCTCTTGGCTGCATAGATTCCTGCCATCGCTTGTAACCTAGTTTCATGTAACTTCTCGATTTGGTCTAGTTGTTGGGACAATTCATGTCCGTTCCATTCATACTGTTGGGCTACTCTCAAAGTTGGGATTAAAAAATCAATTGGAAAAATTGCATTTTTCCCGTACACTAAATTGAATGGGGTAGTTCCAATAGCAGTCTTGTATGCTACTCGGAAGGCCCAAATTGCATGGTGCAATTGTTTGTCCCAATCAGACCTCCCATTATTGACAATCTTTGTCAGTACTGCACATAATACCTTATTGGAACTTTCCGCTTGACCATTGGCTTGGGGATGGTATGGGGCTGATTTTTTGTGGATGACTAAAAATTCATTCATTAGGGATTCTATCACTTCATTAAGGAAATGCATTCCTCGGTCACTCACAATCTCAATTGGTAATCTGAAACGAGTGAATATATGCTCAAAAAAGAACTTAGCAGTGGTTTGAGCATCGTTCCTCCTAATAGCCTTTGCTTCTACCAATTTTGTCAAGTAGTCCGTGGCTACTATGATGTACTCAGCATGTGATCCTTTGTCCGGTGGATTAATGGGTCCTATGAAGTCAATACCCCATTTAGAGAATGCTCTCGCACAAACCATAGGTCGCAATGGCATGTCATCTCTCCGAATTGGGTATTTAGCTCTCTGGCATGTCTCACAACTTCGTACATATGTTTGAGCATCCATATGTAAAGTTGGCCACCACAAGCCTGCGAAAAGGATCATTTTTACAATTCTTTCGGCGGAAAAATGTCCTCCTACTGCACCTGCGTGCGCCATCTCTAATATGGGTAAATACTCTCCTTCATGAATACATAATCGTAATTGGTTGTCTTTTCCTCTTCTAAACAAGTTTCTTCTTATGAGAACATAATCCTTGCTCATCTCCTCTAGGGATCGTTTTCTAGCCAAGCTAACTCCTTCCTCATGTTCTCTTGTCTTTAGGAATTTCACTAATATTGTGCTCCAATTGGGTGCTATCGTTGAGAAAGGTATGGATGTATGATCCTCTGGGATTGTCTCCTGGCATTCTGCACAATTACTTACATAATCATGGACATTCTTGGGCATCTCAGGCCAGTATACTCCTAATCTTTTTAATTCCCTGATGGTTCCATGAGTCCCTTGGTGTGTTCTCCAATTGTTCACATGTGCTTGTTTGATTAGCTTCACTTGTTCATCTTCCTCGACACATCTTAGCAATACCCCATTGGGTTCTTTATAGTACACGCTTCCCGCAATAATATGCAAGTTCCTTGATTGTAAAATTTCCTTTTTACTTTCCTTATTAATAGAGTGTTGTGGACCGTGAGTAAGTATAGGAATTAATTTCTCTGCCCACTTTGGACAAACTTCCAGATTAAACAAATAAGTATCTGGCAGATCATCGGGTACTCCATTAGGTGGTTCTCCGTGTGTTAACCTTGAAAGATGATCAGCTCTCACATGGGTGTTTCCCTTCTTTACTATCACCTCAAAGTCGAACTTCATTAATAGTAGGAACCATCTTACCAATCTTCCCGTGTTGCAAGGCTTATTGACTAGGTACAATAGAGTCTGATGGTCTATGAAAAACTTGAACTTGTTGGCTAAGAGATAGTGTCTAAATTTCTTCACCGCATAGACCATTCCTAATCCTTCTCGCTCGGTAGTGGTATAATTCCTTTCAGCTTGATTTAGTTGTCTGCTTGCATAGGCAATTGCATGATCTAATTTTCCTTCATCGACTGGCTGGGCTAATATACATCCTATTGCATAATTAGACGCATCAACATGAATATGAAAAGGCTTGTTCCAATTTGGTGTTTTCAGAATTGGGGCCGTGCTAAGCCTCTTTTTCAACTCATTGAATGCCTTTTCGCACTCTTCTGTCCAAGGGAATTGAGTTAAGAGACCATACAGGGGTTTGGCGATTATGGCATACATGTGGATAAACCGACAATAATATCTACAGTGTCCCATAAATGCTTGCACCTCTTTCGCATTCTTTGGTCTAGGAAGCTCTAAGATGACCTTAATCTTGTCCTCATCCATGGATATTCCATTCCTAGAGACTATGTGTCCTAGGATTTTCCCTTGTCTCACCATGACGACACACTTCTCTGGGTTTAAACAGACTCTGTACTATCTACATTTATTAAATATCTTCCTCAACTCAGGAATATGATCATGTCTTTGATTGGAGTATGTACATAGGTCATCTACATATACTTCCATGCTCTTTTTCAGAAATTCCTTGAAAACATGAGACATCAATCGTTGGAAAGTAGCTGGTGCATTAGTGAGTCTAAAAGGCATCACTTTGAAAGCATAAATTCCCCATTCGGTCGTGAATGCGGTCTTATGTTGATCCTTAGTAGCAATAGCTACTTGATTGTATCCTGAAAATCTTTCTAAGAAGCTATATACTTCTTTTCCTGCTACTCTTTCAAATAGATGGTCCGTAATGGGTAATGGGTAGCTATCACGTATGGTGGCTGCATTGACCTTTTTCAAGTTAATGCACACTCTCAATTTTCCATTCTTCTTAGGCACAACTACTAGTGGTGATACCCACTCGGTGTGTTCTATCTCATATATGAAGCCTACCGCTAGTAGTTTGTCTATTTCCTCCTTAATTTTAGCAGCATATATCTCATTGTATGTATATGGCTGTTGTTTCGATGGTTTGGCATCTGCCGTCATTGGTATCCTATGAGAAAAAATCGAGGGTTCCATGCCTTTGAGATCTTTATACGTCCATGCGAACACGTCTCGATATTCTCGGATCAGTTGTATTAACTCTTCCTCCTCTTCCACCGACACATCTTTGCCTATGTAGGTACTTCTTTCTGAAGTATTTCGATGGCGTGCACCACACTAGACTCTCCTTCTCGAGAGCTCCACGACGATATGCTCAAAGTTGAAAACCGAGCTCCTGTCGCCACACACAGTACTCCGCACAGATGTTGTAGAATACGCAGAAAACGCAGTACACAGGGAGCACGAAGACAGACTTCTTAGGTCTTACAAATGCGGTCGAATTTACAGTCTGTGACTGACCAGGCCACTATATGTTTTATTAAAGAACATATACAAAGAAGTGTCCGGTGGCCATTTGGCCTTTCACATGGACACTAACAGTAACAATCTCCCACTAAAGGCCAATATGGCCAGAGTAACTATGGGAGAAAAAAGAAAGAATGATAAAGAATTCCTGAGTGTAAGTATACAAACTATACCTCCCACCTGATGGGCATGTTACACAGTATACAAGTGACTGTGTAAGATCAAGAATCAAGTAACCCCCATCAAGTGACAACAGTGTCGAAAGCTATCCTGTGGTAGAGCTTTAGTCAAAGCATCTGCAGCATTATCTCGAGTGTGAACCTTCTCAAGAATAATGCTCTCAGTGGCTAAGCAATCTCTAATGAAGTGATACCTCACCTCAATGTGCTTGGTCTTTGCATGATAGACCGGATTCTTAGCCAAAGCAATGGCACTCTGACTATCACTGAGCAAGTGAGGTACATGCTGAGGCAAACCCATATCACAAGCAAGACGAGAAAGCCACAATGCTTCCTTACATGCCTCACTTGCTGCAACATACTCTGCTTCTGTGGTGGAAATAGTTGTACATTCTTGAAGACGAGATCTCCAAGAGATAGCACCTCCAGCAAAATGAAAAATGTACCCTGATGTAGACTTACGATTGTCTACACAACCAGCATAGTCAGAATCTGTGTAACCAATAATGGATGCTTTCCCTCTACCTAAGCATAGACACTTGTCCTTAGTGCCACTCAGATATCTCAAAATCATTTTGACCGCTTCCCAATGTTTCTTGCCAGGATTAGACATATATCTGCTCACAACTCCCACTGCAAATGCAATGTCTGGTCTCGTAGCTACCATAGCATACATGAGACTACCAACAGCAGACTGATAGGGAATTTTGGTCATGAATTCCTTTTCCTCATCTGATTTGGGGCAGTCATCCTTGCTCAATTTCACATATGTGGGTAAAGGTGTACTCAATGCCTTTCCACCCTGCATATTGAATCGATGAAGTACTTTGGATATGTACTCACTTTGAGACAAGTATATGCATCTTTTACTCCTATCACGAGTAATGCGCATGCCAAGAATATGTTTGGCATCCCCCAAATCCTTCATATCAAATGTCTGACTCAACTTCTTTTTGAGAATTGACAAATCATAAGAGGACTTCCCAGCAATCAACATATCATCGACGTAAAGTATCAAGCATATCAAGCTGCCATCAGAACATCTCTTTGTGTAGAGACAATGATCCTCATTGCTCCGAGAATAGCCTTGGGACTTCATAAAAGCATCAAACTTTTGGTACCATTGTCTAGGAGACTGTTTAAGTCCATACAAGCTCTTCTTGAGCTTACAAACTAGACTTTCCTTGCCAGGAACTACATAACCCTCTGGTTGTTCCATATAGATCTCATCTGTAAGATCTCCATGCAAGAAAGCTGTTTTCACATCCATTTGGACTAGCTCTAAGTCCTCCATTGCAACGAATCCAAGCAACATGCGCAAAGTAGTCATCTTGACCACTGGGGAGAAGATTTCCTCAAAATCAACACCATGTTGTTGCTTAAAACCCTTTGCAACAAGTCGTGCTTTATATTTTGGAGAAGCACTATCTGATGTGAATTTCAGCTTATATACCCATTTACATGGTAAAGCTTTCCTTCCCTTTGGCAAAAGTACTAAGTCCCAAGTACCATTCTTGTGAATAGAATCCAACTCACTCTTCATGGCACGCTCCCACTTGACATGATCCTCTGTCTGCATAGCCTCTTTGTAGCAAGAGGGCTCACCGGCATCTGTTAGCATAACAAAATCTAAACCTGGAACATATCTATCAGGTGGATATGAGACACGTGCAGAACGTCTCAATGGTTGCTGAACAGGAACATGTGCAGACTGATCTGAATGGACATTCTCTTGAACATCCCTATGTGCAGCATTTTTATGCATGCTAACCGGAGGACTAGTATCCTCAAACACCACTCTTCTCACTTCAACCTCCTTAATCGGCTGTTTATGCATCTTAGACTCATTAAAAATGACATCACTACTTCTGATCACTGACCGTGTTTCAGGATCCCATAAGCGATATCCAAATTGTCCTTCTCGACCATATCCAAGAAAAATGCATTTCTTTGACTTATGGTCCAACTTCTGTCTAAGATTCTTGGGTATATGAACATATGCTTCACACCCAAAAACTCGAAGATGATCATAATATGGTGGTTTCCCTGTCCATAACTCTTGTGCCACTTTCAGACCTTTGGCAGTACTAGGTGAAAGGTTAATCACATGAACTGCAGTCAATACTGCTTCTGCCCAAAAACCTTGTGAGAGGTTTGCATGATGCAACATAGAGACTACTCTATCTTGAATAGTTCTATTCATCCTCTCAGCTACACCATTCTGTACTGGGGTATAAGGAGCTGTAAACTCTCTACGAATCCCTCTACACTGACAGAAAAGGCTGAATTCATGTGAGGTATATTCACCCCCATTATCTGAACGTAAAGCCTTAAGCTTAGTTCCTTTTTCAGTCTCAACTGAAGCAAGCCATTTTTTGAAAGTAGGGAATACATCATCCTTCGATTTGATAGGATATACCCAGACTTTTCTAGTAGCATCATCTATGAAAGTAACAAAGTAAAGAGAACCACCTAAGGACCTAGTGGGCATAGGACCACACACATCTGTATGAACAAGATCTAAAGGCTGAATTGAAGAGTCAATGTGCGTTTTATGCACATTTCTGGTTTGCTTTCCATATTGACAATGCTCACAAAATGAAAAATCAGAGAAAGATAACACAGGTAAGTAGCCAGAACGAGAAAGATTTTCCATTCCACTACGAGATATATGGCCCAAACGACCATGCCAAATACAAGCCATAGGCTGTTCAGTAACAGCTAACAAGTGTTCTTTCTGTGATACAAATAAAGGGTAAAGTGAGCCAACTTTCCTTCCTTTTGCAATAACCATATTGCCCTTTGATATACGAAAGGATTGAGCATAGAAGACCACCTTGTAACCAAGGTCATCAAGTTGACCAACTGACATCAAACTGCGTGATAACTGAGGTACATGGCGTACATTATGCATAGTAAATTTTGAACCGTCAATGAACTGCACAACCACATCTCCAATCCCAACAACATCACACTGGTAAGAGTCACCAAGTCTCACGGTACCAAGAGACTTTGCTGCATAATTAGAGAACCATTCTCTATGTGGTGTCACATGGAAAGAAGCACCAGAATCTAGCAGCCAGGTGTGGGAAAGAGAATCAGCCATAAGTGCCTCAGATGGCACAGTACTATCAAGTGTCAACACATCAGCATCATCAGAAATAGCATTAATTTCTTCAATCTTCACAGTCGAAGTAGATGGTGCAGGTAACTGTTTAACATGCCCATCAACATTCTGTCCTTTACCTTTAGCATTCTTTAATGCATAACAGTCTTTCTTCATGTGTCCTTTCTTATGACAATAATGGCATTCAATATCCCTCTTCCTTGATTTACTTCTGCTCTTATTCCGTTGACCATTCTTTTCCTTGTTCTTGCTCCTGCCACGTTGTTGATTCTTTCCTTGGTAAGAATCACGAACATTATATGCATCTCCACTCTGAGTGCCAACCATAGATTTTCTACGAATCTCCTCACTCAAGAGTGCTCCGCATATATCATCATAGACGAGTTTACCACCTGGTGCACTATTGCTAATAGCTGTGCAAAATGTATCCCATGATGATGGCAGGGTGCATAACAGCAATACTGCTTTCATTTCATTGTCCATATCCATTTTCTGAGCCTGTAACTGGGAGAATATGGCATCAAACTCATTTAGATGAGCAGCAACACTATCTGTGTCCTTCATACGAAGGTCGTATAATTTTCTCATTAGATATACTTTATTTGATGCCGTCTCTTTTTCATATGTATTGCATAACTTCTTCCAAAGCTCCTCTGCACTTTCACAGTCTAATACTGTAAAGTAAACATTATCTGCTAGGTGCAAGCGAATGGTAGACTTGGCCATTTCATCTAACTCATCCCAATCATCTTCATCCATGTCAGCAGGCTTCTTTGAAATCCCATTTACTGGCTTCCATTGCCTTCTTTGAATCAACACATCTTTAATCTGATTCTTCCATAGAGCAAAGTTTGTGCCATCAAATTTTCGGATCTCAAAATGGTCTTTGCCCTGCAAGTTATAGCTCCTCCTCGGAACGCTAGCACTAGACCCTGATCCACCGGATGTGCCTGAGACCTCTGATGCCATGATCGTAGAGAACTGAATAGAATGATAATGGAGCTAGAAGAGTCCAAACACCAACAAATAAGTGTATCAAGGAGTAAATCGACCACTATATAGTTGACTAAACCAGAAATCTGGAAAAAATTTTGCCAGAGTATCCTCTGCAAAATTAGCATATGACCAGTGTCAAAGTATCATAAAACTGCAAGTACTAACATGTCTACCTGCATAGTGAATCACTGACTCCACTGCATATAATCAGTTACCCAATAGAAGCCAACTAGGCTTATCGAGCACCTATGAACAACTATCATACATCTCCTATGGCGAGGCTGGGTAAGTCTTCCACCTGCATCACCGAAGAGACCCCGACATCTGGGTGTCTCCCAGTTAAGAAAACCTCACCACGACCCTCTTTATCAAACGTAAAAGGCTTTATGCAAAGAACGTAACCGCTATATCAATGCCCACATGGACGTACATAAGCGGTATCCACAGAAGCGTACATGGTGTGTATGTGCTCAATATATGCAGTAAAATGACACTGAAAGGCTGAATACACAGCCCAAAAAACTAGCCAATAACACCTGCAAGTGTCTGTCAACTCTGATGTTTTAGGCTTTAAAAACCTGCATAAATTTGCAGCGACTGCTCCCACCAAAACTGAAAACCCCTCGAGAAACCTGTAGTTTTACGAGTGTGGCTGAAAATACAGCCCCAAAGGTTGATATTTATTGTCTGAGAAGTACAAGGAACACTCTTCTTGATGTTCTTGGACCTGTGTGAAGAGAACTACGTACGAAAGTAGTCCAAAATGGCTCCAAGAACACCCCAAAATTGCTTCAGAAATAGGCTTTAAAAGCAAAAATGAAGCTTTGAGGGACCAAAACTTGTTCAAGGTAATGCCAACCTTAGTCTTTCCCCTTCTTCAAACACCACAAGAGTGTAGCTTAGTGGCAAGAGATTGCCGCGGTTAAGCGAGCTCTGGGGGGAACAGTACTGGGATGGGTGACCTCCCGGGAAGTACCGGGAACCTCTATATTCCTTGATCGTTGAGGTCCTCCCTCGCGCACAGCCAACGGCGCCAACGGTGACTTCGGTGAGCGGCTTCTATTGCCAAGATCTTTTTCGGTTCCTGTTTCTCTTTGGTTCAAATGGTGTCTAGATAGCTCTCTTTGGAATCGAATTCTGGTTCCATTTCTATAGTCTCATATTCCTCTTTCCATTCTTTTTCCAAGATTTCCCCTTCTCCCACTTCTTGAAGGACAACCATATAAAGATTTACATCATAACCTTTCTCATCTATGCACTCGTTCATTGTCAAGACTTCCTCATTTACACACACGTCTAAGGTTGCTAGGATTTCCATCCATCCATGCAGTTCAAAGGTTTCATCAGGAAAGATTTGCGGCATGTACCTTGGGTCCTCTACAGGTCGGTAGTTCGGATGTCCTATTGGCCACGCCTATCTTTTACTATCCTCTTTCTTGGCTTCTTTGCACATCCATAACTGGGTGTCCTCGTGCATCCATGATTGGTCACTTGTTCCAGCACTATGAATAGATAGGTCGTCTTCCATGGGATTCCATTGTAGTGGAGGAACATCTCGATATGCAAATGTATGCAAGTTTATCTTGGTTGTATTTCCTTGATGTTGTAGGTGCAACGAATCTCTTCCCCAGTCTTGTACTACTCGCATTTGTCTCATGAAGGGTCGTCCTAATATCATCTCGTAATTATTAGCCTTTTCGAACTTACAAATTGCTAGTATGTGTTCAAATTCAACTCCACAGGTATTCAATTTGATTCTTTCCAGTATTCCTAAGGGTTTCTCCACATGACCGTCTGCTAATTGGAGCTTCATGCGTGTGGGTCGTAAGGCAGGCTTTCCCCATTTCTCCCAAATTTCCTTTGTGGTGATTCCTACCCCGGCTCCCGTGTCTAGTATAGCCTTGGTCATGTACCCATTGTAAGTGACAGGCAGACATGTATTACCTTCGTCTCCTTCACTAAATTCTCCCACTTTATCAACTCGGATTTGTATTTTAGATGTTTTTTCTTTTCCCTTTCCTTCCTTCTCTTCCTTCTCTTGCCCTAATTCTAAGTGGCTCGCTAATTGTCTCCATAATTGTGGGTTCACCTGAAGTAATTCTTCCACAGTTAATTTGCATTGTACTTTTGTCTTCTTAAGTTCTGTTAAATTGTGTGAACTCTTCTCTGACTTCCTTTTTCCTTTTCCATGTACTGTGGGTGCTTGTATTATCATAGATTCCTTTTCGTATTCTCCCATGCAATTAGGCAATGTTGAAATGCTCTGGGTTTCCTCTCTATTTCTATCGAGTCTTGATGCTTCCTCATATACTTCTTCCAGGTTGGGGTTTGGTTGATATACTTCCACATCTATTTCCTCAAAAGGAGGCTTGGTCACTCCATTCCTCTTCCATTGTTCTTCTCGGATTCTATTCCATAACTCCTTCCGCCATTCAGCTTCTAGGTCAGGTATGGTCGACATTAGTTCATCCTGAGTTCTTATTCGCCCTTGCTTGCCATCCTTCCCTCTAAGTTCTTTATCCAAGGCTCTGACGTGTTCTTTATATTGATTATCTGGTATTCTCATCTCAGGGAGGGTTGGAATAGTCTTTTCTAGGGTAGTTTATGCAACCTCTATAAGCTTTCGACATATTGCAAGCCTTCATTTTTGTAATTCTCCTTGTGGGTAAAGTTTTTCATGTTGTTCTACTTTTGGTCCAGTCTTAATTCTAGCTTGGTAAACTTTCAGCCACATGTCTAGGTCGTCGTATTTTGGGTCAGCTAAAATGGATTCTGGTTTCTCTACTTCTTGGATAGGTGGTGGAATGGGCACTTCTTTCTGAATTTCCTGTCCTTTTTGTTCTTTCATGCTTCTAGTTTGTTTCTTATTATCTTGAGTTTTGTTTTTCATCCATTTATCTTTGAGTTTTTATCTTCTTTCCTTCCATTTCTGTGCTTTAATGTTCTGGGTACTCTCTTGTGGATCCTCAGAACCTTCAACTATTTGAATCTTGGGACTTACCGTTCTTTTGCTCTCTCATTCCTATTCTGGTTGTTTTCCTTTTTGTTCTTTCATTTGAGCTCTAGTAATGGCCTTTAAAGGTACAATATATTCCTTATCACTTCTAGATGCTTCTATCACTTCAATTACATTAATTGGTGTAGTGTCTTGGACTTTGGTTGGATTCTTAGGGCAGTCCCTGAAAATGTGCTCCTTTTCGCAATCATTGCAATATCCTTCCCAACTCCTAGGGGATGGTGGATTGTAAGGCCGACGACATTCTCTAATAAAATGGTCTCCTCCACATCTATAACAAGATCCTCTGGGCACAGGTGGCCTAATGGGTGGTCTCATGGGTGGCGGTGCTTTAGGAGTAGTATACATTAGAGTTGCGACCTCTGTTCCATAGCTTTGGTCATAGTTTTTGTATCCATAGTAAGCGGAATCATAAGCTGATTCATACTCTAACGTGTTGGCTTCATATGGATAATAATCTCCTGGGGCCAGCTCATATCGAGGGTTCGTTGATTCCACATTGGTCGTCGTCGATGCTGGCACTATGGCTCTTTCCAAATTTTCTTCTGGCTGAGCATACTTCACAGGTACCACTTGTTGAGGTTGTGACAGTTGTGGCCCTAACACTGGTTGGGGTGGTGGATATGGAGCTTGTTCATAAGGTCTCGGTGCTCCTGCTGGTGTTGGATAGGGATTGTATCTTGGCATCTCTCTGCCTAGCTCTCTAGGTGGATATCCGTATGGTTGATACTGTGGTGGTTGTAAGGGGCGTGACTGCCTATTGAATGGATAGTTCTCTGTGGTGTGATTAGTGTATTTTTGTTCTATGTGGCAATACAAAGCGGTTCCTTGTTGGTGCTGTCTGTTGTATGGATATGTCTGTTGTGCACCCGTCCCTCCTCATGCACACATGTGACTGTGGTGATCTCCTCCACATAGACTACACCTCCGTAATATGGGCATCCTTAAGGCTGGGTGTGGGTAAGTTCTTTGTCCCTGGACTCCTAGTTTCTTTGCTAAGAGCTCCGCTAACTCCTCCATATTACTAGAGTTGGATGTAATGGTACTCCGAGAGTCTTCTAATTTAGTGGGGCTTGGCGTGCTCTTGAGGTCCTCAACTAGATTGTATTCTAGATCAATGCACTCTTGAAGACACTCACTTAGGGTTTGTAGCCTCTTCACGTAAACTAGCATTCTTAGGGTTCCGTTCATGAGTCCGTCCAAAAATAATGAGATCATTTTTTGCTGAGTGGGCCTCTCGGTAGCTGGGCATCTATCCACATACTGATTGAATCTCCGGGCAGTTGTTTTCACCGTTTCATTAGGGTTCTGTTTAAAACTATGGATTAAAGACACAGAATTGTGTTTAATCCCTCTCTTAGTGAATTCCCCAATGAATTCTTGAAAAAATTGCTCCATGTTTCCAAACTGATTAGGGTCTAACGACTGGAACCAAGTCAGAGCCGTTCCTCTGAGGGTGAGTCCAAAAGACTCATACTGCACAAAGAAGTCGTCTACTTGTTCTGCTCTTAGAACTTGTTTAATTCAGTGATGTGATCGTCGGTTCTCCCAATTCGTCATAATGATTTCTTACACACTTGGCCACTTGGATAGGTCTTAGTCTTCTCATTGGTTCTGGCGGTCTAGGCATTACAAGAAAGGCCAGAACTGCTGGTCTAACTGGGGGTATTCCAGGCTGCCCTCCTACTGATGGTCATGGTCTTACTGGTGGTCGGTACTGATTCCCTACTCCTGGGTGGGTCTGATCATGTGCTTGCACTGCTGGGGTCGCAAATTGTACATGAGTACGGTTTGGGACACTCCGTTGGCTAGTTTGTCCTGACGTGTTGTGTTCTGTCTCTTGTTGATTTCCAAAGGGAATCTGCAAAGTAGTTGCCTGATCTCTCTTAGGGAATACAAGCAAACCCATGTATTTCAGTCGAGCTCTGTCCAAGGCACTAACCAACCAATATCTTCTCTAATTTTTGTCTAGGTATGTGATTCTAGTTTTGTCTTCTGGATCCTTCAGCTCATAAAATGTCATAGGGCTTTCTTCTCTGCCTGGAGTCGGTAAGTCTCTTTGAAGTAATACATCTGATCCATGGATCATATAGACTTCCAACAGGTAATCATCTTGAGGTATCAAGTCTCCTTTCAAGACTGGTGTTACTTGGGATCTACCTCTAGGGGTCGTCAGTAGTTCCTCAGGGTTTGTTCTTCCTGGGTTTTCTTGTTCCACTAACTCTCCCCTTTCATTGATCATCTCGGGAAATTCAATCACTATGTATATGTGACCTATCTTGTCCATGTATGCCCCTCCTTCATACTTAACAGCAGGTCTGGGCACAATCGTGGCATCCATGGAAGTCACCATTCTAGCCACACATCGGTTTAAGCCATCCAGATAGATGGGGATCTCATGGGCATTAGTAGACATATATTTTAAGGAGGTTCGGTAGTCTCCTTCTATAGCGGTCATGAAGTTTCTACCTGGAGTTGGGCCATGCATGTCTTCTGAGGCCATTGGTATCTCCTCCTCGGAGTCACTAGAGGTGTCTGAATAGGCCGAGCAGTGACTGACTTGGGTGGCACTCCCTATAGAAGATATGACACTTCTTCGGCTACTTAGCACTCTCCCTGACCTCAAGTTCATTCACCCCCCTACAGCTCTCTAGGTCTCTACAACTCTCCTTAAGTGGCTCCTCAATTGCCTCAAAGTTGCCCTTAACAAATGCTTCAATCGCTCTGGGCGATACCACTCTGTTCACGATATGATACCTAAAACCTCGGCGATACGATACTACCGCAACAGACGATACGATACCGCTGTTGATCACGATACGATACGAGCTAACCTGACGATACGATACCTTCACATTAGTCGATACGATACCAAAATCCACCCTCGATACGATACCAAAATTAGAACGATATGATATTAAAAAGGCTGATGATACGATACTGGAAACCCAGACGATACGATACCACTTTTTGGACGATACAATACCAAAAAGGGCACGATACGATACCACTTGCAAAGCGACGATACGATACCAAATTGGTATCACGATACGCCTGAAAGTGAGACGATATGATACTTGGGAACTGGACGATACGATATCAAATGCTACGACGATATGATACCACTATTGGTGCACGATACGATACCACTTACAAAGCGACGATACGATGCCAAATTGGTATCGCGATACGCCTGAAAGTGAGACGATACGATACTTGGCAACTGGACGATATGATATCAAATGCTATGATGATACGATACCACTATTGGTGCACAATACGATACCTGCAGTTAAGCGATACGATACCACCGAACTGCACGATACGATACTAGTATGGTATCACGATACTAGGCGGGACTCGAGACGATACGATACCAAAAGTGGATCACGATACGATACCACTTTGGTAAAGTGAGATTGCGATACCAACCCGGCGATATGATACCACAAGTGGTATCGCAATACCAGGGCTGGTAACCAACGATACGATACTTCGTCGAGTATCACGATACAAGGGAATTTTCGGTATCGTGATACCAAAAACTCAACCGATCGCGATACTCAAGCCAAAATACCTCCAAATGCAAAAATTTCTACACCCCCTTGCTCCTCTCTCACTCCTCCTCACTCCCAGCCTACTGTCTCTTTCAAGAAAGCTCAAAAAACAATCTGTTTCCCCCCCGCGATACCGAATGCACGATTAATCACGTGTTGGTGCACTTTTAGTATGTTTTTGTCAAAGAATTATTGTGGAATCTTACCTTTGTAGTGTCTTGATTGCAACTTCAGCTCAATACCTAGCCTTGGTAGCCTGTGGCACGCAACACCACGCTCACGATACCGGTCGCTTCTCGCACACGATACCAGAATGCAGGAAAGTATCAAGTGAGTTCAATTTTTTTTGGTTTTTATACTTTTTGGTGACAGAAACTGAACTTCACTAATTTTGGCAAAGCTTTTTGGGCTTTTTTGGTGATCTTGGCCTACTCCTACTTGACTTCTCTTCTCCTCTCCTCTCCTTCTGACCTAACCCTAACTCCTCCTTCTCTCCCTTCCTACTAACTCTAAACCTAAAAACTCATTACACACACCTCCAGGATGTGAAGTAACAAGTGCTGAAGTGATTGACTACTTGCCACGGAACGAGTTCACTTCTACAAGTACGATTTCATCACACTCGATCTATAACCATCACGAAGGCACCTTGGCTAAGTGTTCCCCGGCAACGGCGCCAAAAACATGTGTACCTAAGTCAAGAAGACTCAAGGACTCGTGCCAAAGAGACTTAATCTCATTTGCAACACAAGTGCATATAGTGGGAAATTGACACACGCTTATATGTCAATCCGATCAAACGACCTAACCAAGTGTATGAGGACACGTGCATACATGATGGAGAAAATGAAGTGGTTCAGATGATATGTGTGAGAAAAGACTAATTCACCTCTCTAACTCATTGAAAGATTGAAAGTGTCTGCCGTGATGCCACTTATAGCAGTTTTCAGTAAATCAAGGATTTCTCTCAGCTCCAAGCTCTGAATATAGTCAATAGGTACTTCTTTCGAAGCTCTCGATGAGACGCATCTATTGGAAGTAGTCTCACTTGATTCTGACAACCCTGCTTCAAGTTATGACCAAAATAGTGAATGGCAGGAAGTATCCACACTCACGCCACAACTCCTACAAGCTCACACACACACTACAGTAGCTAAAAAATAGTGGGAAGGGGTAGACAACAATCCTACACACACATTCCAAGCATTAGACACACATAGAAGATCAAAGAGAAGATGGAAATCTGCAGGAAAGAGGCAAATTCGAGATTCCAAAGCTCTCCTTGTTCACAATAGCAAAAAGTGTTTACAAAGAGTCACAAAGTGACTTATATACATGTGCCCTAAATTTGGTCCTTTCACACAAGAGACTGGCACTTTATTACTAAAAAGTGAGTTTCCTAGTAATTTACAAGGGATATTTTACTACAAGATGGGATTATGCCACTAGAGGACTCCTCTAGTGCATTTACATGGCTTGAGGGAATTCTCTAAAACTTTGAACAAGAAAAATCATGCCCATTAATTTGAAAATTTTGGGGCTCTTCTTTTATGCTTCTCTGCTCTGCAACACACATGTATAAGTCATAGGGGCATACAAAATACTATTTCTACATGTAAAGAATTTTTCTTTTGGCCAAATATTGACAAGGATATTGCACAGTATGTTTTCCATTCCATTGTGTATCAACATGTGAAAAGACATCACGATAAAGCATTTGGATTATACATGCCACTTCCCATACCTAATGGACCATGGGAATAAATTTCTACGGATTTTATTACTGGTCTTCCCTCAACTTCATCTCATAATGATATAATCTGGACAATTGTTGATAGCTTTAGTAAACAAGTATATATCATTCCTTGTAAAAAGACTCTTTTTTCACCTCAAGCTGCTAAATTATTTATGTTGGAGTTAGGCATCTGCGAAAGCACGCGAACATCACAAGGAAGAAGAAGAAGAAGCTTGGAGCACAACACACAATACTGAATGTATTACCACTAGAATGTATAAAGATAAGTATCCCGTTAGGCAATATGCATATATACAGGGGGGGACCTCCTAAAGAGGGAGAAAAGTGCCTCGGTGGTCATAGAGTGTTCACATACATCACTACCTAAATATATCAACAAATCCCCCCTGGGAGTGATGCAGTGAACAAGGAGCTGGCACTCATGTATAAGGAAGTTCCAAGCTATGTGGAAATCACTCCACAAAAGAAAGTAAGCCCAAAGCTTTGCAGAAAGCTTCAAACTTCTCCCTAGGGAGAGCCTTCGTGAAAAGGTCTGTAGTGTTCTCCTTTGTGGGCACATATGCCAAGCTGATCTCCCTGACATAATGATAATGCACCTCAATGTGCTTAGTGAGAGCATGGAACACAAGGTTCCTTGCAACTGCCAATGCGCTCTGACTGTCAATAAAGATGGTGGTGGCAAAAGACTGACCAACACCCAAATCAACCATAAGGCATCCGAGCCACACACACTCAATAGTCATTGTGAAAGCTCGCCTATACTCAACCTCACAACTGGAAGTGGCCATAGTAGGTTGCTTCTTGCTCAGTCAAGATATGCATGAGCTACCAAGCATGACGCAAAAACCACTAGTGGACACACGAGTGTCATAGCAACCAACCCAATCATAGTTAGAGAAAGCATGCAAATCTAGCAATAATGATCCCCCCTTGGGATAAAACAACCCAAGTAGCCGAGTACCACTCAAGTAGCAATAGATGCGTTTAATTGCCTACCAGTGCTTGACACCTAGGCAATGCATAGACCTGCTCATCCGTGAGATAGCAAACTAAATATCTAGCCGAGTAATGCATAAGTAAATCAGGCATCCAACAACCTATTGATAGAGAACAACATCAAATGCATCTCCAGCATCATGAAGACTCAACCGTAAACCTATCTCCATAGGAGTGGCAATAGGTTTACAGTCTTCAAGGCCAAAACGATACAATAATGTGTCAATATATTTCCTTTGACACGAATCCATTCCAGCATCAATGTGCATAAATTGAATGCCCAAATAATGATGCAAATGCCCCAAATCAGACATCTCAAATGAGGCATGCAAATTAGCCTTAAAAGATATCAACAATATGCTTCTCAATAGGACCAATAAGTAGCATGTCATCAACATAGACAAAAACCATGTGCAATCAGATAGGCATGTATCTTCTCATACCAAGCACATGGTGCTTGCTTTAAACCATATAATGCCTTCTTTAACCAGCACACTTGGTTTTCATGCCCTTTCTGCACAAAACCATGGGGCTGAAAAACATACACATTAGGACCACCACTAGACTATCCACTTGTAAAAAGAGGCAGCAAAGTATCATACATGTCTTTGGAGCTAATAGATGTCTCCGTAATACATGAAAGCAATGGCTGAATAGAATCTTCCACAAAAACAACATCAGGGCTAACCACAATGCGGTTAGTCTATGGTTGATACAAACGATAGCCTTTACTTTTAGAACTGGACCCGACAAAAATACATTTTATTGATTTATCATCTAATTTTTTACGATGTTGTTCAGGCCCTAATGCATATGCCAGACAACCAAAAACATGCAGATGAGCAAAAAATGGCTTCCGATCATGCCAAGACTCATATGGAGTGATATACTACAATACTTTAGTAGGACACCTGTTAAGTGCATATGCTGCACACATAACAGCCTCAAGCGAGAAACTATGTGGTAAAGCCTGACTCTTGACCATACATCTTGCTATCTCCATGAGTGACCTGTTCTTCCATTTAGCAACTCCATTCTGTTGAGGTGTATATGGCACTGTACACTAGTGTTTTATCCCACATTCAACCAAAAATGCATTAAAGTCAGAAGACATATATTCCCCCCCTCGATTAGAACAGAGGGTGCCCATTTTACATGCTGACAGATTTTCAGTTAGAACCAAAAATTTTTTGAATCACATAAACACTTCTGACTTTGCTTTCAATGGATATACCCATGCATGCCTGGAAAAGTAATCAATGAAAGTCACAAAGTAGAGATAATTTCCAAAAGAGGGTGTCTGCATAGGACCATAGACATCGCTATGAACAAGCTCCAATTTCTGAGTAGCCCAAACTAAACCATCTTTTGGAAATGAGGAATTCTCTAGTTGCCCAAAATACAGCCTTCACATACATGTTTATCGGGTGCCTCTAGTTTGGGCAAAGAGGACACCATTTCAGACTTCTGCAGGTGTAGAAAACTAGCAAAATTCAGATGACCAAAGAGTGCATGCCAAAGCTTTGCATCTGACATAGCACATGTTGAATCATTTAGAGATCTTTCATTGTCTATGAGCTTATACATCCCACGACATAAAATGCGAGAAACAATAATCATTTCACCATTTGACAGATCATGAATTGTACACCTATCACCAACATATTTCACAACCAAGCCAATCTTGGCTAAAGTCGAAACTGATAACAGATTCTTCTTGATCCCTGGCACAAATAAAGCATTTGACAAAGTGAAAGAACTACCATCAGCAGTAGTCAAAATGATCTTACCAACTCCCATGACAGGATAAGAGGAGTTGTTGGCGCATGTGATAGTATTCCCTATAGGGGAGGCTCGAGTGAAGTGAAGAAACTGCACTGCGAGGTGATATGATTGGTCGCCACACTATCAAAATACCAAACATTTGAGTCTATTGCAGTCATGCACTGCTCATGAAAAGATGGGTCAAAACTGCGAACAATAGTAAATGCCCATTCTTCTTCCTGCACAAGATTAGCAGACTTTGTTTTTAGTATAGAGGCCTCTACGAGAACCATTTGGACCAAAACAATTTTTGCTTTTCTGATTTCTTTTCATCTTTGTCTTCCCTTTTTTATTGTGCGGAATTAGTAGATTTCTGCTTACTAGTTGAAGAGCTCAATTTTCCTTTGCTCTTCTGACTAGCCAAGAAAGCTTGATCTCCAACACGCATAATGGACCTATTCTACCTTGACTAATCTTCCTACAACAGAACAAAGACTAACTCCTCAAATGACAAGGCACTTGGATTGCCTTTCATCATCAACCGAAGAGTAGAAGCAAAACTCTGATATGAATCAAGAAGACCATTGAGAACAGTCTGCACAAGTGAGCTATCTAGTATAACTTCATTAGCAGAATGTTAGGAAATTGTCCACAGAATAATCTTCATTCATGTGCTCACTCTCCACCTGCTTTCAGAGGTAAGCAACACAAGCCTCATTCCTAGCTTGGTACAATGTGGTAAGTGTATCCCAAGCATCCTTAGCTGTTTTGCAAGAGCGAATGTGAGGAATAATGGCACGTTTGACAAACAAAGCTATCAAGGCATGTGCCTAGGCATCTTTGCCATCCCAACAATTTTTCTCTATAGTAGGTGCAGTGCAAACCACAACACAAATAGAAATATGCAGAATATCATCATCTTTGACACCTTTTGCATCAGCTTTAGTACCTATAGTTGTAATAGTTGCACGTGTGACTTCCCACTCCCATGTCTATCACTCAAACTGACATACCTATGGCTCATTCTTTTGCACAAGATCATATTTCATACTTCATGAGGTTCATGAGCACATTAAACAGAGTCAAGAAAAATACATGCATAATGTTAATAAGAAACGAGTAGCTGAAGAATTTAATGAAAATGATTTTGTATGGTTACAAATAGCAAAAAGACGTCTGAAAAATATTTCACAATATCTTAAGGTCAAACTTGCACCATGTCATTATGGAACTTTCTATAATATTTATAAAATTAATGAGAATGTTTTTAGATTAGATATAATTTCTCATTTGAATATACATAATTCTTTTCATGTTAGTTTATTGAAACAATTTAAAGAAACATTACCACTCACTCCTATTTTAGATGATCTTCCTCTACTTGAAGAGGATGTAGAAATTTTAGTTCGAGACAAAATACTTGATTATGATGTCACTACTACACACATAGGTGACCAATATCATAGATATTTGGTTAAATATAAAAATCACTCACTTCAAGAATCTCAATGGATTCATAGGACATCACTCTCTCCACATTATGACCATTTGATTTCTGATTATCATTCACAATCACATTAAATTCACGTTTTCTAGTTCCATGCATGTGTTTTTACATGGAACATGCTTACGATTGTTCAATGATGGGACATATGACTTGCCATCCATGTCTATTTTATTTTTATCAACTGAGGTCAGTTGCTTGTCAACTGGGAGGCATGCTATATTTTATGGAGTAATGGAATATCAAATGGATTTTAATGTCTTAAGGGTTTTAATGTGTTTCGTGTTTTGATTTAGCAGGTGAAGATTCATGAGGGTGTGAACGCACATGGACTTATTCAAATATTTTTGGAGATATTTAGAAGAATATTTAGAAGATAATTATTTTTAGAAGATAGTATTTTTAGTTATTTTTGTAAAAATAATAGATCGCTTTAGAAAGCCATGTTTTGTAAAAATAGAAAATCATAATTTTATAAATAAAGTAAAAGCATGCTTTTCGAAGCGTCGCCCTCATGTATCTTCTATTCAAGAAGTAATAAGAAATACCTATAAATACACATGCTCTGATAGACTTGTCCATCAGAGTATGTGGGGGGAGATTTTAGCCAATCTGGTATCAAGTATCTTCGCTATTTTTATTCTCTGAGTGCTTTTATGAGATTTTGTTTCTTTACTATCCTCCGTGGTAGTACATCTATAGGATCCGAAGGTCAACATCACATGGTCTTGTTTGGACATCATTATTGTATTCTTCCTATTGGTAATAAATATACAGAAGCTTTGGTGTCTATGTTCCACTGCTTCTCTTCTTCCTTCTCCAATAAACTCTCAAGTATCTTTCTGCAAAAGAATCCCCCAACAAAATATGGCCACGATGGGGCCACAAGGAGGCTTGAGCATAGGAGAATCAATATTTGCAAAGTGAAGAAGAAGTGCAAGGATATCGACAGTGTTGGCATAAGAGGTAATCTTTCTTCTATTTGGAATTCTTTTAGCCTAAGAGGAGTATAAGCAACTCATGCCTGCAACCTAGTCTCAAACTTTGAGGGTCCATTGCAAAGCAACAAGAAGAAAACTTGTTCGAAGGTCAACCAATCCTTTATCATCAACATCATCAGTAAGGAACATGGCAACTCACGTAGATTTAGAAACTCTACTCTCCAAGTTAAATATCAAATTTCCATCCTTCAGGGGATTAGCACAAGAAGACCTAGATGAACATATTGGGAGATTTTTGTCCTTATGTAAAACAAGGGGTCTGATGGGAAGAGAAGATGCATTTTTTTATTCTTTCCCTAGCCACATTAGAAGGGTTAGAAGACAAATGTTTTAGTTAGTTTGCTGATAATCACTTCACTACATGGCACCTAATGAAGGAAGCATTTAAGAAATTGTTCCGATAAGGGAACATAGCCAAAAATATTATTGAAGAGTTAGAAAATCTATGACTAAGTCCTAGAGAGACAGTTCCAAAATTTGTCACCAGAGTCAAGGCATTGATGGTTAAATTACCAGACCCTCCCCATGACTTCTTCATCAAGAAGTGGTTGGATAAACCACTTCCAATTTCAACCTAGTGTAAACTTAAAGAGTCAGTGTTACCTACAACAATAGTTGAAGAGTTTATTAACATAGGCAAAAGATTGGAGTAGATTAGGCATCAGTATGGGACAAGTTCTTCTAATTTATCAGATCCAACAGAATTCGAGGAGCCAATAATTTAGCTAAGGAAGGAACTTGAGAGCTTGAAAAGGAACAAACCCCACAAAGAGGGGGAAAGTGCAGTAACTCAGCTGAGGCAAAAAATTGATGCCTTAAAGCTATATAACGAAGAGGAAGCCCAAGCAGATATTGCCCATAGGCTAGGGACCATTACTCAATTGTTGTCCTAAGAACCAGACATCTACATCTGGGCCACACATTCAAATGATTTCTATGAGACAAGAAGAATTTGTAGAACAAGCCAATGTGCCATCACCATCTACCAGAGTAGTGGAGTTAGAAGAAATTGACGCCCTTGGAATGCAGATAAGAAGCAAAGGGAACACTCAATTTGACAACGATCGAGAGTCAATTACTGGGGTACTTTTTGCTCTCTTTAGGAGGTCTGCCCTTGCCCTTTTATATACGACTATAAGCATCCAGGTCATATATCTTTGTGCATTGTCTTGGTAATACATTTAGTATTGTGTGTTATGCTCAAGCTTCTTCTTCTTCCTTGTGTTGTTGGGTGCTTCCATAGATCTCAAACTCGAACAATTGTGTCTTAGTTGTGGATCTTGTTATATTTCAGTTATAGAGAGTATCTTGTTGTTTTTAGATACTTTTCATTGTTGTTTTTGAGTGATCAAATCTTGTTTGTTGATTGCATATCAACTTGTTTGTTATGTTCATTGATCTATTTCTAACCTTATTTGAAATATTCTGAGTTTAAAAGATTTGCGATTTTCTCATCAATGTGTTCTTATGATTTTCTCATCACTGTGACTTCACTTGCAAATTGTATGTTGGAGTTAGACGTCTGCAGAAGCACGCGAACAACACAAGGAAGAAGAAGAAGCTTGGAGCACAACACACAATACTGAATGTATTACTAGAGAATGTACAAAGATAAGTAGCCCATTAGGGTAATAGGCGTATATACAAGCTAGGGGAAAAAAACCTCCTAAAGAGGGAAAAAAGTGCCCGGGTGGTCCTAGAGTGTTCACACACATCACTACCTAAATATATCAACAAATCCCCCCTGGGAGTGATGCGGTGAACAAGTGGCTGGTACTCATGTATAAGGAAGTGCCAACCTATGTGGAAATCACTCCACAAAAGGAAGTAAGCCCAAAGCTTTGCGAAAAGCTTCAAACTTCTCCCTAAGCAAAGCCTTCATGAAAAGGTCTGCAATGTTCTCCTGCGTGTGCACATATGCCAAGCTGATCTCCCCAGCAGAGAACCTCTCCCTGACATAATGATAATGCACCTCAATTATGCTTAACCGCCTGCCAATGCTTGACTCCTGGGCAATCCATAAACCTGCTCATCTGTGAGATAGCGAAATGAATATCTCGTCGAGTGATGCATAAGTAAATCAAGCATCCAATAGCCTGTTGATAGAGAACATCATCAAATGCATCTCTAGCATCATGAAGACTCAATCGTAAACGTGTCTCCATTAGAGTGGCAATAGGCTTACAATCTTCAAGGCCAAAACGTTGCAATAATGTGTCAATATATTTCGTTTGACACAAAGCCATTCCACCATCAATGTGCAGAAATTGAATGCCCAAATAATGATGCAAATGCCCCAAATCAGACATCTCAAATGAGGCATGCAAATCAGCCTTAAAATCAGCAATATGCTTCTCAATAGGACCAGTGAGCAGCATCTCGTCAACATAGACAACAATGATCAGAAGCACATCATTAGCACGCTTAACATATAAGGTGCTTTCAGTTGGACTGTTCTCAAAACCATGCGCAATCAGATAGGCATGTATCTTCTCATGCCAAGCATGTGGTGCTTGCTTTAAACCATATAATGCCTTCTTTAACATGCACACCTGGTTTTCATGCCCTTTCTGCACAAAGCCATAGGGCTGAAAAACATGCACTTCTTCATGCAAGTCACCATTCAAAAATACTGTTTTAATGTCCAACTGATGTACATTCCAACCATGATGGGTTGCAAGTGCACAGATGCTCCGAACAGTAGTCATACGACATGTAGGTGCAAAGGTCTCATCAAAATCAATGCCTCTTTCCTGTGAATAACCCTTTGCAACAAGCCTAGCCTTATACCTGTCAACTGTACCATCAGGTTTATGCTTCAGCTTGTATACCCACTTAGTGCCAATGGCCTTCTTGCCAGGAGGCAAGTCACATAAAGACCAAGCACCATTCTTCATTATTGCATCATATTCAGATTGCATAGCAGCCATCCAATTTTTTGAATTTTGTGCTTCATAAAATGAAACAGGCTCACTCTCATCACATAGACTAGATGCAGCCATAGCATAGCAATCTGATGCAAAAGAGGCACTATGAGAGCCTGATCGATTACGATATGATAGAGGTGCATCTAATTTGCTGTCACGCAAGGTCTGCACCAGCCATTTTGGCATAGTTCTTGCCTGCTCAATATCAGGTCTCTCATCAATAAGTGCATCTTGTAAATCTGCATCCGAAATGGAATGATCTGCATCATCACATGAAACGTGCAAAGGCTGAGAAGTTGCCTCATTAGGACTAGCACTAGACTGTCCACCTATAAAAAGAGGCAGCAAAGTATCATACATGTCTTTGGAGCTAACAGATGTCTCCTTAGTACATGAAAGCAATGGTTGAATAGCATCCACTACAAAAACAACATCACGGCTAACCAGAATGCGTTTAGTCTGTGGATGATACAGACGATAGCCTTTACTTTCAGAACTGTACCCAACCATCTTCTGGTGCCTGTCAGTGATCCACAAAGAAGCTTGTTTCATAGGCCACTAGTCTTGCATTAAGATTGGAAGTCATTTTCACAAAAAAATTTGAATCGATTTCAAAGAAGCCGGTAAAAAATGCTTCTTCAAAAGTCTTCATATATGTGCTTGGCAAAAACATCAGCTACGAGTATATAGCCATAAGTGTTAAGCGGCTCAGGATAGTCGAGAGATCAAACACAAGCGCTTTGGATCCCTGAGTAATGCTGATGAAGTTCAAAAAAGTATATTTAGCATGTTGAAACACTTTGATGACTCTAAGTAGCATGCTCAAAATTTTATTAGTCATCTTAATGGCTAGATCAAGTACGTTGGCATAATGAGCTATCCAAAATTCAATTGTCTTGATTACATATTCTTCTGTCGGTAAATAGTCTCTTGGTGGACTCGTGAGAAGTGGATAGTTGAGCCATTGATTATTAATGCTGCCCTGGCGCTGACCTTCCCAAAATTGCATCCAAGAGTGTCTTCTGGGTACTGGGCAAAAAGACGGATTTACCTGAAGTATGTATGGGGAGGATTCCCATTGTACCCACAGTGTAGGGTTTTTTTCCAAAAGTTTTCTCCTTCATACTGGGTCAGCTCTATCAAATTCCTCTTGAGTATAGTTGAATGTCTTATTGTTGAACTGGAGGTTGTTGTCATGCTCCTTATTTGTCGTGGACTTTATGTATTGCCGTGTCTGCTCTTTAAGGATTCCATATGGTACATTAAATGGTTTCAATATCTGTTCTAAATTTTTGTTGTCAATCTGAGCTTCCTTCATGACCTTTATTATTTGATCTTCAAATTCTTTGGTAAGTTGAGACACCAGTAGTGCCCTCTCATTTCGGCTTAGTTCTGTAATATCCCGATGAGAACATTCAGATTGGATCTCCGTTTTGTCCCTTATTGGTGAATGATGTAAGGGGGGAGAGAGAGGACGTACCTCAGTCTCCGCAGTAGCCGCTGTGGATTTTGGAACTACTGGTGTCCCCTCGGTTGCCTTTTGTGCTAATTGATCTTGTAGTTTCTGGATCATTTCATCTTTGCTTTTTATTTCCTCGGTGGCCTTCCTCAATGTTTCTTTATTTGTGAGGAGTTCTTGTCCTATGACTGCGAGTTGATCATTGTCTTCTTTACATTGTGCTATGTACCAATTTTTGGCAGTTTTCCATTTCATCCTTAGTGCCGTGGTATCATCCATATACCTCTTCTCCCATTCTGCAATGATAGCATGCACCTGCTTGAGCTGATCTTCATACCTTGCTAACTTTTCCTCCAATGTCTTTGTGTCCTTTCCTGGAACTTCTTGAGCTTCTATAGGTTGATCACAGAGAAGAGCTGTCATCAGCTCCTTGTTTCTGTTCCTTAAGTTTTCTACCTCATCCATGTATACTTTAATTTGTGATTCCAATATCTTGCTTCTTGCGTTCATCCATGTCTTCTCGGCCTCACTAGCGTTATATTTCTTCTGTAACTCTTGTTATTGCTCTTTCAATTTCTCATTTTTTTGTTTCTAGGGTTTTACATTGCTTCTTGGACTCTTGAACTTCATTCTCTTTACTTGTTATGTGCTCATGTGCTAGACTCAGTTGGGCGGAAAGGTTCTTACCTATTCCTTGAAGTTTATGTTTTTCCTGCATTGCTTTGTCATAGTCAGCATCAGCTTCAAGCATTAATTGTTGCGTATCCATAGCAGTTTTGATCATATGCTGTACCACTGGCTTGAGCTGAGCGACATCTACATTTAACCACGTTTTTGGAATGCTTGGAGCTTCCCCAGTTTGTACATCCCTTTCTTGCTCCACATGTATTGTTTCATTATGAGGTTGTCTGATTTGAAGCTTCACTTCGGGCTCTTTGCTTTCTTCTTCTATATTGATAATTTTTGTGGCACTCCCTTGAAATGTGACATCCATAGGGGAGGGCTCTGCTACGACCCTTAGTGGTGTAAAGGGTTCAGATTCGCCCACTGTTGTGTCTTTTGGTTCTTCCTTGGGATTCTTGAATGATGCCTCTCCTGCTAGCAAAGTCTCTTGGACTTTAATGTTAGAAGTTTCATTTAGCTTGATGACATGTACTATTTCTTGGGAGGCCTCTTTGCCTACCTTTTCTTGGTTTGGGCTGATGGGCGGTTGATTTACCTTTGTGCCTTCCTCTTCCATACTCTTGTTCACTTCATTTAACTCCTCCGGTTGTCCATCATCCTTGGATTCACTTCGAACATCCACATTCAATAACGATGTGTCGAGTTCTTCTTGTGCACCTTAAGATGAGCTTGAATTTACCAGCCCTAATTCTTTGTATCTATGCACCTTGGTCAGTCTTTTTCTTTGTTCCATATCTTTATGAGCTTGCTGATAATGATGCCCTTGCACTGATAGATTGACTTGACCTTCAGTATATTGATGTGTGCCTTCCAAGGCTCTTGTCAATTCTTCTTCGGCGATTGGTCATTGCTCTTCAATCCTTGTCTTTAGTAGCACATGGGTCCTTTTTGTGGCTGGGACTTCTGCTTCTGCTTGCATCATTTCTCTTAGTCTTTTTGTACCTCTCATTTTAGCTTGTGAGCTTGTCTCTACTTCTTCAATGATCTTGACTCCCTTCTTCTTCCTAGGAGCAGGCGCCACCTCTGCATATTTGGCCATAACTATCAATGATGGAATTTCTCTTAAATGTTCTCTAATGCCCAATGCATGATATATCAGGATAGTCAAGGTGATACTGCCATTCAGAAATTTCTTGTGATTCCATTGCTTTTTTGCCTCGAAGACTCGCTCTTGAATATAAGGAGTCATATTAATTTGATTCCCAATTTGTTTAATAGCATGAGACAACATCTGTACTATGATTTTCTGAGGGGTTGTGTATCTATGCATATTAGGAAAATAGAAGTGCTGGTGAATGAGTCTTACTTCTTCTTCAATGTCAATGCGATTAATGTCCGTAAAGGTCCTGGTCTTCGCCCCTCGACTTTCTTCTTTCAAGATTGTGGTCCCGTCCTTCTCCCATCCAAAAGCTTCTTTTATTAGATCATGCGTGAATTGTATTATGACCCATTCACCGACTGCATCCAACACTCTGGCTTTAGGTACTAATGGATCATGTAAAGTCGGTTGCAATGTATTCATGACTTGCGCACATCGCTGAAAATCAGGCTTGTATATCAGCAACTCAAAGTATTTTTGGATGCCTGCTTTCTTCATGATGTCAATAGTGGATGGAAGCTCATGTACTACTTTAAAATCTTGGGACATAGCCAGGAACTGATGATCCGTGTCCATGATCTTGATGGTCACTAGGAATAGATAATCCCCCGTCGACTGTTCCTCTCTAAACCAGTGTCCCTTTGCTTTAGTCACGCTTTGTAGAGGAAATTCCATCACTTCCTCTTGAATGGTTGCTTTAGAATCTTCGGAGGCCATCTACACTTGTAATGAATAGAGCATTAGCTTCAATAGAAGATTTAGCAGTAGTACTGTGTATTGTGGTGACATGTCGCTTGTTTCATCACTCCGTTCTCCTTGCTTGCATAAGTAAGATCTCTTACCACATATTTTTCATTTTTTTCCCTGAAAGAAAACAAGGACTAGTATAGCCGAAGCATTTATTTATTTACATAGTAGGTCCATTCCTAGGAAGTAGAATCTATGACCTATTCCCCATTGGAGAATGTGCATCACTAATTCTCTTACGTACATCATGTGCCGAATTCCTAGCCTTGTATTGTGGCCCTATCATGCATACTTTAGGTGCATTGGAAGCTTCATGAGTGCAATAGAAACCTTCGTTGTTCGGGTGATCCATTCCTTGCTGTTGCTTGGGTTTCCAGATCCATTTCATAGTAGAGGTATTGAACTTTGTTTTTATATCATTGTGCCATGCTCCATGTGTATCTCTTCTCTTCCTGGTTAACGGAGGTGTGGGGTTGCTTCTCTTGAAGTATTTGTGACAAAGCTCGTTAGTCCTTATGGTATTGTTGTGTTGATATAATGTTTCTTCGAGCTTGTATATCTCTTTAATGGCAGCTTGTCTGACCTTCTTGGGAATCCACATTTGTTGCCGTGCTTTTTGAGCTTCAATCAAAGGCCTAGGAAGCCATACTTGCAAGAATCGTTTTGTTTTGGATTTTGGTGAAGAAGAATTCTTGCCTACCTTTTCCTCCTTATGAGTTGGTGTTGCGATCTCTAATTCCTTCACTTGATCCTTGCACACCCATTTGAAGTTAACATTTCCTGAATGTGAGTAGTTGATGGTGGTTGTCCAAGTTGGTGTTCGTTCTTCTGTGCGAGACACTCTAAGAGTATTAGTCTCCTTGGACTCTTTTTGTTGATCAATCGAGTATAATGGATCCACTTCTCCCTTGGATATATTAGGGTTTGAAATTTCTTCTCCTTTCGGACTTGCTTCTGAGTGATTGGTGCTGGAATCATTTTCTACGTTCTCTTCTTTGAGTTGTTCCGCACTTTCGATGACTTCCAGTCTCTGTGAGGGTTTCTCCCCTAATAGACTAAAGATTTCCTTGTGCCCTATCTTGGTTGAAATGTATCTTTGCGCTAGGTGGATGCTTACCTCATTCTTAATGATCCAGTCTTGTCCTAGTATCAAGTTTTCGATTAAATCTTCGTCTTTGCACACTAGAACTCGTTGTTCCATAGTTGAATTTCCTAGGTGGAGGGATACTATAGCTTCTCCAATGCATGTTATGACTTGACCTCCTACACCTATCATATGTGCTTTCGTGGGTGTCATATTTGTTTGAAGGTCCAAGATGACCGTGTTTCGTATGCAACTGAGTGCTGCTCTTGAATCGATCAAGGCATCGATTAATTGGTACTCTCTCGTCCCAATTCCTAGATTTAAATAAGGCTGGGATAAGCTAACCTTGGTCGTGTCGGATTTATGGATGTAGTAATTAACCATGGGAATATGCTCTTCTCCTTGCAGATACCGTTCATCTCTTTGCTTTAACCACTCCTTCCATTTCCTAATACGCTCCAAGGCTTCGCACCGTGCCTCCTCTCTAATCCGTTCTTCCTCTTTCTTCCTATTTTGAGCACCTACGAGGCGTGCTAGCATTTCATCTGTCAATGGCTCCATATATCATTTGACTCGGCATCCGCTTATGTAGTTAGGAAGAACATCTCCATCTAGAGTAGCTAAATTAATTGCTCCACTCATGGAAATCCTATTGATGATTAGAGGTCCATATCCACGTTTTTGCAATTTCTTGGCATGTTGCTTCAAGGTGTAGACCAGGACCAAATCTCCTTCTTTTAGTCCCTTGTCTTTTATGTGTGCATCATAATATGCCTTTTGTCTCCGCGTAGCCGCATAAATACCTGCTATCGCTTGTATTCTAGTTTCATGTAGTTTCTCAATTTGGTCTAGTTGCTTGGATAATTCATGTCCTGTCCATTCATACTGTTGGGCTACTCTCAAAGTGGGTACTAAAAAATCAATTGGCAGGATTGCGTTCTGTCCGTATACTAGATTGAATGGGGTAGTTCCAATGGCGGTTTTGTAAGCGACTCGTGTTAAAAGTCAAGCTTCAAGCTACAAATTCGTGGGTAATCTTTTATGGACATATGGAGCAATCAAAGGAAGCCAAAATCCACGAGATTCCATCAAGAAACGTCACTCAACCACTCCCCAAGTCATCTCAACTAAGTCCTCCAAGTTAGGAGGCTGATTTGGAAAGGTAGTTCCTAGATTTTAGGGGCACACTTCTCACTATAAAAGGAGCATGTATCCCGACTTCTTTTGGGCCATCGTCTTGGAGTTTTAGCTCATGTAAAGTGAGAACTAAGTGCTGGAGTTGTGATAAGCAAGCCCCTTGCTTAAGCTAGCCCCTTGCTTGCTTGTTTGTTTTCTTTTAGTAGGCATATCTATGTGTGTGCGCAGGCAGTGTTGCAACTCTCTACCCCTGAGTTGTTAGCATTGGTTCTCCCTCATATTGTATCCATTTGATGTAATTCTTGTCTCATTGGATAGCTATTAGAGTCTATGTTATGCTCACAAAGTCTCTAGATCATTCTCTGAGTAATCTGGGAGCAACATTCATTTTAGTGAAGTTGTGTGATTGATATCTCTCTTGGTGTGTAGGCTCTGTTGGAAATATTTTGCTCTCTGTTGTAAGGGCTGGTTCTCCTTCTCTATGTATCCATTTGCTATGATTTTGGTGTCCTTGGGTAGCTATTAGCGTCCTCTAAAGTGGACCCAAGTTTGAGATTCATTCTCTGTATAATCTCTGAGAAAAGCTTGCTGGAGTGAAGTGAGGTATCTGCTTGACTGGCAGTTGTGAGCATTCAACTAGCTCATGTTGTAGACATTGTTTCTCCTTGTGTAAGCATCCATTTGAAGTGAAATTTGTTTTGTTGGAAAGCTCTTGGTGTCTTCTAAAGGTATACAAAAGCTCACTGGAGTTCTCTGCATAAGCTCTGAGTAAGAGCATTTTTGGTGTGCAGAGGTCAAAGAAGGATACCTGTGGAGGTCATTCATGTTTCGTCGTTGCTTAGGGGTTGAGATACTTCCCCCATCAGTGGTATCAGAGCATTTGGGCATCTTGGAGGTATCACATACAAGCAAGAAGACCTCTTGGAGTTGGTGGTTGAAGATTTGCATCAACAAAAGCTTCTTGGAGGTAGCTCACATCAAGGGGGAGCTATTCTACTCAAATTTGCAAGAGCACAAGGTGTCCATCTAAGGAAAGCTTTGGATTGAGGTAACCTCAGAGCCTCATTTTCATTTTACACACATTGGAGCATTAGCCAAGGGCTAGGTCAAGTATCAAAGACTAGATATGGGAGACTTCAACACTCAAATTGAAAAGCTAGACAAAGGTAACTATCAACCATGGAGATTTAGGGTCTCCAACTATCTTATGGGCAAGGGCCTTTGGGGGTTGATTAGTGGAAGTGAACCAAGACCTAGGTTGGATGAGAATCCAACCAATGACTAGAGAAGGGCCTTTAGGGAATGGAATGAAAGAGACAAGAGGGTTATCTTTATTCTTTCCCAACACATTAGCAATAGCATGATCGGCCATATCCAAGACTTGGATTCAAGCATGAAGGTATGGGAGACACTTGAAAGGCTTTATTCAACAAGCACCAAAGCAAGGAAAATCCAACTCAAGAATGAGCTCAACAACCTTAGGAAGAGCTCAGGGAGTAGCATAAATGACTACATACTTAAGGTCAAGGAGTTATCAGATGCATTGGGATCCATTGGAAGCCACGTAGACGATGACGCTCTTGTGGCTTATACTCTCAATGGTTTGAGAGATGATGAGAAGTGGAAACCCTTTACCACTTCAGTTTATGTAAGGGATAATCTTCCCGATTTTGAGCAATTGGTTGCTCTCATGGTCACCGAAGAAATGAACATAGGTGGAAGTTCAACTAAAAGCAAGGATGCACAAGTTTTCTATGCAGGTAATCAAAGGGGCAAAGGAAGACGAGGATAAGGAAGGGGCAAAGGAAGGTTTGGAGGAAGGCAAGGCCACTCAAGCAATCAAGGACATGACCAAGGCACCTCATCACAAAGAGGGAGAGGAAGAACAAGAGGAAGAGGAGGACGACATCAACAAAACAGGAATCAAGATGGTGAAGGATGTTACATATGTGGCAAGTTTGGCCACTATGCTAGAGATTGCTACCAAGGAGGAAACCAAAGGAGCTATAATCAAGGTTCTTCATACAAAGGCCAAGGTAATTATGCTTCTACAATTTCAGAAAATGACAATCTCTTGATGATGCACATGAATGGGAATTCAAGCAAAGTAGATAACACTTGGTATATTGATAGTGGATGTAGCAACCATATGAGTTGCAATGCTTCTTGGTTTACTAATCTACATGTTCCCAAAGGTAAAGGACATGTAGAAACAGGTGATGATACAGCCCATGAGATCTCCCATGTTGGAGATGTAGCTTTGGATGACAAGGAGGAAGGAAGATGTCTCAAGGATGTCTTGCATGTACCTACTATCACAAAGAACTTGGTGTCCGTTGGCCAAATGGTTGAAAGAGGCTATCAAGTAAGGTTCAACAAAGGTGGATGCTTTGTGGAGAACCCTAAGCAAGGTTACAAGGTCATAGCAAGAGGAAAGAAGCAAGGGAGACTCTTCACTTTGGAGGTAAATTCTCATTCCACTCAACATGTCTACTTCACATATGGAAACAAGAGGATTTCGGAGTTGGACTTGTGGCACAAGAGGATAGGTCACATCAACATACAAAGAATGAAGGAAATGCACTTCAAGAGGCAGGTTGAAGGTCTTCCCAACTTCCAAGGACAAGGTATGAAGCATTTATGTGAATCTTGTCAACTAGAGAAGCAAGCAAGACTTCCATTCAAGAAGAGTGTCTACATAAGCCAACATCCATTGGAGTTGATACATACAGATGTGTGGGGGCCAACCAAAGAGCAATCCATTGGAGGTAACAAGTACTTTGTCACTTTTATAGATGATTGCACAAGGATGGTTTGGGTTTATTTCATAAAAAACAAATCAGATGTGTTTACATGTTTCAAAGCATTCAAGGCAATGGTAGAGAAGGAAACAGGTACATATATCAAGAAGCTAAGGTCCGATGGAGGGGGAGAATATTTCTCAAATGAGTTTTCTGATTTTTTAATGGATCAAGGCATCAAGAGGCAAGTAACATGCAGGTACACACCCCAACAAAATGGAGTAGCAGAGAGAAAGAATAGATACATTACCGAGATCGCTAGAGCAATGCTTAATGAGATGAATGTACCTAACATGTTTTGGAGTGATGCAGCAAATACCGCCGTGTATCTTATGAATAGGGCTCCTACCTCAGGGATCCATGGCTTGACACCATATCAAGCCTATTATGGTAAGAAACCTGATCTTTCCCACTTGAAGATATTTGGATGTACTTGTTATGTACATGTGCCAAGTGAATTGAGGCACAAGCTACAACCAAAGGCAGAAAAGTGTGTGTTTCTAGGATATTCAAATGATCATAAAGGTTACAGGTGCTTCAACCCAAACACAAAGGACTTGAGGATATCAAGGGATGTAGCATTTGATGAGCTACTTGAAGTAATTCGATGGCGTGCACCACACTGGACTCTCCTTCTCGAGAGCTCCACGACGATATGCTCAAAGTAGAAAACCGAGCTCTGGTCGCCACACACAGTACTACGCACAGATGTTGTAGAATACGCAGAAAACGCAGTACACAGGGAGCACGAAGACAGACTTCTAGGTTTTTACAAATGCGAACTTTCAGTCTGTGACTGACCAGGCCACTATATGTTTTATTAAAGAACATATACAAAGAAGTGTCCGGTGGCCATTTGGCCTTTCACATGGACACTAACGGTAACAATCTCCCACTAAAGGCCAATATGGCCAGAGTAACTATGGGAGAAAAAAGAAAGAATGATAAAGAATACCTGAGTGTAAGTATACAAACTATACCTCCCACCTGATGGGCATGTTACACAGTATACAAGTGACTGTGTAAGATCAAGAATCAAGTAACCCCCATCAAGTGACAACAGTGTCGAAAGCTATCCTGTGGTAGAGCTTTAGTCAAAGCATCTGCAGCATTATCTCGAGTGTGAACCTTCTCAAGAATAATGCTCTCAGTGGCTAAGCAATCTCTAATGAAGTGATACCTCACCTCAATGTGCTTGGTCTTTGCATGATAGACCGGATTCTTAGCCAAAGCAATGGCACTCTGACTATCACTGAGCAAGTGAGGTACATGCTGAGGCAAACCCATATCACAAGCAAGACGAGAAAGCCACAATGCTTCCTTACATGCCTCACTTGCTGCAACATACTCTGCTTCTGTGGTGGAAATAGCTGTACATTCTTGAAGATGAGATCTCCAAGAGATAGCACCTCCAGCAAAATGAAAAATGTACCCTGATGTAGACTTACGATTGTCTACACAACCAGCATAGTCAGAATCTGTGTAACCAATAATGGATGCTTTCCCTCTACCTAAGCATAGACACTTGTCCTTAGTGCCACTCAGATATCTCAAAATCATTTTGACCGCTTCCCAATGTTTCTTGCCAGGATTAGACATATATCTGCTCACAACTCCCACTGCAAATGCAATGTCTGGTCTCGTAGCTACCATAGCATACATGAGACTACCAACAGCAGACTGATAGGGAATTTTGGTCATGAATTCCTTTTCCTCATCTGATTTGGGGCAGTCATCCTTGCTCAATTTCACATATGTGGGTAAAGGTGTACTCAATGCCTTTCCACCCTGCATATTGAATCGATGAAGTACTTTGGATATGTACTCACTTTGAGACAAGTATATGCATCTTTTACTCCTATCACGAGTAATGCGCATGCCAAGAATATGTTTGGCATCCCCCAAATCCTTCATATCAAATGTCTGACTCAACTTCTTTTTGAGAATTGACAAATCATAAGAGGACTTCCCAGCAATCAACATATCATCGACGTAAAGTATCAAGCATATCAAGCTGCCATCAGAACATCTCTTTGTGTAGAGACAATGATCCTCATTGCTCCGAGAATAGCCTTGGGACTTCATAAAAGCATCAAACTTTTGGTACCATTGTCTAGGAGACTGTTTAAGTCCATACAAGCTCTTCTTGAGCTTACAAACTAGACTTTCCTTGCCAGGAACTACATAACCCTCTGGTTGTTCCATATAGATCTCATCTGTAAGATCTCCATGCAAGAAAGCTGTTTTCACATCCATTTGGACTAGCTCTAAGTCCTCCATTGCAACGAATCCAAGCAACATGCGCAAAGTAGTCATCTTGACCACTGGGGAGAAGATTTCCTCAAAATCAACACCATGTTGTTGCTTAAAACCCTTTGCAACAAGTCGTGCTTTATATTTTGGAGAAGCACTATCTGATGTGAATTTCAGCTTATATACCCATTTACATGGTAAAGCTTTCCTTCCCTTTGGCAAAGTACTAAGTCCCAAGTACCATTCTTGTGAATAGAATCCAACTCACTCTTCATGGCACGCTCCCACTTGACATGATCCTCTGTCTGCATAGCCTCTTTGTAGCAAGAGGGCTCACCGGCATCTGTTAGCATAACAAAATCTAAACCTGGAACATATCTATCAGGTGGATATGAGACACGTGCAGAACGTCTCAATGGTTGCTGAACAGGAACATGTGCAGACTGATCTGAATGGACATTCTCTTGAACATCCCTATGTGCAGCATTTTTATGCATGCTAACCGGAGGACTAGTATCCTCAAACACCACTCTTCTCACTTCAACCTCCTTAATCGGCTGTTTATGCATCTTAGACTCATTAAAAATGACATCACTACTTCTGATCACTGACCGTGTTTCAGGATCCCATAAGCGATATCCAAATTGTCCTTCTCGACCATATCCAAGAAAAATGCATTTCTTTGACTTATGGTCCAACTTCTGTCTAAGATTCTTGGGTATATGAACATATGCTTCACACCCAAAAACTCGAAGATGATCATAATATGGTGGTTTCCCTGTCCATAACTCTTGTGCCACTTTCAGACCTTTGGCAGTACTAGGTGAAAGGTTAATCACATGAACTGCAGTCAATACTGCTTCTGCCCAAAAACCTTGTGAGAGGTTTGCATGATGCAACATAGAGACTACTCTATCTTGAATAGTTCTATTCATCCTCTCAGCTACACCATTCTGTACTGGGGTATAAGGAGCTGTAAACTCTCTACGAATCCCTCTACACTGACAGAAAAGGCTGAATTCATGTGAGGTATACTCACCCCCATTATCTGAACGTAAAGCCTTAAGCTTAGTTCCTTTTTCAGTCTCAACTGAAGCAAGCCATTTTCTGAAAGTAGGGAATACATCATCCTTCGATTTGATAGGATATACCCAGACTTTTCTAGTAGCATCATCTATGAAAGTAACAAAGTAAAGAGAACCACCTAAGGACCTAGTGGGCATAGGACCACACACATCTGTATGAACAAGATCTAAAGGCTGAATTGAAGAGTCAATGTGCGTTTTATGCACATTTCTGGTTTGCTTTCCATATTGACAATGCTCACAAAATGAAAAATCAGAGAAAGATAACACAGGTAAGTAGCCAGAACGAGAAAGATTTTCCATTCCACTACGAGATATATGGCCCAAACGACCATGCCAAATACAAGCCATAGGCTGTTCAGTAACAGCTAACAAGTGTTCTTTCTGTGATACAAATAAAGGGTAAAGTGAGCCAACTTTCCTTCCTTTTGCAATAACCATATTGCCCTTTGATATACGAAAGGACTGAGCATAGAAGACCACCTTGTAACCAAGGTCATCAAGTTGACCAACTGACATCAAACTGCGTGATAACTGAGGTACATGGCGTACATTATGCATAGTAAATTTTTGAACCGTCAATGAACTGCACAACCACATCTCCAATCCCCACAACATCACACTGGTAAGAGTCACCAAGTCTCATGGTACCAAGAGACTTTGCTGCATAATTAGAGAACCATTCTCTATGTGGTGTCACATGGAAAGAAGCACCAGAATCTAGCAGCCAGGTGTGGGAAAGAGAATCAGCCATAAGTGCCTCAGATGGCACAGTACTATCAAGTGTGAACACATCAGCATCATCAGAAATAGCATTAATTTCTTCAATCTTCACAATCGAAGTAGATGGTGCAGGTAACTGTTTAACATGCCCATCAACATTCTGTCCTTTACCTTTAGCATTCTTTAATGCATAACAGTCTTTCTTCATGTGTCCTTTCTTATGACAATAATGGCATTCAATATCCCTCTTCCTTGATTTACTTCTGCTCTTATTCCGTTGACCATTCTTTTCCTTGTTCTTGCTCCTGCCACGTTGTTGATTCTTTCCTTGGTAAGAATCACGAACATTATATGCATCTCCACTCTGAGTGCCAACCATAGATTTTCTACGAATCTCCTCACTCAAGAGTGCTCCACATATGTCATCATAGACGAGTTTACCACCTGGTGCACTATTGCTAATAGCTGTGCAAAATGTATCCCATGATGATGGCAGGATGCATAACAGCAATACTGCTTTCATTTCATTGTCCATATCCATTTTCTGAGCCTGTAACTGGGAGAATATGGCATCAAACTCATTTAGATGAGCAACAACACTATCTGTGTCCTTCATACGAAGGTCGTATAATTTTCTCATCAGATATACTTTATTTGATGCCGTCTCTTTTTCATATGTATTGCATAACTTCTTCCAAAGCTCCTCTGCACTTTCACAGTCTAATACTGTAAAGTAAACATTATCTGCTAGGTGCAAGCGAATGGTAGACCTGGCCATTTCATCTAACTCATCCCAATCATCTTCATCCATGTCAGCAGGCTTCTTTGAAATCCCATTTACTGGCTTCCATTGCCTTCTTTGAATCAGCACATCTTTAATCTGATTCTTCCATAGAGCAAAGTTTGTGCCATCAAATTTTCGGATCTCAAAATGGTCTTTGCCCTGCAAGTTATAGCTCCTCCTCGGAACGCTAGCACTAGACCCTGATCCACCGGATGTGCCTGAGACCTCTGATGCCATGATCGTAGAGAACTGAATAGAATGATAATGGAGCTAGAAGAGTCCAAACACCAACAAATAAGTGTATCAAGGAGTAAATCGACCACTATATAGTTGACTAAACCAGAAATCTGGAAAAATTTTGCCAGAGTATCCTCTGCAAAATTAGCATATGACCAGTGTCAAAGTATCATAAAACTGCAAGTACTAACATGTCTACCTGCATAGTGAATCACTGACTCCACTGCATATAATCAGTTACCCAATAGAAGCCAACTAGGCTTATCGAGCACCTATGAACAACTATCATACATCTCCTATGGCGAGGCTGGGTAAGTCTTCCACCTGCATCACCGAAGAGACCCCGACATCTGGGTGTCTCCCAGTTAAGAAAACCTCACCACGACCCTCTTTATCAAACGTAAAAGGCTTTATGCAAAGAACGTAACCGCTATATCAATGCCCACATGGACGTACATAAGCGGTATCCACAGAAGCGTACATGGTGTGTATGTGCTCAATATATGCAGTAAAATGACACTGAAAGGCTGAATACACAGCCCAAAAAACTAGCCAATAACACCTGCAAGTGTCTGTCAACTCTGATGTTTTAGGCTTTAAAAACCTGCATAAATTTGCAGCGACTGCTCCCACCAAAACTGAAAGCCCCTCGAGAAACCTGTAGTTTTACGAGTGTGGCTGAAAATACAGCCCCAAAGGTTGATATTTATTGTCTGAGAAGTACAAGGAACACTCTTCTTGATGTTCTTGGACCTGTGTGAAGAGAACTACGTGCGAAAGTACTCCAAAATGGCTCCAAAAACACCCCAAAATTGCTTCAAAAATAGGCTTTAAAAGCAAAAATGAAGCTTTGAGGGACCAAAACTTGTTCAAGGTAATGCCAACCTTAGTCTTTCCCCTTCTTCAAACACTACAAGAGTGTAGCTTAGTGGCAAGAGATTGCCGCGGTTAAGCGAGCTCTGGGGGGAACAGTACTGGGATGGGTGACCTCCCGGGAAGTACCGGGAACCTCTATATTCCTTGATCGTTGAGGTCCTCCCTCGCGCGCAGCCAACGGCGCCAACGGTGACTTCGGTGACTCGGATGACAAGATATGCCAAGGTCTATGCCTTGGTCGCCACCTTAGTCGAAAGCCTTGGAGAATTGCCTCGAACTGTTCTGATACCAGTGAAGTAATTCGATGGCGTGCACCACACTGGACTCTCCTTCTCGAGAGCTCCACGACGATATGCTCAAAGTAGAAAACCGAGCTCTGGTCGCCACAGACAGTACTACGCACAGATGTTGTAGAATACGCAGAAAACGCAGTACACAGGGAGCACGAAGACAGACTTCTAGGTTTTTACAAATGCGGTCGAACTTTCAGTCTGTGACTGACCAGGCCACTATATGTTTTATTGAAAAACATATACAAAGAAGTGTCCGGTGGCCATTTGGCCTTTCACATGGACACTAACGGTAACACTACTCCCTTGGTATAAGAAGTATGATTGTATGCAGGACTATGAAGAAGAAAAGCATGGACATGATGAAGAACAAATCGACCTAGAGCTAAGCGGCCCAAGGTGTTCCATCAATGAAGATAGTTCAAGCATGAAATCACCATGGAGGGGGAGATCTTCATCAAGCTATGAAGCACAATCAATCAACAAAGGCAAAGCAACATTGGTGGAGTTGGATGAAGAAGGTAATGAAGTTGAAGATGATGAAGGACACATGATGGAGAAAGAAGCCATGTCAAAGAAAGAGATCAAGTTCCCAAGGCAAAGGAGGTTTATTCCTCCAAAAGGTGAAGAAAGGAAGTCTTCTAGAGTTAAGTATCCAACTCAAAGGTTTACTTATGATTCATACATGGCAACTCATTATGCATATATGAACAAAGTAGTAGAAGATCATGAGACCGATTGCTATGAAGATGCAAGCAGGTACACCGAATGGAAAGAGGCAATGCAAGAAGAGATCAACGCACTTGAGGAGAATCAAACATGGACTCTAGTGCCCAAGAAGGATAACATGAAGGTAATAGATAATAAGTGGGTGTATAAAGTAAAGAGGAATTCAGATGGATCTATTTCTAGGTTCAAAGCAAGATTGATGGCCAAGGGTTTTGCACAAACCTATGGAGTGGACTTTGAAGAGACATTCAGCCCCGTGGCAAAGATGAGCACCATTAGGACACTCATTGCTATGGCTGCTAGCAAAGAATGGAAGCTTTTCCAATTGGATATCAAGAATGCCTTTCTCAATGGAGACTTGGAAGAAGAGGTATACATGGAGCAACCACTAGGTTTTGTTCATAAAGAGTTTCCACATCATGTTTGTAGGTTGAAGAAGGCACTTTATGGCCTAAAGCAAGCTCCAAGGGCTTGGAGCCAAAGATTGGTGGACTATTTGATCAAATGTGGTTACAATCAATGCAAGGCGGATCCATCTCTCTTCATCAAACAAAGAGGAGAACTTGTAGTCTACATGTGCGTGTATGTAGATGATCTTATCATTACAGGTAATGATACAAAGGGCATTGAGAAGATCAAGGCAAAGCTTGGAAAGGAGTTTAGGATCTCTGATCTTGGAGATCTTACGTATTTTCTTGGCATTGAAGTTGTATACAAAGAAGAAGGTATTATGCTCATACAAAGGAAGTATATTCTAGACCTACTTGAGAGGTTTGGGATGCTACATTGCAAGCCTATTTCAAATCCCATGGAAGTTAATGTAAAGCTAAGCTCCATTGATGGAGAGCCATTAGAGGATGTAACCTTGTATCGATCTATTGTAGGCTCTTTCAATTATGCCACAATAACTAGGCCCGACATAGCATATGGAGTTGGAGTGTTATCACAATTTATGCATAGTCCAAGGACTACACACTTGCAAGCTGCAAGAAGAATGTTATGATATCTCAAGGCCACTATAAATGAAGGATTGTTCTATTCATTTGATGATGATATGCAGGTCAAAGCTTATTCTGATGCCGATTGAGCCGGTTCAAAGGAGGATAGAAGAAGTACAAGTGGTTACCTAGTCATGCTAGGTAGCAAGATCATCTCATGGATTTCAAAGAAGCAACCCACCATGGCATTATCTTCCACCGAGGCTGAGTATAGAGCTTTGGCTCAAGTCACATGTGAGCTAATGTGGATTAAGAAGTTATTTATGGAGCTTAATTTGCAGGTTGACACATATCCAATTTTTTGTGACAACATGAGTAGCATTCATCTAGCATCAAATCCTGTCTATCATGCTAGAACCAAGCATATTGAAGTGCACTATCACTTCATAAGGGAAAAGGTGATATCCAAGGAAGTTTCAGTACATCATATTGGTACCAAGGACCAAGTTGCGGAAATGTTTACAAAGGCTTTGGATGGGATGAAGATTTCAAAATTCAAGCAATGCATCAACATGAAAGAGCTTGGATGAGGACAAAGAATTGAAGCTTGAGGGGGAGTGTTAAAAGTCAAGCTTCAAGCTACAAATTCATGGGTAATCTTTTATGGACATGTGGAGAAATCAAAGGAAGCCAAAAGCCACGAGATTCCATCAAGAAAATTCACTCAACCACTCCCCAAGTCATCTCAACTAAGTCCTCCAAGTTAGGAGGCTGATTTGGAAAGGTAGTTCCTAGATTTTAGGGGCACACTTCTCACTATAAAAGGAGCATGTATCCCGACTTCTTTTGGGCCATCTTCTTGGAGTTTTAGCTCATGTAAAGTGAGCACTAAGTGCTGGAGTTGTGATAAGCAAGCCCCTTGCTTAAGCTAGCCCCTTGCTTGCTTGTTTGTTTTCTTTTAGTAGGCATATCTATGTGTGTGCGCAGGCAGTGTTGCAACTCTCTACCCCTGAGTTGTTAGCATTGGTTCTCCCTCATATTGCATCCATTTGATGTAATTCTTGTCTCATTGGATAGCTATTAGAGTCTATGTTATGCTCACAAAGTCTCTGGATCATTCTCTGAGTAATCTGGGAGCAACATTCATTTTAGTGAAGTTGTGTGATTGATATCTCTCTTGGTGTGTAGGCTCTGTTGGAAATATTTTGCTCTCTGTTGTAAGGGCTGGTTCTCCTTCTCTATGTATCCATTTGCTATGATTTTGGTGTCATTGGGTAGCTATTAGCGTCCTCTAAAGTGGACCCAAGTTTGAGATTCATTCTCTGTATAATCTCTGAGAAAAGCTTCCTGGAGTGAAGTGAGGTATCTGCTTGACTGGCAGTTGTGAGCATTCAACTAGCTCATGTTGTAGACATTGTTTCTCCTTGTGTAAGCATCCATTTGAAGTGAAATTTGTTTTGTTGGAAAGCTCTTGGTGTCTACTACAGGTCTACAAAAGCTAACTAGAGTTCTCTGCATAAGCTCTGAGTAAGAGCATTTTTGGTGTGCAGAGGTCAAAGAAGGATACCTATGGAGGTCATTCACGTTTCGTCGTTGCTTAGGGGTTGAGATACTTCCCCCATCAACTCAGAGGGCCCAATTTGCATGATGCAATTGTTTGTCCCAGTCAGACCTCCCATTATTGACGATCTTTGTCAATACTGTGCATAACACCTTATTGGAACTCTCTGCTTGACCGTTGGCTTGATGATGATAAGGGGCTGATTTTTTATGGATCACTAGGAACTCATTCATTAAAGACTCTATAACTTCATTAATGAAATGTGTTCCTCTGTCACTTACAATCTCAATTGGCAATCCGAAATGAGTGAAAATGTGCTAAAAAAGAAACTTAGCTGTGGTTTGAGCGTCATTCTTCCTAGTAGCCTTTGCCTCCACCCATTTAGTCAAATAGTCTGTGGCTACTATGATATATTCGGCATGAGATCCTTTGGCTGGCGGGTTAATGGGTCTTATGAAATCTATACCCCATTTGGAAAATGCTCTAGCACAGACCATAGGTCTCAATGGCATGTCATCTCTCCGAATCGGGTATTTAGCCCTTTGGCATGTCTCACAACTTCGTACATAGGTGTCCGCATCCATATGTAGAGTTCGCCACCACAAGCCCGCAAAGAGGATCATTTTTATAGTTCTCTCTGTAGAAAAATGACCTCCTGCAGCACTTGCATGTGCCATCTCCAATATGGGTATGTATTCTCCTTCATGCACACATAGCCGTAACTGATTGTCTTTCCCTCGCTTAAACAGGTGTTTTCCCATGAGTACATAATCCTTACTCATTTCCTCTAGGGATCGTTTCCTTGCCAAGCTAATTCCTTCCTCGTGTTCTCGTGTCCTTAGGAATTTCACTAGCGTTTCACTCCATTTGGGTGCTATTGTAGAGAAGGGCAAGGATGCGTGATCATCGGGTAGAATTTCCTGACACTCGGCATAATTACTGACATAATCATGGACATCTTTAGGCATATCGGGCCAGTATACTCCTAATTGTTTTAATTCTCATAGAGTTCCGTGAGTTCCTTTGTGTGTCCTCCATTTTTTTACATGAGCTTGTTCAATCAATTTCATTTGTTCGTCTTCCTCAACACATCTAGATAATACACCGTTAGGTTCCTTATGGTACACACTTCCCGCATTAATATGCAAATTCCTTGACTGCAGAATTTCCCTTTTACTCTCTTTATTGATTGAGTGTTGTGGGCCATGTGGGCCATGAGTGAGTATCGGAATCAGTTTTTTTGCCCACCTTGGACACACTTCCAAATTAAATAGGTAAGTGTTTGGCAGATCGTCGGGTACTCCAATTGGTGGTTCTCCATGGGTTAATCTAGAGAGGTGATCTGCTCTTATATGGGTATGTCCCTTTTTCACTATTACTTCAAAGTCAAACTCCATCAATAGCAGGAACCATCTCACAAGCCTTCCCGTGTTACAAGGCTTAATGACTAGGTACAATAAGGCTTGATGATCTATGAAGAACTTGAACTTGTTGGCTAAGAGATAGTGTCTAAATTTTTTCACTGCATAGACCATTCCTAATCCCTCTTGCTCTATAGTTGTATAGTTCCTTTCAGCTTGATTCAGTTGTCTACTGGCATAGGCAATTGGGTGATCTAACTTTCCTTCGTTTGCCAGTTGAGCTAAGATGCATCCTATTGCGTAATTTGAAGCATCCACATGAATATGGAAAGGCTTGTTCCAATTTGGTGTTTTCAGAATTGGAGCCATGCTAAGTCACCTTTTTAACTTGCTAAATGCCTTCTCGCATTCATCAGTCCAAGTAAATTGAGTCAGCAATCCATACAACGGTTTGGCAATTATGGCGTACATGTCGATAAATCGACGGTAGTATCCACAATGTCCCATAAACGCTTTCACCTCTTTTGCATTCTTCGGTCTAGGAAGTTCTAAAATGACCTTGATTTTATCCTCATCTGTAGATATTCCATTCCTAGACACTATGTGTCCTAAGATCTTCCCTTATCTTACCATGAAGACACACTTTTCAGGGTTCAGGCAGACTCTATATCACCGACATTTATCAAATATCTTCCGCAATTCACGAATGTGGTCTTGTCTTTGGTTTGAGTATGTACATAGGTCATCCACATACACTTCCATACTCTTCTTCAGGAATTCTTCAAAAACATGACACATCAATCGTTGGAAAGTAGCAGGCGCATTAGTGAGTCCAAAAGGCATCACTCTAAAGGCATAGACTCCCCATTCAATAAGGAATGCGGTCTTATGTTGATCCTCAGTAGCAATGGCTACTTGGTTGTATCCTGAGAATCCATCTAAGAAGCTATAGACTTCCTTTCCTGTGACTCTTTCCAATAGGTGTTCGGTGATAGGTAATGGATAGCTATCATGAATCGTGGCTACATTCGCTTTCTTCAGATTAATGCATACTCTACGTTTTCCGTTCTTCTTAGGCACAACCACTAGTGGTGATACCCATTCAGTATGTTCTATCTCATAGATGAGTCCAACCGCTAATAGCTTGTCTATTTCTTCTTTAATTTTAGTAGCATAGACCTCATTGTATGTGTAAGGGTGTTGTTTTGATGGTTTTGTGTCCGATGTCATTGGAATTCTATGAGAAAAAATAGTGGGTTCCACACCCTTCAGATCCTTATATGTCCATGCAAATACATCTCGATATTCTCGGATCAACTGTATTAGTTGTTCTTCCTCTTCTGTCGACACGTCTTTTCCTATGTATGTACATCTTTCTTCTCCATTCTCTACTGTTACTATGATTTTTTTTTGTTTTGCTCCTTGTTGTCGTATGCTTCTCCTTCTTTTGCCTCTCTCCTCAGCATTTGAATAGCTATCTTTTTCTCTTCCACTTCATATCTTTTAAAATGTTCCGGAACCTCAAAAAGGTCAGGATTTAGTCTGATTTTACTCCCACTTTCCTCTTGCTTTGGTACTATGGGGGGTGCTTCTATTGCTATACCATACTTGTCTTCGGTTTGAATAGCTTCTAGCTAACATTCTTCAGAGTCAAATTCCGGTTCCATCTCTATGCTCTCGTATTCTTCTTTCCATTCCTTTTCCAATATTTCCCCTGCTTCTACTTCTTGAAGGACCACCATGTACAAATTTACATCGTAAACTTCTTCGTCCATGCATTCATTCATCATCAGAACTTCTTCATTCACACATATGTCCAAGGTTACTAAGATCTCCATCCATTCATGCGGTTCAAATGTTTCATCAGGAAAGATTTGAGGCATATACATTGGGTCCTCCACAGGTCGGTAGTTGGGATGTCCTATTGGCCACAACTGCCTTTTATTATCCTCTTTCTTGGCTTCTTTACACATCCATAATTGAGCATCCTCATGCATCCATGATTGATCGCTTCATCCAGTGCTATGAATAGATAGATCATCTTCTTCCTTGTGTATAGGATTCCATTGTAGTGGGGGTACATCTCGATATGCAAACGTATGCAAGTTTATCTTAGTGGTATTTCCTTGATGTTGAAGATATAATGAGTCTCGTCCCCAATCTTGTACTGTTCCGGGCGATACCACCTTTGGCGATACTGCACTAGCCGATAATGCACTAGGCGATACTGCGCTTCAGATGATGCGATACCACTTCTCTAGACGACACGATACTATGGCAATAGGCGATAGGATACTAATCGGCCAGACGATATGATACCGCTGTTAAGCACGATACGATACTGATTCTCACAAGATACGATACCTGGGTTTTGCACGATACGATACTGGAAACTAGACAATACGATACCACGTAGGCTCATGATATGATACCACCCGGCAAAGTGCGATCGCGATACCAACTAGACGATACAATACCAAAAGTTGTATCGCGATACCAAGGCTGGTAATCGACGATACGATATTGGAATTGGGACGATACGATACTAGACTATATCCCGATACGATACCAAAAAGGGTCGCAATATGATACTAGGAAGTGAGGCGATATGATACCAAAGTGGACCACGATACGATGTGCGATCGCGATACCAACCAGGCGATACGATACCAAAAGTGGTATCACGATACCAAGGCTGGTAATCCGCGATACGATACTTCGGCGAGTATCGTGATACAAGGGAATTTTTGGTATCGCAATACCAAAAACTCAACTGATCACGATACTCAAGCCAAAACACCTCCAAATTCAAAAAGTTTTTCAACGCCTTGCTCTTCTCTCACCCCTCTTGACTCGTACACCCTTGTTTCACAAAAAAAGTCCTCAAAACACTCTGTCCCACCCTGCGATATCGATCGGAACCTCAATCACGTGTAAATGGAGATTTCCATAATTTTGAGATTAATGTTTGGATGTATCTTACCCTTAGGTTGCAATGCTCAAGCCTTAAGGTCACTGGATGAGTGTGAGGGTACATGGTAGCCCCAGCACACACCACACTGTCTGACCCCATGGACATTTCACCAATCACAACACCTCTCCCTACAATTCCACCATCACCCACTCCCCTACCCCCCACCTCACCATCCACCACCTTTTTGGTAGACACAACATCCACTACCCCCCTTTCCCTTCCCACTCCTGCTGCATTCCAAACTCCTCCCCTTGCATCTCATAATGTAAATAAAACATTTAATATCTTACTTCAGTGTGCACATCAACTACAAGAAGAATACCACCAATTGGAAGAGCGCACCACTACCTTCCAGGCAGAATCTCAGCGCCTATAGGCTAGAGTCAACATCTTGGAAGCTGATTACCAAACACTCCTGGCAGAACATACCACTTTATAACAAGCTCACACCGAATTGGAGTCAAAGATATCTATGGTGGATGATAACACAATCAAGGATCTCGAAAATGTGCTCCAAGTGCAAATGATATCCAACGCTACACTCAGACGCAATCTTGGGCTACTACAGAAGCACATGGCAACAACCTTAGAAGAGAATAAGCGGCTTCAGTAACAAAACCAAGATAGTTTTGAAGCAGGTATGGAAGGAACCTCGGGAGCAGACATTAGTCCTACAAAGTATAGAGCGGTACCATTTGAAGACATTTGGATCTTACTTGAGGAGCATGCTAATTTTTTGGAGTCATATGAAAGGTTAGAATCCAAATGTGCTGACCTAAAGAAGCAGCTAGCCAGTGCCCACACAGCTCAACAAGAGCTGGTAATCTTGCAACAATCTACAGAAGAATTAGAGACCCTGTTGAGAAAAGGGGAACAACAGACCCTAACCGCCTCACATGGAAGTGAGAAGTTTCTCCAAGTTGGGGCAAAGACTGAGAGGAGAGGTTCACCCATGCTCATGGAGTAATGGCCACAATGGCCAACGTCACAAGGAGCAAAGGGGAACATCCTCCCAACCATGCACACACACATGCAAATCCATACACCAAGACCAATGCCATTGCACACAAGGAGGCAAGAGAGTAACAAATGACACCTTCTTCCATTAACAAAAATGGAGGCCAAGGCCATGGCCAAGGGACCCCTTTTTACAAGAAATGAGCCTCTATTTATAGGCTCTACATAATTCCCCATGTGCTCATTTGGAAAAGTCAAAAAGTAGCACATGGTCATATCTCTCTAGATTCTTCCTAACAACCCACTCTTAAAGAAATGAGCACGTGACATTTCCTATGTGGGGATTTCGAGTTTGTGCCAAAAAGCTACTTCATGGAAAAGGCTTCAATACTTTAGACTAGAGGAAATATCAAAAAGGGGTTTTAGGAGAGTGTTCATATGGACATCTCCTAATTTACAAAAAGAAGGTACTTTCATGAGGGCTAAAGGATGCCATAGCAAGAGAAAAAATATGGGCAACCCTTGTAACAACACCCTCCTCCTCCTAGACTTTGTCGCCCTCGACAAAGCTAAGAAATGAGACGCATATATTGCTGGACTGGTCCAAGTTTTGAGTCTCCCGCTCAGCTACTCTGCAACTGTTCAAATCTGAAGTGTGCAAAGCTGCAAATCTTTGAATCAGCAAGTTGTCAATCTTCAAGTCTGCAACTCCATATTGCTGAGCGACACAATCCCCTTGGCGGGCAGTCAGCCCAGCATTCCTCCATTGTGTCTTCTCTTCAAAGCTCCAATACCTGAAATTTAACGTACATAACAAGTAGACTGATATTGAAAAGAACCAGCCACAAAATGTAATTCCATTTTTAGTTTTCATTTCAGAAAACATCAAGATCTGCTCTTCTGTATGAAAACCTTCTTGCTCTTGCAAAGAAAAAAATAGCCCTCCCAAAAAAACAAGTGATATTCTACAATGTATAGCCTTGAATATGTAGTTGCAAGTTTAACTTATGTTCCTGGCAACATTCACACTTTGCTCCTAGTCAACAAGCTTGCAATTTAACATGTGTTATTTGCTCACAAAATGATTAGACAATAGTTCACATAATGACTCCTATTGTTCTGCATGCATTCATGAAATTCAAACTACTTATCCAGCATTATTCTTGCAAAGCGCAATTTCAAATCATCTGTGGGAAGTAAAAAGGATCAATGCTGAAGTACCAAGTTTGTTGGCCTGTAATGCCTTATACAAAATAAGCCTTTTACATGAGCATTGTGAAACTAGAGTTACTTCCCTAGCAAAAAACAATCACTCATTTCATGACTTCATGCTTAATTTAGTTCAGGTCTAAATCAAAGATTTCAACCCCCTATGTGCATGTTCACTTGCACATATCCTTTAAGGAATCGAACTTACATTATGAAGAACGGTTTTGAAGCATTATGCACCCTACCCAGGAATTTTACTAGAAACAGCCACATGCATTAATAAAGAGTAGAAACAGAGTGATGTAGTAGCATGTAGCAAGAGTTGTGTAGTCTTGGACTTGGTTCCTGATAGTGGGTCAATGGACACAGAACATAAGCAGCATTCATACCATTGCGACTTTTGTACCACACAAACATATAAGCAACTTATTCATTTCCAATGATTATAATGAGCATTCAATAGAAATTTCATAAGCCCAAGAAGCACCATCCTTATTTTTCAAACCTGCAACGCTCAGAATCATAGGAATTGAGTACACAGTAAGCTTCTTATTTAAAGATCAGCAAAAAAGAATTCAGTATCCACAGAAGATCTTTAATCATCATAAGGGACGGCTTCCCTAAGGAAAAGAATCATTATGCACCAGTTACGTACATTCTTGCAACTTTTACACCATAAAATGCATAGATATTAGGTGCCAAAAGGAATCAACACTATTCAAACTCAACATGTGTATCCCTCCTTGGTGGGTCACCAAAACTTGCAATGCCAAGAAGTATCAGAAAACAGAGATGGCACTTAAGTCAAAAGGGAAAGTAATTCATTAAACTGTAGCATCCCAAAGCTTGCAAACTTCCACAAGGGAGTGTTGTGCATCCCAAAGCTTAGTTAGTAACTGGTTTGATGTTCATCTAGTTGACAGCCTAAAAGGAATTTGCAGACTACGACTAGGTTATGAAGTAGCAGACGTGACCAATTGCAATCGCAAGCATAGGGGAAAACACCACAAAAGCGTGTTACAGTATCTCTTATCCTTTAGTGAGTTGACCCAACCAATCAGCTTGTAATTGTGCCCTTCACATAGATCTTTAGAATTATAAAACATCTAGCTTGGAAACATCTAGCCTAGAGTCAGTTACCAAGTCTTTCAATTTCAACCATATGGTATGACTACTGCCTTTTCCATCAAAGAATAGAACACATAAAACCCTTAGAGAACATGGAACAAATGTATTATCGATTTTCAAAAACATGGAGGTATCCTGTTACATATAGATTGGTAGACCAATGGGTAGCTCTAAAAAGGCACCCTCATCCTTCCTTTGATCCTATCACACTCAGACACAAGACAAATTGAGCTCAAATTTAAGAGATACTTTTCTTTAAAGAGATCATAAAAAAACGAACCCAACAATCCCAACAGTTGTATTTCAATGTTATGGTCGCCATACAGAACATTCATGATGATCCCACTATCCTTCAAGCCTGAAAAATCATCCTAGTTCCCAGTTGCATCTTGTCAAGTGTTGCAGAAAGAATGCAAAACGCAAGGAATATGGACACATAAGGGAGCATGTAGACAAGAAATAGCAGCCCTAAAGTTCACAAAAGAGTCGATTGGTGGTTTATATCTGGACGTGATGCTCAGTAAGGGAGTATTCGGTTGGATTTGATATGTAGAAGGTGCCCCGACGGACTGTACTTCCAAGCTTGCAGCCTTGTGCCATGAAACGACTGGGGAAGCCCATGCAACAGTCGAATGGCGTCATATGGCCACGCCCCACAACTGCGCATGTCTTTTGGTGTGAAGCAGAACCACAGAGATGGAGGTGAAGCTCAAATAGACCCGTGCGCCCAGGCGGAGAGATCACCGATACAGCGGGCTGGACTAAGCATGTATCAAGCTTTAACTAGGAGGGCATAGATTTGCCCCGAGCGAGCAAGACTCATCACTACGAGTCTGCGTCCTTTCCGCCATAGCACCCAAAGGAAGAGCTCCTGAGCGAGCTCAATCCCCTAAACGAGGGCCAGACTCCCAATAACTCCGTAGAGAGAAAAAAAAGGAAGAGTTACTCTTTCGTGTATGTCTGTATAATCACTCATAATGAAGGGAATTAACTCCCTCATCTACCCCCAGTGAGCCAACGGATCTCATAAAGAGCGAGTGGATTTTAAAACATTGCATGCCACACATTAACTCATATCAAGCATTAACTCACATCAAGCATCTCGATATATCCAAGTAAATTCATGTGAAGGGAGACACTCGTACAAATTTCTTCCGCAAAAAAAAATGTTTCCTTTCTTTTTGTGAATTTTTTGCCTTTTTTTGAAAGATGAAGAGAGGGAAGGACAAAGGAGTACCATCCATCCCCCTGCTCCAAGCTACCACAAAAATCAAGAAATGAAAGAGATGGGGGTGATGCCAAACTGTGTGTATGTGGAAGTGTGAGAGAGAAAGAGAGAAGGGTAAGGGTTTGTTTTTTGTGCAACAAACAAAAAATTGAACTAAAACTACTCAAAAATTAAAAGAAGAGAGGTACCCTAGGCCAATCGAAGGCCACACGTATTCATCCTTCTCCAAGTGTCGAGGTGCATCTCACGAAATATGGACACGCAAACTTGGAAAAACCAACGGCTAAAGACCGACGTCCCCGGTAACGGCGCCGAATTGTTGAGAAAAGGGGAACAACAGACCCTAACCGCCTCACAAGGAAGTGAGAAGTTTCTCCAAGTTGGGGCAAAGAATGAGAGGAGAGGTTCACCCACGCTCATGGAGCAATGGCAACAATGGCCAACGTCACAAGGAGCAAAGGGGAACATCCTCCCAACCATGCACACACACATGCAAATCCATACACCAAGACCAACGCCATTGCACACAAGGAGGCAAGAGAGTTACAAATGACACCTTCTTCCATTAACAAAATGGAGGCCAAGGCCATGGCCAAGGGACCTCCCTTTTACAAATGAGGCTCTTCTTTATATAGAGAAGAGAGGCATATGTGAATAAAAACATGTGGTCAAAAGACCACATGTGCTAAATCAAAAAGAGAATCTTTATGTGATATGGGACTAACCACCTAGAGAGAGAGAGAGAGCGGGTGGAGAGTTTTTACGTGGGGATTTTGGTACTTGTGCAAAAAGGAGTTTTCAAAAAAGGCTTCAATACCATAGACTAGAGGAAATATCAAAAAGGGGTTTTAGGAGAGTGTTCACATGGACATCTCCTAATTTACAAAAAGAAGGTATTTTCATGAGGGCTAAAGGATGCCATAGCATGAGAAAAATTATGGGCAACCCTTAGAGCAACAGACCCTCTGGAAGCAGATGGCAAAACTACAAGCTCCTCTCTTACCATATGAAAGGCCACCCTCTCCAGTTGAAGAACCAAAACCTGAAACAATGGTGGAAGTTCCTGACGATGAAAGCTACGAAGAACCATATGAACCGATGCAAGTAACCCGCAGTCGAGTTACTAAGGAGGGACAGGACACATTAGAAATTGGAGTTCCAGATTGGCTCAAAGGGGTTGAGAAAGTGGGACAAACACATGACGATCATGTCACATTGCAAATTCATTCACTCCTAAACTTGGAAGAAACTGTTCTTAGATCTTCTTTCTTTCAGCACCTATCCCACCAATGGTTGATCACAACATCCAAACCGCAATACATGCCTTACTATGTCTTGCTACATGATTATAATGCAGAAGTTAAAAGAGATACAGGGAAGGAGCCCACATTTGCCACTCAATTTGAACCGGATGACTTACCGAAAGATGCATGCGCTGACTTGATCTTCCAACCTAATTGGCGTGAACGACTACTAACTGATTACGTAGAGATGATGAGCACCTGGGCCACCATGCCATTATATATCAAGTATAACCCATGCTATTGCCCAATGGTCCGTCGCAGATCATGGAAAGCTTTTGCAATCAAAGTATGCAACAATAAAGAATGCTCTACCTGGGTCAACTATCCATATTTTGCTCCACCTCAAGGGCCCCCGACCATAGCGTACATGATATCAACCATTCCACACCGGTCTACATGCCTAAAGAATGTGCCCGATATCGCAACAAAGATGTGTATGAAAATATTCGAGCTCATGACAATTGTCTTCAAAACCTTTCGGAAGGTACAGGCTCCATACATCTCTGCCCCTGGGTTTTCTCAAGGTAACAAGGATTTAGTCTACGACATGAGCCACACCCCCTTGGTCAACATAATCTTTGCCTAGCATGCGTGAATAAAGTATTTACCTGCATGCTTTAAACAAACCTTTCAAGAAATGTTCTCTACAGGGTTCTAGGAATATCATTCAGAGATTTTCATTCTGAGACCAACACATTTGCTACATCTATTCATAGTAGAACAAGCCATCCATGCAGATTAGTTACGTCTGCCACATCTGGACATCCCAGGTCCAATTGATTGGGATCGCATGATGACATACTTGGCTAGACACCTACGCATTCAGGAACATCAGCGTGCCGCTCATTGTAGCTCAGTGATGAGTAGCACCTCCTTTAATGTCAATCCGGGAAGACGTGAGGATGGTATGAAGGCCTCGAACAAGTGATGGCACAAGTGTGTGAGTGAGAAGCACACTAACATGCACACACATACACACACACACCCGCACACAAGGCAAGAACAAAGAGAGAGACAATGGAGTTCTTTAGATTACTCAAATGTGCTCTTACAAGTTCAATTCCACAACAAGCTAACCTCAAAAATGAGCTCTCTACCTCTATTTATAGTTTTTTGACTAGCTTTGGCCCTGTCCAGACATAGTGTCTGGCCTAGTTAAAAATTAGGTTCTAGGGCATATTTGAGGGCTCAAATGAAGTCTAAAAAATATGAAAATTGATAGGTAGGTACTTGTAATGATCCTTAAGCTCAAGGACTCCTTGGCTTGAACAAAATGGAGCTACAAAAAGGTGGAATGGTATTTACAATGGTGTGGAGTGACTAAAATCACTATTTCGGAAATATTAATTCATGAAAAAAATGATAGGCCTATTTGCCAGATCTTCATTGACTGCTTTGCCTGCTTGGCCCTTCTCGTTGGCTTCCTTGTCTTGTGAGTCCATGACTGCTCTGACCACTGCCAACACTCCCCCCTCTCTCATGTCTGTCATCCCTGACAGAACCTTGTTGAGTGGACCGTTGGATGTAGTATTCCACCACATCTGTCGCTAGGTGGTGTTCTGTTAATCTCAGTCCTTTTGCCAAGTCGGTGAGTAGGGCATCCCAGTCTACTGGCCCAGGTACCTCCGGATGTGGCATGTGTAGCTTTTCTGAGTGTAGAGCCTGTTCTATCGCAAATAATTGTAATAGATGAGATGGTCTTGGTATGAATATCTCTGAATGATATTCTCGGAACCCTGTGATAAACATTTCTTCAAATCTTTCTTTGAAGCAGGCTGGTAGATACTTGATACAAGCATGCCACGCATAGACAACGTTGATGGATGGTGTGGTGCTCATATCATAAACGAGATCCTGGTTGCCTTCATTGAATTTGAGAGCCGAAAGGTGAGGTTCTTTGACATTTCTAAAGGTCCTAAATGTGACCAGCATTAGCTCAAATATTTTGAGGCACATCTATGCCATGATGTCTGGTACATTTTTGAATCTGATTGCCCAATGTCGAATGGTTGAAATCCTGTATGCGACTGTGGGTTGGCCACGAGGTGGTGCCAAGTACACATAGTTTAACCATTTGTCACATCCTTTAACTGTCAAAACTGTTTTGGTGTACTGGGGCCATGATCTTCGACGAAAGATAAGGCAGTAGCAAGGGTTATACTTGATGTATAAGGGCATATTATTCCAAGTGCGCACCATCTCAGGGTAGTAGGCGTATCCTCCATGTAGGTTGAAATATGTTACTGTGCATTGCACTTTTAGGGATGCTAGCTGGTGCAAATTGTGTCGCCGAAGTTGGTTCTTTGGTTGTGCGGTGCTTTATCTCAGCATTATAATCGACCATTAATACACAAAATGGAACATACAAATCATCTGAAGTGCCAATCCACCGATGATGGGATAGACTTTTGAAGTACTCCGATTTGATGACCACCTCTTCAAGTCGTGACATAGATTGTATCTGCACTGCAACTCGGTCTTCATGGGATGGACCAACCTTTTCTAACTTTTGCATCCATTTAGGAGCTTCGATCTCAATTGTGTCCATTCTGTCCTCTGTTTGCTTACCCCCTGGTAGAGGCATGGGTACATATGGGTCCTCATAAGTCTCCTCAACTTCAATTGGAACTAAGTCCTCCGGCTCGGCCTCCATGAGGGGAGAGGCTTGACGCGCATATTGAAGAATTCTATTTTGTAGTTCTTCCAGTTGTGCTCTTAGTTCTGCAACCTCCTCGGATGTGTCAGCTGCAGCTGTTACTTCTTTTGGTGACTCTCAGTGAGTGGCCAATTGCTTTTGTATCATCCTGCTCTTTTTCTAAGGAAGCATGTGCTTCTAGGAGGTCGGCGTGAGTGTCCAACACGATTTGCATGTTTGCCGATGGGATGGCCTTGAATCGTTCTAGGTCAATTTCTTATGGTGATCCCTCCATTGCTGCTTCTAGGTTTTCTTCATTCTATTTCTTTACCTTCTAGTGCTGCGGACATGTGTTTTCATACTAAGGCCAGGTTACGTCGAACCTTGAGATTGTCGATTATCTGGGCATGTAACATTTCATCGAGTTGTTGTTTTTCCTCGGTATCTGGCTGGGAGGGATTGGCCACTAAATGATCATGTTGCACCTGCAAGGTATCATACTGCTGTTGTAATAGCCTCTTGTCCTTCTCTAAATTAATGAATCTCTCTTGTAATGTTTCATGGGTTCAGAACAGATTCGTATGCTGAGCATCTAGATGCTGATAATGCTGTTGTAATTGAGACATACATTGGTACAAAGTATTGAATACATTATTGAAAGGAGTGGATGTTGGGAAGCTGTTGAATGTAGGAGGGTAGGGAAAAGGGAAAGGGAGTGTGTATGTTGTGCTTGAGAAGGGTGAAGTTGGTGGTGGGGGGATGGAAGATTGTGGGAATATGGGGGGAGGGAGAGGTGCGGAAGTGGGTGATATGTCCATGAAGTCATATGTGGATGCGATCGTGGGAGTGATTGTGTACATGGGAATTGTAGGTGTGGTGATGGTCGTAAAGGTGTAGAGTGGTGTGTGCAGTTGTAAATATGAACCATCGAGAAGTGTGATAGGGGGAATGGGGTTTTGAGTGACTACAGTTAGAGTTAGAGTGTCAGTGGTAGCATTTATAATAGGGGTGGTGTCAGGTTGTGCGGATTGTGAAGGTTGACTCATAGTTTGTGCTTCACTATGGGAAGTGGAGTCTATGGCCGTGACAGTGGTGGTGACCGTGGTGGTAGGAGATGAAGGTGGCGGAGTTGGGGGGGAGGCTAGTAAAGGTGGTGATGGGGTGTGCTCGAGGTATGGGCTTCATCAGTATGATGCGTGGTGTAAGCTGTGCGAGTGGTTGTGGAGGTGTCCTGTGGTTTTGATACTAACATATTCATCTATTTCCCTTGTCTAGGGGGACATCTCTCGTGCCATCGCTCGAATCTCCATGAGTGTGCAAGGGCAGTGTGCACAGTCTCTGGTACTCCTAGTGCATCAGCAAGCATGTCGAGGGTAGCCCTGTATTGGTCATCTACACCTTCTTCTTCAAGAATCTCGTTCATCAAGACCTTTCCAGTTGCCAAAGATAGTCTGTGTTGTTCCTGAACCAGATTGATAGTATTATACAATCTTTTTAGTTGCTCGTATAAGTTGGGGTGTTCGCAAGTTCAGGTATAATGAGTTGCTCATATTCTTGCTCCTCTTCATCAAATGGTCCTTCCTATTTATCATCTTGTTCCTCACCTACAGTCTCCTCCTCATCTTCATCTACTTCGATGACTTCTAGTTGGGTTGGGTGAGGTAGGTCTAGGATAGTTTGTTTCCCACTTACTTGCTCTGCTTCCACCTCCAAATTTGTTGCATTAATTATTCTTGCTACCTCTTCATGAGTCAGATCCTCTAGCGTGAAGCCATGAGGGAACTCTAAGTCAGTTGGTATAGGTGGGAACACCATATTCGGTCCTTCTGCACTGTGCCGTGGTAATGTGATAGTGAAGGGCTGCACTCGCCTTGGGAGTCGTGGAGTTGTGTTCGGAGTCAGTGTAGCACCTCGGGCCTGTGCACAAGGCATCTTAATAGCTCCCCTCATTTTCTTGGATGGAGGCCTCTCTATGGGGATGTGCATACCTTTCATTTCCAGAGCTTCCCTTACCAAATTGCTCGTCAATTTGAAGCGCTTCAGTTCATTACCTCTTGTAAGAGACGGAAGTACAAATGTGCTGAACCCTTTCTTCTCTTTACTAGGAGTGAGGGTGCTAATCAAGTATGAACATCTTAGGAAGTCCGGCTTGGGTAATTGAGCTTTGAATTAATCATATAGTCCAGCCTTCTTCCATATCGATTGCAATCCTTCACTATTTTGAAGTCTCTCAAACTCTCGTGTAAAGAAGTGATACCGGCCCAACATCCATTGAACTCTATCTCAACCTCCCACAAATAGGTACCTTCTCCAAGGGGTCTTGCAACTTCACTGAACCAATGTGAGTTTTTTCTTACTTGCGATGTGTGCCCTTGGGGAGGATTCTGAATAGGTATGACATGTAATGCTCTCAATGCCTATGGTCTTTCCTTCAAATCCTCCTCAATAGGGAGACTTTCAATGTCGACTATCTGAGGACTGGTGCCTGTCTAGGAGCTAGTTCGTGCTGCTTCTGCCATGTTACTTCTTGTTTGCTGGTTCTGTGAGAATATAGAAGCACCTGTTAACATTGTAAAGGACAAGATAGAACAATTTTTGTCCCCGTTACAACATTAACATGAGGTTAGTGATAGGTTAGCGGGTCAGTGAGTGCTTGGTGATTGTGTGTGTAGTTAGTGAATGAATAGCCCGATGAGCTAAATGGAAAGATGCAGTGTGAGAATGATGCAGTTAGTAGGGGGAGATGAATTTACAAATGGGGATCGGGGAGTTCATTACAAGCTTTGGGCTGCCAAACACAGTGGATGGCTTTCGGTTTTGGTTTTGTAGAGACTCTGGAGGGCTTTATGAGAGTGTCTGCTTGGAAATGAGGCATTTTAGGGACCGGTTTTGCTCATGCTCATGGGCGAATATGTGTTCATGCATGTTGAATAGGAGTGGGTATCAGTTGTTCGAGTGAGTGAACCATGTTGTACTAATGGTGTGGTCTGTGTGTGGCTATTTGAGATCGCAAGAAATCCTTAAGCACCCAAATTTTTCTTGATTGTGGGTCGGCCTTCATTGACTTCTTGGGTACCCAGATTGACTTCACTTTAGTAGAAGAAGTTTTGAAAGAATTCTTATTAGTGTCCTGTTGTTGATCACTAATATGAAGTTTAGCCAGTGGTTGTGATTGGACCACAACAGGTTGGTTGCCTTTCCGTACCCACACTTGTTTTGGTGGTTGAGACACCGTGCTTTGTACTTTCTTTTGGCTTCAAGCATAGGTCATCTACTTCTCCTGCATTTGATCCACCTTCGGTTGTCATATCTCTTTTGCCTTTGGAAAAGAAGGGAGTTCCGTTGTATCCTTGGCTTCTTTGTTGAGACAATCATCCTTTTGCATCACATAGTTTTGGACAAGAATAGCATCCTCATCTTCATGTGTACTCCTGGAGGGACCAGGAGTTTGTGCCTTTCCTAGTTCTTTGAGTGCTTCATTTTCTAACTCAATTGTAATTCGGCTCTGATTCACCCAAACCTGAAGAAGTCCACTTCTTAGGTTTAGGTTGACTACGTGATCATAGATCCAGTCTTGACCCAAGACAAGAGGCTCAGTGAGGTCCTCATCTTGACACACTAGCACTTTAACTGTCATGAGAACATCTTGGATGTAGAGGGGAAGTTTCACCTCGCCCATGCAAGGGGTTTCCACACCTCCCAGTCCCATGAGGTATGCTTCCACATGATTGACACCTAAGTCTAAATTTTGACAGTAAGAGAGTCTAACTGCACTAGTGGCTGTACCTGAGTCAATCAAGGCCCGTACAGTCCTTGCACTATTTCCCTATCCTATTTCTAAGGTCACAAAAGGACGTCGATCAATTATTTTGTGGGGACTTACACTTGAGATCTCACACATAGCCATATGATATTTTGGAGCTTCATAGACATCTGACCTCGGTTGATCTCTACCCTGTCTTCTCAATTTCATTCTTCTGATGCGTTCTAATGCTTCTACCTGTGCTTCTTCTCAAATTTGCTTTTCCTCTTCTTTACGTTTCTTTGTAGTATTGAGTCGATTTAACATCTCCTCCATCAGGGGGTCTTGATATAACTTGACTCTGCATCCACTTATGTAACTTGGGAGAATATCGCCTTCTAAAGTGGCTAGTTGTACTGCTCCACTCATTGACATCCTATTTATGATCATAGGTCCATAGCCACGCTTCTCTAATTTCCGTGCACGTTGCTTCAAATTGTATACTAGGACTAGGTCTCCTGCTTTCAAGCCCTTATCTTTCACATGTGCATCAAGATATGCTTTCTGTCTTTTCTTGGCTGCATAAATTCCTACTGCAGCTCTTAATCTTGTTTCACCTAGTCGTTCAAGATAAAAAATTCTCAAAGAGAGTTCATGCCCTGTGCACTCATGCTCCTGTGCTATCCTTAGTGTAGGTATCAAGAAGTCTAATGGAAGCACTGCGTTTTGGCCAAATACCATCTGAAAGGGTGTGGCTTGGAGTGCTGTTTTATAGGCAACTCTGTATGCCCAAACAACATGGTGTAGGTGTTTGTCCCAATCAGAGCGTTTATTATTAACCAATTTTGTCAATACATTGCATAGAATCTTATTTGTGCTTTCGGCTTGCCCATTAGCTTGTGGATGATAGGGGCAGACTTCTTCTGTACCACCAAGAACTCCTGGAGAAGATTTTCAATGACTTCATTCAAGAAGTGAGTGCCTCTATTGCTTACTAGCTCTATAGGTAGCCCATACCTCGTGAACACATTCTCAAATAAGAACCTAGCTATCATTTGAGCAAGGCGAATATGCCCCACTCTATGGCAAAAGCCGTCGTATGCTGATCTTCTAGAGCAATGGCTACTTGATTGTAGCTAGAGAAGCCATCAGGGAAGCTGTACACTTCCTTGCCAACTACCCTTTCTAGTACATGCTCAGTGATAGGAAGCGGATAGTTATCTCTAATACTGGCTGCATTAACCTTCTTCAAATTAATGCATACACATAGCTTTCCATTCTTCTTGGGCACCACTGCAATGGGGGATACCCACTCAGTGTGCTCAATTTCATAGATGAACCCAGCTTCTACCAATCTATCTATCTCCTCCTTGATCTTAGCAGCGTAGTTATCATTATATGTGTATGGCTTTTGCTTGGAGAGTTTGGCATTTGAGGTGATGGGGATAGTGTGTGAGCATATGTCAGGATTCACACCTTTCAAGTCCTTGTATCTCCATGCGAATACATCTATGTATTCTCTTAGCAAGGATATTAACTCGTGTTCCTCTTCCTTAGTCAGGTCATGTCCAATGTAGGTGCACTTTTCTTCTCCTTCTTCCATAGCTACCACAATTTTCTTGGTGGTTTCCTTCTTATCATAGGCCTCTCTTGCTTGTGCATCACGCTTAGGCATTCTTATCATGACTCTCCTGTTATCTATCTCATACTTTTTGAAGTTTTCACGGACCTCAAACAAGGATTCTTCCTTCTCTAATGTGACTTCTCTCTTCTTTCTTTTCTTTCCTTCATTCTTCAGGGTTACTTGTGTGGCTAATCTCACCTCGTTTGGAAGCTCTTCATGTCTCTGAGGATGAGATTCTACTTCATAGAAGTATTCTTCTTCGGATGCAAAGGGTGGGTCCATAATGATTGACTCGAGATCAGAGTCACTTGCATCCTCAAATGCATCAGTGCTAGGTTTGCATTCTTCCAGAACCGAATCACCCATGATTGGCTGTATTGAGAAGACTGAAATGTCATAACCATCCTCATCACAGTGGGGTGTCCATTGTTCTTCATTGATGGCTACATGCATTGTTACCAAAATTTCTACCCAACCATGAGGTTCAAACTCTTCGTCAAGAAATACTACAGGTGCATAGGCTGGGTCTCGAATTGATCTATTTGTTTGCTTCGCACCTACCTCTCTAGCTTTTTCTCTCTTCTCTTCTTCTACTGCTACTTTGCACATCCACAAGTGAGTGTCTTCATGCATCCATGAGGATCCTGATCCTATGGAATGCATAGACTCAGTATCGTCTTTGGCTCTATGGATGGGATTCTATTGGGTGGGAGGGACATCTCTATGAGAGTAATCCTTGAGATTAACTTTGGTCGTGACACCCAAGTGTTGCAAGTACAAAGAATTGGCTCCCCAATCCTATACCACTTGCAATAGCCGCATAAATGGCCTTCCCAAAATCATCTCATAGGCATGATTTTTGCTAAAGTCACATATAGCAAAAGTATGTTCAAACTCCACACCACATGTAGTGAGAGTTATTCCTTCTAGCAGTCCTAAGGGTCTAGGGAAGTAGTAGCAATAGCGACTCCTGCACCTGAATCCAAAATTGCCTTGGTTGTGTATCCTGGATGGGTAATAGAAAGATAGGTATTTCCTTCCTCTCCTTCGCTCATATCTCCTATCTTGTCCAAGGTTATTTCAGGCACTGTTCTATGAGATCCTACCTGGGAACAAGGTTTTGCTACTTCTGGCACTTGTTTGGCTACATGTTTCCACAATTCTGGCCTAACCTTGAGTAGTTCTTCTAAAGTGAGATTCCATTGCACTTTAGTGTTTCTCACTACCACTGTGTTCTTAAGTATGACTGAATCTTCATTTCTTACCATGACTGTAGGTGCTCTCATACAAGTGGACTTAGCTTCCCATAGGCCGATGAAATGGGGTAGTTCGTGTAAGGAATTAGACTCAAAGTCTAATCTCTCATGAGATTGGGCACTCTCCTGCTCTCCATAAATGGAAGGAATATCTTGTGGGAATTGATCATGTGCGTCATCCACAAGTTCAATGGGAGGAGGGACTTCACTCTCTTTAGTCCATTTCTCTTCTTGAATCCCTCGCAGGAATTCTGGTGAATACCTATTCATAGAAGAAGATGTGTCTCACCCTGTGGAGTTAGGCACATAAGCTTCTTGGGCGGGAAGGCTTACCCTTTTGCTTGTCTTATCCCTACTTTGAGAGGCGGGGTCCTTTTCTGATTGTGCAATTAGCCTCTCCGGTCTTTCTAGCAGTCCATCAAAGTGCAACTACGTCTTTGCTGAACTAGAGAAGTTAAAGAGGCGACTGGCTTCAAACATGGTTTGAGACAATTCCATCACCTTAGCACAAATTTTAGTTTGTTCAAGCTCTAGTTCCGCTCTAGGGTAACACATTTCATGATCGGTTATGTTTGGCCCTTCTTGAATTCTGGCCTGATATGCTTTAAGCATCATGTTTAGGTCCTCAAGAGTGGGATCGGCTAAGACTAATCCTACTCTAGGGGGTGGTGGAATTGTATGAGGCGGGTTGGAAGGTGGTGGATTAGATGGAGATGGGAATGGTGGTGGTGGGGTAGTGTGAGAGGGAGTTTGAGATGTAAGTTCAATAATCTTGGCTTTCCTCTCTCTTAAACTTTCTTCGAGCTCACTCATCTTCTTTGCCCATTGCCTTTTCATTCTTTCTCGACTATCCTTCCAAGCTCTAGTCCTCTTCTTGGTCATGCTCTCAGTTTCACTAACCTCGAAACTCTTTTCTTGGCCTACACCTTGGTTTTGCTGCAATGCTTTAGCTCTAGTGACCCCTTGCACTGGCGTCCTGGAGGTTACACTTCCTATAGAGTCTACTACTAACCCAATAATGTTGATAGGAGTGATTTTTGGCATATTGTTGGGATTCTTAGGGCAATCTTGTAAGAGGTGCTCTTTCCCACAATCTTGACAAAAGCCCTGGATTGTTACTAACTGGGGCTGTGTAGGTGCATGCATGGGGCAATCACGAATGAAGTGATCTCCCTGACATCAGTAGCATGGTCCTCTAGGAGCGGGGGGTCTTGCCTACCTATGTTGAGGTCTAGCGTTGGGGTTTTCGTACATGACATTTGCATACTTTGGCTCCCAGCTAGATTCACTCGGATCTTCATAGTAATATGACTGGTTATGCTCTGGTGACTGCATGTAGTAAGCCTGGGGGCTATCAACATGAGCAGAGTTGAAACTATGGTCACTTGGGTCACTTTCAGATAGCAATGGTGTAACTGGCACTAAGGCTCTATTCAGGTTCTCTTCTGCAGCTGCATACTTTACCGGGATCACATTGGCTGGAACAGGAGGTTGTTGGGCTAGCACTACTTGAGGTCTCTGCTCGGCCGGATATTGTGGTTGGTAGGTTTGTTGAGGCCTAGCATACTACTGTGGTGGGTATTGGTTCTGGTATCTTCCTTGTTGCGGATGTGGATGAGGGTAGGTTTGCCTAACTGCTTGCTTATTGTGTGGGCAATCTTGTGCAGTGTGATTAGTGTATCTCCGTTTTATGGTGCAGTATTGGCTACTAGGATTCACTTGGGGTTTAGCCATAATGGAACATACGTTCGCCATATGGTCACCTCTGCAAGTATAACATCTCTTCACTGGGGGCAAACCTTGGCATTTGTTTGCTTGAGACTCCTAACTTCTGAGCTACTTTCTCCGCTAGTTCCTCAATAGATGTAGATTGTCTGGAAGAGAGGCTGGAAGAGCTATCTGAATCTTTGTATATTTTTGAAAGCTCTAGCTCCTCTCCTAGATTATCCTCTATGTCTATGCACATGCGTACACATTCTTCTATGTCCTTGGGTCCTTCAAGTACACATATGATCTCAGTTTGGTACTTAGGAGTCCATCCAATAATAAAGCCACTTGTTTGGTTGGTGTGGGTAACTCAGGAACATGACATCGCTCTAAGTATTGCCTAAACCTTCTCCCTGCCAGTCGAACTATCTCTTGAGGTGTCTGCTTGAAGCTCTGGATCAATGAGGAAGTATTATGCCTTATACCACTCTTAGAGAACTCAGTGATGAAAGCCTCTAGGAGTTGGTCTATGCTCCTAAATTGTCTCTCATTCAGTGGTTGAAACCATGTAAGGGCTATGTTCCTAAGGGTTATGTTGAAGCAAGTCTATGACAAGCCTAAGTATTGGCTTGAGTCCCACAAAGTCATAGAAGAAGCCTTAAAATGAAGACAATGTAAAGTTCACTTGTGGTTCATTCTTTTTGATGAGATTACTTTTGAAAGTTAGCTCTTGAAGTTAATTAGACTTCCCCAAGAGGAATAGATCAGTTGGGAAGCATTGGAGAGGTAAGAGATGAAGAGCAAATTGTAAGGCAGGTCATCAATGGCTTGAAGGCAGATGACAAGTGGGAAGCATTCACCACAGCTATGGATTTGTACATGAACATGCATGTACCTGATTTCAATACACTCATTGGACAACTACTTACTCAAGAGGCAAAGCTTATCAAAAATGGAGAAAGCTCTAAAGGTAATCAATCTTCAACTTTATACACTGATAAAAGCAAGTCCAAAGATAACAAAGGAAAGGAAAAGAAAGTGGATGATGAAGCAGGTACATATCAAGCTAACTATGCAGGTAGAGGAAGACATGGCAGAGGTAGAGGAAGAGGAGGTAGACAAGGCAGGGGGAAATCCCAAGACTCCAACTCATGTTCTATTTGTGGACTAACTAATCATACAACTCAAAATTGCTTTAGGAATTCCAGGAATCAAAGAGGCAGAGGATACAATAGAGGAAGTTATGGCTACTCAAGAGGAAGGTTCAATAATTATCATGGCAACTACAACAACTACAATCATTCAAACTATCAACGAGGCTACAAAGGAAGGAGAGACTTCAATAACTACATAGAAGACTCAAACAAAGAGGATTCATTATTGATCATGAACATGGCTATGCCACAAGGTAAATCTGATGAGCATGTTTTCTACATAGATTCAGGTTGTTCAAATCATGTGGCAGGAATGTGGCACTCCTATTAGATTTAGAAGATCCAAGGAACAAGCATGAGGTACAAACAGGAGATGACACAAAACATCTTGTGGAGAAAATGGGCAATGTCAAAGCACCTGATGGAAACATCAACCTATTCAGTAAGGTACTCTATGTCCCTACCATTACAAAGAATTTGATAAGTGTTGGGCAGATAGTAGAGAAAGGGTTGCAAGTCAGGTTCACAAAAGCAAGAGCATTTGTTGAAGATCCAAGTCAAGGATTCAGAAGAATTGAAAAAGGTGAAAAGCTAGGTAGATTGTTCACATTTGAATTACAAGACACTAGAAACATTGCTCTCTTTAATTATGGTAGTCAGACACTCACAGAATTGGAAGTATGGCACAAAAGGTTAGCACATATTAGTGAAAGGTCATTAAAACAAATTTGTAGGGACCAAAGTGTACTTGGACTCCCTAACTTGTCAAAACAACATATGATTTATAAGTGTAGTGCATGTCAATTTGGAAAGTCTCACAGGTTACCATTCATGAAGAAAGGTTATATGCATGGAGATCTCTTGGAGTTGGTTCATACAGATGTATGGGGACCTAGCAAGGAAGCTTCAATATCTGGATCAAGGTATTATGTCTCCTTTATTGATGAGTGTAGCAGATGGACTATCCTATTCTTTATGAAACACAAAGATGAAGTTTTTTCATGTTTCAAAAGATATTTGGCTCTTGTGGAGAATCAAACAGGTAAATCACTAAAAAGGCTAAGGTCAGATGGAGGGGGAGAATACTTCTCCCATGAGTTTGATTCTTTTCTTCAAGAAAGAGGAATCAGAGGAGAGGTAACTACAAGGTACACTCTCGAGCAAAATGGAGTGGCAAAAAGGAGGAATAGGACAATTGTTGAAGCTGCAAGGTCTATGTTAAATGAAAAGCATTTGCCTAATTATCTATGGGCTGAGGCTGTATCTACAACAACTTACTTGATTAATAGGTTGCCTTCAAAATCCCTTGATGGGATGAATCCATATGAGGCTTGGAATGGAAGAAGACCAAGCTTAGATCATTGTAAAATTTTTGGATGTATTGCTTTTGCTCATGTTCCTTCACAGGTTAGAGGCAAGATGGATCCAAAGGCAGAAAGGTGTGTATTTATTGGATATGACAACAATCAAGAGGGCTACAAGTTATAAAACCCTACCAACGAAGGATTCTTGGTAAGCAGAGATGTAGTTTTTGATGAAAACAATTCATGGTATGAAGATTCATGCAGGAAGGTCAATTTACCATATGATCTTGAAGAAGATTTTCCAAAGCTTGGTAGAGAACAACCAAAGATTGAAGAACAAGACACCTCAGAGGATGATGAAGAATCTTAGGTGGAAAAGATCAAAGCATGGAAGTCTAAAGGTAAAGCAAAATTGCAAGAACTTGGACATGAGGCAGAATCATCACATCATGGCCTAAGAAGATCTATGAGGGAAAAGAAAAAACCAGAAAGGTATGGGTTTGACACCTCATTAGTAACTAAACATTCTATCTACATAGCATAAGACATAAACCAAGAGGAACCATCATCCTTTGAAGAGGCCAAAGCAAAATCAGAATGGAAGCATGCAATGAAGGAAGAGATTGAAGCACTTGAGGAAAAGAACACTTGGGATTTGGTGCCCGAGACTTCATCCATGAGGGTAATAGGCTCAAGATGGGTCTATAAACTCAAGAAGAATTTTGATGGTTCCATTAACAGGTATAAGGCAAAGCTTGTAGCAAAAGGCTTTGCACAAACTCAGGGAGTTGATTATGAGGAGACCTTCTCTCCTGTGGCAAAGATGCCTACTATTAGGGTTTTGCTTAGTATTGCCTCTTCCAAGAATTGGAAGATACTTCAACTAGATGTAAAGAATGCATTCTTGAATGGTTGGATAACAGAAGAGGTATATATGGCACAACCACCTGGTTTTGAGAATCAAGTTTATCCTGATTATGTGTGTAAACTTAACAAAGCATTGTATGGTCTCAAGCAAGCTCCAAGAGCTTGGAATTTCAGGCTTGTTTCATTCTTGCAGGATAAAGGCTTTCAACCAAGCAAGGCAGATCCTTCACTCTTTATTAAAAAGAGTAATTCAGAGATCATCTACCTATGTGTATATGTAGATGATAATATATTGACAGGAAATGATGCAGATGGTATGAGGTGTTGAGATATCAAGCTCAACATATGATGATCCAGGATGACACGTACCAATTTTTTGTTTCTCTGACATGTATAGTGGTCATGCCGGTATATGTAAGGGATACTTCATTGAGCTTTATTAGATTTATCTACCGAGAGTGATGGCACATTTGTTTCTTGCCACCTCACTCATTCGCGGACATTAGGTTTTTCCTTATGTACTGGTCTTTATATATTGCACTTGTTGTATTCTTGTTTTTAGGTCATTCTTGTACATTCCTTTTATGTAATAGAAGAAGAAGAAGAAGAAGATCATTCTTCCCTGTCTCAATTTGTGTGTGTGCTTCTCCTTGAGATTGAGAGTGTGTGTGTGAGCTCTCTTCCTTATCTCCTTCCTTGTGACATGGTATCAGAGCCAGCGTGGCTGTAGAGAGCTCGTGGAGAAGGCGACAGTGAAGATTATGCGGCAAGGCATGGAGAAAATGCGATTTCACAAACGGCCTCCGTTTGCTACAAAAAACAGCGTGAAGGTCGAAGTTTCGGAGCCATCTCGACCTCCGTTTCGAGCCCGCAAGGTGGGGCCCACATAAAATCCAGGTGAGTTTCAGAAACTATAACTTGCGTTGTGTTCGGCGACACTCATATATTCCAGATCCATAATTTCAAGCGATTTTGTATACTGTTGGTACACGAAAATTGTGTTTTTCTGAGATCGAACTGTCACATCATAGTGCGACAGTGTTCAAGCAGAAGTGCCGCTTGTAGTGTGTTGCGGTGTTGTGAATTGTTGCGGAAATGGAAGATGCAGATGGAATGAGTCAGCTTATGAGCGATAAGTTGGACAAGAACAACTTCCATGCTTGGAGATTCAGAATGACGAATTTCCTGATGGGAAAAGGCTACTGGAAGTACATCCAAGGAAAGAATAAAAATGCTCTACAGTTACCAGAAAGGAATCAGACTGCAAAACAATTAAGAGCATATGAGGAATGGAATCAAGGAGCATGAAAGGTAATGTATTGGCTATGTGTTAGCATACAGGATAGCATGATTGGACACATACAGGATGCCAAGACTCCAAAAGAGGCTTGGAACAGTTTGGTCACTTTGTACGAGACCAATACAAAGGCACGGAAATTGCAACTCAAGAACGAGCTGCATACATTGGAGAAAAAGAGCATGTCGATAAGTGATTACACTCTAAAAATCAAAAGCATATGTGAGTCACTTGCATCTATTGGCGTGAATGTAGATGATGATGATAAGGTGGAAGTATGCCTTCGTGGTTTAGGAGCTGCATATAAGCAGTTCAGAACTTCTATACAGACCAGGGAAAATATTCCAAATTTTGCTGATTTGGTATCTATGCTGATTATTGAAGAAAAGAATCTTGGTGAGGATTCAAACTCCCAAGGAAAGCCCAGTTCTGAGCAGGTATTCTACTCTGGCAGAGGAAGAGGTTTTGGAAGTGGAAGAGGAAACAATAACCAAGACCAAGGTCAACAACAGAATCATGCAGGAGGAAGGGGACAGTTTCGAGGCCGGGGGAGTCAAAGAGGTCGCAAAAATTTCCAAAGAAATGATTCAGGTAATGATAGTAAAGGATGCTGGAATTGTGGTAAACGTAGACACTTTGAACGTAATTGCAGGTTGAACAATCAAAATAACAGAAGGCAGCAAAACAACTATGCATCCACAAGTGCAGATGATTCTGAGAAGCTGTTTATGGTTCAACATCACATGATGAATACGATGTCTGCTGGTGTTTCAAAATCGAATGATAATGTCTGGTATGTTGATTCAGGTGCTTCAAATCACATGACCAGTCATGCAGAATGGTTTAGTAGTTTGCAGAAAATGCCAGTTCCTGGATATGTTGAAACAGGTGATGATACATCGCATCCTATTGAGCATACAGGAAACATAGGATTGTCTATGGAGAACAGAAAGGTAAAACATCTCGCTGATGTGCTGCATGTTCCAAATATAACAAAGAATCTAGTTTCTGTTGGACAAATGGTTGACCAGGGATTACAAGTCAGGTTCAATGCTGATGGATTATATGTAGAAGAGTACAAGCAGGATGGACGATTGGTTGCCAAAGGAAACAAAGTGGGTAGGATGTTCACCTTAAATGTGAAGATTCCTGAAATGAATGCAGCCATGTTTGCAAAAGGTGCAGGAGTTATTGCAGATATAGAGATATGTCAAAACGGATTGGACATGCAAACTTGCAAAGCCTGAAACTGATGCAGTCAAAGGAGATTGTCCATGGACTACCAAATTTCAAAGTTGCTGAAATGCAAAAGGTATGTGCAGCATGTCAATCTGGTAAACAGTCAAGAGCATCATTTCCACATGACAAGCATGTTAGTGAGAATGTACTAGAAGTAGTACATATAGATGTTTGGGGTCCAGCAAAGACCACATCTATGGGTGGTTGCATGTTTTATGTTACTTTCATTGATGACCATACACGCAAAGTATGGGTATATTTCATGAAAGAGAAGAGGGAGGTGTTTACTCACTTCCAGAATTTTAAAGTTATTGTGGAAAAGCAGACAGGGTAGTACATTCAGACATTACGATTTGATGGAGGAGGTGAATACATGTCAAATGAGTTCAACAGTTTTCTAAAAAATCATGGAATTCGACCTCAGTTTTCATGCAGGTACACACCACAACAGAATGGTGTTGCTGAACGCAAAAACAGACATATTGCAGAAATAGCAAGACCCTTAATGGCTGAGAAGAATATGCCTTATTGTTATTGGGCAGAAGCTGTGCATACTGCTGTATACATCATGAACAGAACTTCGACTGCTGCTGTACATCAAGTTACACCTGAAGAGAAGTTTACAGGTAAAAAGCCAAACTTATCACATCTGAATGTTTTGGCTGTATTGCATATGTACATGTCCCAGATGAATTGAGGACGAAGCTTGATCCAAAAGCAGAAAAGTGTGTCTTCATTGGATACCCCCTTGAGCAAAACGGATATAAATGTTATAACCCACTCACACGACAGGTAAAGGTGAGTAGAGATGTGGTATTTGATGAAATGTCAAGCTTCTATGCAGATGTCAAAGAAGGACTGAGTCTTGAACCAAATGACAAAGAAAATGCTGAAAAATCAAGTGCAAAATCTCAGGTTTTGAGTGGACCGGATGCATCACCAAACAATAGTTCCAAATCAAATCCATGGAGTGGAAGATTACGTGGGAATTTCAGTCCAGCAAATTCATAAAATACATCCAAGAAAGATAAAGAAAAGCTTTCTGCTGGTCATAAAACATGTGCAGATTTTGAAGAAGTTGATGGAGATTCAAGCGGTTCAGAAAAGAGTCTTGATGAGGAACTTGGATTGCCATCTGTGAAGACTCCAAGAGTAAGAAGGGCACATGCAGATGATACAAGGAGAAGTGACCCAGGACCAAGAAGATCTGGGAGGATGCGTAATTGAGTGCAACGATTGACATATGATAGTTACATGGCTCGCCATTGTGCCTACATGACAAAGGTAATACAAGATGCTGAACCTTCTTGTTTTGAAGATGCAATTGGTAATGCAGATTGGGAAAAAGCTATGGATGAGGAGATGGCTGCACTTTATGGAAATGATACATGGAAGCTGGTTCCATGCCGCAAGGAAAGAAACCCATAGGCTGTAAATGGGTCTACAAGGTAAAGCATAATGCTGATGGTAGCATAAGCAGGTATAAAGCACGATTGGTAGCTAAAGGATATGCACAGACATATGGCATTGATTATGAGGAAACATTCAGTCCTGTAGCTAAAATGTCTACTGTTAGGAGACTTGTTGCATTAGCTACAACAAAAGGATGGACTTTGCATCAGATGGATGTGAAGAATGCTTTCCTACATGGTGAGTTACAGGAAGAAGTATATATGGACCAGCCACAAGGATATGAAGATTCAAAGCATCCAGAATATGTTTGCAGGTTGCAAAAGGCTTTGTATGGGCTGAAGCAGGCTCCGCGTGCATGGCATGCAAGGATTGCTGATTGCTTAACCAGCATTGGGTTTTCTATGTGTGATGCAGATCACTCACTATATGCAAGGAAGGCTGATGATGGCATCACTATTGTGGCTATTTATGTTGATGATCTAATTGTAGGTGGTGATAATGAAGAAAGCATCAAAGAGGTAAAGAAACTGCTTATGCAAGAATACGACATGAAAGATCTTGGTGTGCTGCACTATTTCTTGGGCATTGAGTTTATACATACAGAAACAGGTATATGGATGTCGCAAAGGCAATATGCCTTGAATATGCTGCAAAAGTATGGTATGGCTGATTCTAAGCCAATTTCTATGCCTTTAGATCAGAATTTGAAATTGGATACTACATCACTTACCTACTTCCTAGGTTTGGAAGTTGTCTACAAAGATCATGGTTTGTTTCTCACTCAAAGAAAGTACATTAAGGACATGTTGGCAAAATTCAAGATGCAAGATTGTAAGATTGCAGGTACTCCAATGGAGGTTAATCACAAATTGAGCTCACATGAAGGTGAACTCATAGAGGACATCACATCATATCAAAGTCTAGTGGGTAGTCTCAACTATGCCACATTGACAAGAGTAGATATATGTTATAGTGTGAGTGTGCTAAGTCAATTTATGCACACACCAAGGAAACCACATATGGATGCTGCCTAAAGGATTCTCAAGTATCTCAAAGGAACCATAAATGAAGGACTTTATTATCCTTATGTATCTGATTTAGGTTTGAAGCTATTTTCTGATGCAGGTTGGGCTGGCTCCAAGGAAGATAGAAGGAGCACTTCAGGTTATCTTACCTTTGCAGGTTCAAAGCTTATTTCATGGTCATCCAAGAAGCAACCCATAGTTGCTCTCTCTTCTACTGAAGCTGAATATAGAGGTTTTGCCATAGCTACTCAGGAAGCTATGTGGATGAAGACATTATTCAAAGATCTTGGATTGGAGTTTGGAACTCCAACTATTTATGGTGACAATATGAGCTCTTTTCATTTGGCTGCTAATCCTATTTTTCATGCCAGGACTAAACATATTGAAGTTCATTATCACTATGTACGAGAGAAGGTTCTAAGCAAAGAGATTCAAATATCATATGTGTCCACTGTGAAGAGAGATGGTGGATGCAATCCAAAGATGAGTAGGTGCCGCTACAACCAGCTTCACACCAGCCAACTAAGACTTCAGAGTTGATTAGTAGACCCTTTGAGCTTCCTAAATCCACCAAAATATCAGCCAAGTACTTTGGAACATGTATCCCAAAAGTTTAAGTCAAGACAGGCTAGTTGCGAAATGACTAACTCCCAAAACTTGCTATTTTTGGACATACACCTGCTGGAAAAAATGAACAGTGCTCTCAACCTGGAAGGAATTAGAAAAATTCCTTTTGGGCATAGCAAATAGACTTAGCAAGCTTCCTATTCCAAGTTAAAACACTTCAAATGATGGACTGAGCACTGAGAACAAGTTTCATCAAGTTCTGGAACATTCCCACAATTCTCGGGGCTCTGCAGAGATAGACCAGTAAGCAGTAAAATGCAGATATCTCCAAACGTATAAATCCAATGACCTTGAAACTTTATAGGTAGAAACTAGACAGTGAGAGCTATCCAACGCACTTTAAAACACTAAAAAAGGTTCAGTAAAACTCGCGATATGACCTTCTGAAGTTACTGCTCTGAGTGAGTATAGCAGAGAACAAAACAGAGAGGTAGATGATAATAAATGTATAGATTCACATATGATTACAACCACATTGGCAATGAATCTTTGCACAATGGGAGTAGAATGATAGAGCTATGGAGTAAGCTCTTCAATCTCTACAAAATGACATCAAGTGGTCACGTACAAGGCTTGCTAATCGCCTCTTCCTTCTTGCTCCTTTTATAGCTATTCTTGGAGGGAGTTTTGAATTCGAATTCGAATGGCTCCACCTAAAAGTGATCCCCAAAGTTAGGAGAGATTCCCTCAGCTCAAAAATTCGTGATTTTGGTAGTTGGAGCCACGAATTTGCTTTTACATCATGGATGAGGTAAGCCATCCTTTTACTTTTTTCTTTTTCCATTTACAAGAGATAAAATGTATTCTTTTACAAGAGGTGTTCACATGACTACTCATGTGACTTACAAATGAGGATAATATCAAGCATATCAAGCATGTAGGCTTGGGCAAAATGCACCAACAGCTCCCCCTCAAGCCTAACATGCTTGGCCTCCAAATAAGTCTTCAATTGTCCTTGATTTCCTGCAAGCCAATCATCAACTTGAATCTACTTAACTTCGTACCATCAAGAGCTTTCGTCAACATGTCTGCACATTGCATATCTGTAGAGACGTAGGATAGTTGAATATCCTTGCTCATTAGCTTCTCCCTTACATAATGGTAGTGGACTTCAATATGCTTGGTTCTAGCATGGTATACCGGATTAGCTGCTAGATGTAGTGAGCTTGTGTTGTCACCAAAAATGTGAGGTGTTGAAGAATGAAGTCCAAGATCTGTGTACAAATATTTTAACCACATGATTTCTTGAGTTGCATTAGCCAAACCTCTATATTCAGCTTCAGTAGAAGATAATGCCACGGTTGGTTGCTTCTTCGATGACCAAGAAATGATTTTTGAACCTGCAAATGATATATACCCTGATGTGCTTCTTTTATCATCTTTAGATCCGGCCCAATCTGCATCTGAGTAGACCTTTAGCTCAATATCTGAAGTATATGAATAGAACAAACCTTCATTCATGGTCCCCTTTAGGTACTTGAGGACTCGCTTGGCCGCTTCCATATGTGGTCTTCTCGGCTTATGCATAAACTGACTCAATATGCTAACACTATAGCATATATTCACCCTTGTGAGTGTTGCATAGTTCAAACTTCCAACCAAGCTTTGATAGCTTGTGATGTCTTCAATTGGCTCTCCTTCATAAGCACTAAGCTTATGATTTTGCTCCATAGGTGTACCTGCACACTTGGTATTTTCCATCTTGAACTTGACGAGCATGTCATGGACATACTTCCTTTGTGTGATGTATATACCTGAATCTGTGTAGATCAACTCCAATCCAAGAAAATAAGTGAGTGGTCCGAGGTCACTTATCTTGAACTCCTCCTTCATTTGACTCTTTACCTGTTTGATTCCTTCAAGATCATTGCCTGTGATAATAATATCATCAACATACACACATAAATAGATCACTTCAGATCCATTCCTCTTTATGAACAAAGAGGTATCCGCCTTGCTAGCTTTGAATCCTTGGTCCTGCAAATAAGTAACCAATCTGAAATTCCAAGCTCTTGGAGCTTGCTTCAATCCATACAAAGCTTTCTTTAGTTTGCATACATAGTTAGGATGATGTGCATCCTCATATCCAGGAGGTTGTGCCATATACACTTCCTCAGAAATCCATCCATTCAAGAAAGCATTCTTTACATCAAGTTGATAAAGATTCCAATTTCTAGATGCAGCAAGACTAATGAGAACCCTAATTGTAGGCATTTTTGCAACAGGAGAGAAAGTCTCCTCATAATCAATACCATGGGTTCGAGCAAACCCTTTAGCAACTAACCTTGCTTTGTGTCTATTTATACTTCCATCTGGATTCCTCTTGATTTTGTATATCCATCGAGATCCGATTATCTTCATAGATGGCTTGTTAGGTACAAGCTCCCAAGTGTCATTCTCCTTCAAGGCTTCCATTTCTTCATCCATTGCATCTCTCCAAGCTTTCTTGCTTTGTGCTTCTTCGAATGTGGTAGGTTCTTCATTGGTTGAATCCTTTGCAATGTAGATTGAGTGCTTGGTGACCAAAGAAGTATCATAACCAAACCTCTCTGGTTTCTTCTTCTCCCTCGAAGACCTTCTAAGTGGTTGATGTGAGCTCTCGGGTCCATATGTAGCATCCTGCATCTTTGCTTTACCTTTGTTCTTCCATAGCTTTAGTCTTTCCAAGTCTTCTAGGTCAATCTCCGAATCACTTTCTTCAATCTGCTTTGGCTCCTTTGGTTGAAGTGATGGAAAATCTTCATCCAAGTCATATGGCAGCTTCACTTTCCTGTCATCATCAAACCATGATTTGTTTTCATCAAAAATTACATCTCTACTCACAGAAAATCCTTTATTGGTTGGATTGTACAATCTATATCCTTTTTGGTTTTGATCATAACCAATGAATACACACTTCTCTGCCTTGGGATCCAATTTCCCTCTTACTTGAGAAGGAATGTGAGCATAGGCTAAGCATCCAAAGATTTTACAATGCTCTAGACTAGGTCTTCTTCCATTCCACACTTCATATGGAGTGGTTCCATCTAGTGACTTAGATGGAAGTCTATTTATGAGATATGTGGCTGTCGACACAGCCTCTGCCCATAGGTAGTTCGGCAATCCCTTTTCGTTGAGCATGGACCTTGCAGCTTCGACGATAGCTCTATTCCTCCTCTCTGCTACACCATTGAGTTCAGGTGTATACCTTGTAGTGACTTCCCTTTTAATGCCTCTTTCATGCAAGAAGGCATCAAATTCAGAAGAGAAGTATTCTCCTCCACCATCTGATCTGAGTCGTTTCAAAGTCCTACCTGTTTGGTTTTCAACAAGAGCAATATACTTCTTAAAGCAATTAAACACTTCATCCTTGTGCTTCATGAAAAACAGAATGGTCCACCTGCTACAATCATCTATGAAAGACACATAATATCTTGAGCCTGATATAGATGGCTCCTTACTTGGACCCCACACATCCGTGTGCACTAGATCCAAAGGATTTTGATACATATATCCTTTCTTATTGAAAGGTTGTCTATGAGCCTTGCCGAGTTGACAAGCTTCACACTTATAAATCATGTGTTGCCTTGTGATATTAGGCAAACCAAGTACACTTTGGTCCCTGCAAATCTGTTTGAGTGTCCTCTCACCAATGTGAGCAAGCCTTTTGTGCCATATCTCCAACTCTGTTAGAGTTTGAGATCCATAGCTAAACAAAGCTATGTTCTTTGTATCTTCCACTTCAAAAGTGAAAAGCCTTCCTGTCTTTTCTCCTTTGGCAATCCTTCGAAAGCCTTGCCTTGGGTCTTCAACATATGCTCCAAATCGATTGAATCTAACCTGCAATCCTTTTTCAACAATCTGTCCAACACTTATTAAATTTTTGGTAATTGTAGGGACATACAAGACTTTGCTTAAGAGGTTCATATTCCCATCTGATGTCTTCACATTACCTATCTTCTCCACTGAGTGCTTTGTGTCATCTCCTGTCTGCACTTCATGCTTGTTATGAGGATCTTCCAAATCAGAAAGTAAAGCCACATTTCCTGCTACATGGTTCGAGCATCCCGAATCAATGTAAAATATGTGATCATCATCCTTACCCTTCTTTGTTGATAGATTCATAATCAATAATGAATCTTCTTGACTTTGGTCCTCTGCATAGTTATTGTAATCTCTTCTTCCTCTATGGCCACTTTGATAGTTGTTGTTGTTGTTGTAATTGTTGTTGTAGTAGTTGTTGTTGTTGTAGCCTCCATTGTACCTACCTCTATTTGATCCATAGCCACCTCTATTGAATCCTCTTCCTCTTGAGTTCCTTGGATTCCTGAAACATTCTTCAGTAGTATGGTTAGATAAGCCACATATGTTGCAAGGTTGAGATGATTGGAATCTCCCCCTGCCTTGCTTTCCACCTCTGCCTCTTCCTCTAGCTCTTCCTCTACCTGCAAAGTTTGCTTGGAAAGAGCTTCCTTCATCTTCATTCTTCCTATTCTTTGACTTGTCCTTGACCTTAGCTTTATCAGAATATAAGGCAGAAGTTTGATTACCTCTTGAGGACTCACCACCTTTGCTAATCTTTGCTTCATGAGTGAAGAGTTGGCCCATGAGTGTGTTGAGGTCGGGTACATGCATATCCATGTATAAATCCATGGCTGTTGTGAATGACTCCCACTTGTCGTCTGCTTTGATTCCATTCATGATTTGTCTTATGATTTGCTCCTCTTCAATTACCTCTCCAATGCTTCCAAGTTGGTCGGAAATCTCCTTCATCTTTGTGACATAATCAGTCACATTTTGCTTCGGGCTTTTCTTCATTGTTGTGAACTCCATCCACAATTGGTTCTTCCTTGCTCGAGTGTTGGAAGAGAAGAAAGAAGCAAGTGCATTCCAGGTTTCTCTTGATGTCTTGCATCCCTTGACATGAGGTAAAAGAAAATCAGAGATTGAGTTTAGAATATAAGACCTTGCAAGTGCATCCTTCGAACACCAATTCGAAAGTCCTTCCACTTCTTCATGTGATGGTTGCCCTTTGTTCCTCATGGTTGGCATTGATTCATCTCCGGATATGAATCCATATAGATTCCTCCCTTGAAGGTAAGCCTCCATCCTTAGAGACCATGCTGGGTAGTTGTTTCGATCCAATTTGTCAATTGTTGATGGAAATCCATCTCCCATGTTGCTTGACTATGCTCTGATACCACTGTGAAGAGAGATGGTGGATGCAATCCAAAGATGAGTAGGTGCCGCTACAACCAGCTTCACACCAGCCAACTGAGACTTCAGAGTTGATTAGTAGACCCTTTGAGCTTCCTAAATCCACCAAAATATCAGCCAAGTACTTTGGAACATGTATCCCAAAAGTTTAAGTCAAGACAGGCTAGTTGCGAAATGACTAGCTCCCAAAACTTGCTATTTTTGGACATACACCTGCTGGAAAAAATGAACAGTGCTCTCAACTTGGAAGGAATTAGAAAAATTCCTTTTGGGCACAACAAATAGACTTAGCAAGCTTCCTATTCCAAGTTAAAACACTTCAAATGATGGACTGAGCACTGAGAACAAGTTTCATCAAGTTCTGGAACATTCCCACAATTCTCGGGGCTCTGCAGAGATAGACCAGTAAGCAGTAAAATGCAGATATCTCCAAACGTATAAATCCAATGACCTTGAAAATTTATAGGTAGAAACTAGACAGTGAGAGCTATCCAACGCATTTTAAAACACGGAAAAATGTTCCGTAAAACTCGAGATATGACCTTCTGAAGTTACTGCTCTGAGTGAGTATAGCAGAGAACAAAACAGAGAGGTAGATGATAATAAATGTATAGATTCACATATGATTACAACCACATTGGCAATGAATCTTTGCACAATGGGAGTAGAATGATAGAGCTATGGAGTAAGCTCTTCAATCTCTACAAAATGACATCAAGTGGTCACGTACAAGGCTTGCTAATCGCCTCTTCCTTCTTGCTCCTTTTATAGCTATTCTTGGAGGGAGTTTTGAATTCGAATTCGAATGGCTCCACCTAAAAGTGATCCCCAAAGTTAGGAGAGATTCCCTCAGCTCAAAAATTCGTGATTTTGGTAGTTGGAGCCACGAATTTGCTTTTACATCATGGATGAGGTAAGCCATCCTTTTACTTTTTTCTTTTTCCATTTACAAGAGATAAAATGTATTCTTTTACAAGAGGTGTTCACATGACTACTCATGTGACTTACAAATGAGGATAATATCAAGCATATCAAGCATGTAGGCTTGGGCTAAATGCACCAACAGCTCCCCCTCAAGCCTAACATGCTTGGCCTCCAAATAAGTCTTCAATTGTCCTTGATTTCCTGCAAGCCAATCATCAACTTGAATCTACTTAACTTCGTACCATCAAGAGCTTTCGTCAACATGTCTGCACATTGCATATCTGTAGAGACGTAGGATAGTTGAATATCCTTGCTCATTAGCTTCTCCCTTACATAATGGTAGTGGACTTCAATATGCTTGGTTCTAGCATGGTATACCGGATTAGCTGCTAGATGTAGTGAGCTTGTGTTGTCACCAAAAATGTGAGGTGTTGAAGAATGAAGTCCAAGATCTGTGTACAAAGATTTTAACCACATGATTTCTTGATTTGCATTAGCCAAACCTCTATATTCAGCTTCAGTAGAAGATAATGCCACGGTTGGTTGCTTCTTCGATGACCAAGAAATGATTTTTGAACCTGCAAATGATATATACCCTGATGTGCTTCTTTTATCATCTTTAGATCCGGCCCAATCTGCATCTGAGTAGACCTTTAGCTCAATATCTGAAGTATATGAATAGAACAAACCTTCATTCATGGTCCCCTTTAGGTACTTGAGGACTCGCTTGGCCGCTTCCATATGTGGTCTTCTCGGCTTATGCATAAACTGACTCAATATGCTAACACTATAGCATATATCCACCCTTGTGAGTGTTGCATAGTTCAAACTTCCAACCAAGCTTTGATAGCTTGTGATGTCTTCAATTGGCTCTCCTTCATAAGCACTAAGCTTATGATTTTGCTCCATAGGTGTACCTGCACACTTGGTATTTTCCATCTTGAACTTGACGAGCATGTCATGGACATACTTCCTTTGTGTGATGTATATACCTGAATCTGTGTAGATCAACTCCAATCCAAGAAAATAAGTGAGTGGTCCGAGGTCACTTATCTTGAACTCCTCCTTCATTTGACTCTTTACCTGTTTGATTCCTTCAAGATCATTGCCTGTGATAATAATATCATCAACATACACACATAAATAGATCACTTCAGATCCATTCCTCTTTATGAACAAAGAGGTATCCGCCTTGCTAGCTTTGAATCCTTGGTCCTGCAAATAAGTAACCAATCTGAAATTCCAAGCTCTTGGAGCTTGCTTCAATCCATACAAAGCTTTCTTTAGTTTGCATACATAGTTAGGATGATGTGCATCCTCATATCCAGGAGGTTGTGCCATATACACTTCCTCAGAAATCCATCCATTCAAGAAAGCATTCTTTACATCAAGTTGATAAAGATTCCAATTTCTAGATGCAGCAAGACTAATGAGAACCCTAATTGTAGGCATTTTTGCAACAGGAGAGAAAGTCTCCTCATAATCAATACCATGGGTTCGAGCAAACCCTTTAGCAACTAACCTTGCTTTGTGTCTATTTATACTTCCATCTGGATTCCTCTTGATTTTGTATATCCATCGAGATCCGATTATCTTCATAGATGGCTTGTTAGGTACAAGCTCCCAAGTGTCATTCTCCTTCAAGGCTTCCATTTCTTCATCCATTGCATCTCTCCAAGCTTTCTTGCTTTGTGCTTCTTCGAATGTGGTAGGTTCTTCATTGGTTGAATCCTTTGCAATGTAGATTGAGTGCTTGGTGACCAAAGAAGTATCATAACCAAACCTCTCTGGTTTCTTCTTCTCCCTCGAAGACCTTCTAAGTGGTTGATGTGAGCTCTCGGGTCCATATGTAGCATCCTGCATCTTTGCTTTACCTTTGTTCTTCCATAGCTTTAGTCTTTCCAAGTCTTCTAGGTCAATCTCCGAATCACTTTCTTCAATCTGCTTTGGCTCCTTTGGTTGAAGTGATGGAAAATCTTCATCCAAGTCATATGGCAGCTTCACTTTCCTGTCATCATCAAACCATGATTTGTTTTCATCAAAAATTACATCTCTACTCACAGAAAATCCTTTATTGGTTGGATTGTACAATCTATATCCTTTTTGGTTTTGATCATAACCAATGAATACACACTTCTCTGCCTTGGGATCCAATTTCCCTCTTACTTGAGAAGGAATGTGAGCATAGGCTAAGCATCCAAAGATTTTACAATGCTCTAGACTAGGTCTTCTTCCATTCCACACTTCATATGGAGTGGTTCCATCTAGTGACTTAGATGGAAGTCTATTTATGAGATATGTGGCTGTCGACACAGCCTCTGCCCATAGGTAGTTCGGCAATCCCTTTTCGTTGAGCATGGACCTTGCAGCTTCGACGATAGCTCTATTCCTCCTCTCTGCTACACCATTGAGTTCAGGTGTATACCTTGTAGTGACTTCCCTTTTAATGCCTCTTTCATGCAAGAAGGCATCAAATTCAGAAGAGAAGTATTCTCCTCCACCATCTGATCTGAGTCGTTTCAAAGTCCTACCTGTTTGGTTTTCAACAAGAGCAATATACTTCTTAAAGCAATTAAACACTTCATCCTTGTGCTTCATGAAAAACAGAATGGTCCACCTGCTACAATCATCTATGAAAGACACATAATATCTTGAGCCTGATATAGATGGCTCCTTACTTGGACCCCACACATCCGTGTGCACTAGATCCAAAGGATTTTGATACATATATCCTTTCTTATTGAAAGGTTGTCTATGAGCCTTGCCGAGTTGACAAGCTTCACACTTATAAATCATGTGTTGCCTTGTGATATTAGGCAAACCAAGTACACTTTGGTCCCTGCAAATCTGTTTGAGTGTCCTCTCACCAATGTGAGCAAGCCTTTTGTGCCATATCTCCAACTCTGTTAGAGTTTGAGATCCATAGCTAAACAAAGCTATGTTCTTTGTATCTTCCACTTCAAAAGTGAAAAGCCTTCCTGTCTTTTCTCCTTTGGCAATCCTTCGAAAGCCTTGCCTTGGGTCTTCAACATATGCTCCAAATCGATTGAATCTAACCTGCAATCCTTTTTCAACAATCTGTCCAACACTTATTAAATTTTTGGTAATTGTAGGGACATACAAGACTTTGCTTAAGAGGTTCATATTCCCATCTGATGTCTTCACATTACCTATCTTCTCCACTGAGTGCTTTGTGTCATCTCCTGTCTGCACTTCATGCTTGTTATGAGGATCTTCCAAATCAGAAAGTAAAGCCACATTTCCTGCTACATGGTTCGAGCATCCCGAATCAATGTAAAATATGTGATCATCATCCTTACCCTTCTTTGTTGATAGATTCATAATCAATAATGAATCTTCTTGACTTTGGTCCTCTGCATAGTTATTGTAATCTCTTCTTCCTCTATGGCCACTTTGATAGTTGTTGTTGTTGTTGTAATTGTTGTTGTAGTAGTTGTTTTTGTTGTAGCCTCCATTGTACCTACCTCTATTTGATCCATAGCCACCTCTATTGAATCCTCTTCCTCTTGAGTTCCTTGGATTCCTGAAACATTCTTCAGTAGTATGGTTAGATAAGCCACATATGTTGCAAGGTTGAGATGATTGGAATCTCCCCCTGCCTTGCTTTCCACCTCTGCCTCTTCCTCTAGCTCTTCCTCTACCTGCAAAGTTTGCTTGGAAAGAGCTTCCTTCATCTTCATTCTTCCTATTCTTTGACTTGTCCTTGACCTTAGCTTTATCAGAATATAAGGCAGAAGTTTGATTACCTCTTGAGGACTCACCACCTTTGCTAATCTTTGCTTCATGAGTGAAGAGTTGGCCCATGAGTGTGTTGAGGTTGGGTACATGCATATCCATGTATAAATCCATGGCTGTTGTGAATGACTCCCACTTGTCGTCTGCTTTGATTCCATTCATGATTTGTCTTATGATTTGCTCCTCTTCAATTACCTCTCCAATGCTTCCAAGTTGGTCGGAAATCTCCTTCATCTTTGTGACATAATCAGTCACATTTTTCTTCGGGCTTTTCTTCATTGTTGTGAACTCCATCCACAATTGGTTCTTCCTTGCTCGAGTGTTGGAAGAGAAGAAAGAAGCAAGTGCATTCCAGGTTTCTCTTGATGTCTTGCATCCCTTGACATGAGGTAAAAGAAAATCAGAGATTGAGTTTAGAATATAAGACCTTGCAAGTGCATCCTTCGAACACCAATTCGAAAGTCCTTCCACTTCTTCATGTGATGGTTGCCCTTTGTTCCTCATGGTTGGCATTGCTTCATCTCCGGATATGAATCCATATAGATTCCTCCCTTGAAGGTAAGCCTCCATCCTTAGAGACCATGCCGGGTAGTTGTTTCGATCCAATTTGTCAATTGTTGATGGAAATCCATCTCCCATGTTGCTTGACTATGCTCTGATACCACTGTGAAGAGAGATGGTGGATGCAATCCAAAGATGAGTAGGTGCCGCTACAACCAGCTTCACACCAGCCAACTGAGACTTCAGAGTTGATTAGTAGACCCTTTGAGCTTCCTAAATCCACCAAAATATCAGCCAAGTACTTTGGAACATGTATCCCAAAAGTTTAAGTCAAGACAGGCTAGTTGCGAAATGACTAGCTCCCAAAACTTGCTATTTTTGGACATACACCTGCTGGAAAAAATGAACAGTGCTCTCAACCTGGAAGGAATTAGAAAAATTCCTTTTGAGCATAGCAAATAGACTTAGCAAGCTTCCTATTCCAAGTTAAAACACTTCAAATGATGGACTGAGCACTGAGAACAAGTTTCATCAAGTTCTGGAACATTCCCACAATTCTCGGGGCTCTGTAGAGATAGACCAGTAAGCAGTAAAATGCCGATATCTCCAAAAGTATAAATCCAATGACCTTGAAAATTTATAATTAGAAACTAGACAGTGAGAGCTATCCAACGAACTTTAAAACACTGAAACATGTTCAGTAAAACTCGAGATATGACCTTCTGAAGTTACTGCTCTGAGTGAGTATAGCAGAGAACAAAACAGAGAGGTAGATGATAATAAATGTATAGATTCACATATGATTACAACCACATTGGCAATGAATCTTTGCACAATGGGAGTAGAATGATAGAGCTATGGAGTAAGCTCTTCAATCTCTACAAAATGACATCAAGTGGTCACGTACAAGGCTTGCTAATCGCCTCTTCCTTCTTGCTCCTTTTATAGCTATTCTTGGAGGGAGTTTTGAATTCGAATTCGAATGGCTCCACCTAAAAGTGATCCCCAAAGTTAGGAGAGATTCCCTCAGCTCAAAAATTCGTGATTTTGGTAGTTGGAGCCACGAATTTGCTTTTACATCATGGATGAGGTAAGCCATCCTTTTACTTTTTTCTTCTTCCATTTACAAGAGATAAAATGTATTCTTTTACAAGAGGTGTTCACATGACTACTCATGTGACTTACAAATGAGGATAATATCAAGCATATCAAGCATGTAGGCTTGGGCAAAATGCACCAACATCCACTCATCAACAATGTGCATATATTCTAACCAAAGCATTGGATGGTACAAAGCTTTGCAAATTCAAGGCTATGATTGGTTTATAGGTAATCTTGGAAGATTGAAGACCTCAAGCATACTTGGCTTGAGGGGGAGCTATTGGAGCAAGTCTATGACAAGCCTAAGTATTGGCTTGAGTCCCACAAAGTCATAGAAGAAGCCTTAAAATGAAGACAATGTAAAGTTCACTTGTGAACTACCTCTTGTAACTTTTGAAGAGTTTACTTAATGTAAAAGTGAAAGAATCTTAAGTGGTTTATTCCACTTGATCAAAAAGGGAAAGAGGAGCCATGAATTCGTGATTTGTGGTAGATAGAGAATTAAATCAATCACTAATTGATTGGAGAGTGATTGAGGGAAGTTAGCCTCCCAAACTCAACTATAAATAGATAGCAGTTTTAGTCGTGGTTAGAGAGACCTATGTGAAGACCTCCAAGAGCTGAGCTTTATGCCATATCAAGGTGTGATTCCAAGGCACACATATGTATCAGTAAGTTCATTGTATTTTACAAGCAATATACTTTCATTTTCATGATCATTTGAGTTCATATTTCCATGTTCTTGTGAAGTGTACTACTCACTGCTATATCTCTCAGTTTTCTCAGTCAGATTGCAGAGATGGTTTCTCTGAGCTTGGTGCATCATTTTCAGTGCTTTAACTTGTTAATGTTAGCTCTATAAGTCTACTATATGCTCACCAATTTTCATCACATTTGAATGTTTCAATCTTCAGTTATGTTCAGTTGAAGTCAATAGTGTCTGTTCATTTTCACTTCTCTGTCAGGTACCCGACTTTTTTACTCATCTTGTCAGAGTTGTTTCTCCATGTGTACTTATCCAAACTCCATGATTTAAAGCATGTTGGATTTAGCTTACTGTCTACTATAAGTATAAAATTTTTCATAATCATTGAATTCTTAAATATTTAGTTATGCTATTTTTTCTGCTCACTGGTCTCATTACTATAGCAGCTCGTGAAAATCGGGATGATGTCATGAGTTGTTAAACATCATTCTCAATGTGTGGTTTGTTATTTTTTATGAGATTGCTCTTGAAAGTTAGCTCTTTAAGTTAAATAGACTTCCCCAAGAGGAATTAAGCTAATTGCTGCTGTGCTCAGAGAATTATGCAAAACACTAGATAGGTGTATGAACCAAAATAGCAAGTTCTTCATCTTTGAGCTAACTCCAACTTATCTGTTTTGATCTATCTTTTTGAGAGTGATCTTCCAAGGTACATAGGGTGTATAATACTTCTATTGGCAAGCTAAAAGGGCCCACCATATACTCCTGGAGTTCATTTGGCTGGTGTAGATCAAGGATCTTGCAACACCTCTTCATCTTCAAGCACATATCTATCCATCTCTTTACAGGTTAGACAAACGGCATTGTACTGCATGAATAGGTCCTCAACTTGTTCAGCTCTCAAGACTTGCCTAAATTCAGCCACATGATCGTAAGGATCTCTAGTACCATTGAAGTAATTCTTCATGGATTTAACTAGTTGTGTGGATCTCAAAGTCGGCGTGTGCTCTCTAGGTCTTGGTAGAGGGAATTCATCTGCATTTCTTTGGTTCCTTGGGGCTCTAGGTCTCTCAATGTCCACTCTATTCGTTTTTGTTCTCATTCTTTCTCTGCCCATTGGGTTGGCAAAGCTTACTTCAGGCCTATCTGGACTTCTATCCCTTTGAGCTCCACGAGCTTGGGATGTTCCCGCTCCTGGGTGACCATAAGAGACATTAGATCTTGGTTGGGGGAAAACAGATTCACCCTTCCAACTGTAGGCATGCCTACCATGCTCTGTGATCACAAAGATCCTCTCTGAAGTAGTGTCTAGGTAAGTCGCTTTGCCTGGGCTATCTGTATCTTTGAACTCATAGATTGTGTTCGTTCCTATCTAATTTGGCTGATCATGCTTATACCTCCAAAAGGCTTCATTGGTCTCTCGGTTTAATAGCAGATCTATGCTCTTATTGTCTTGGGGAACTTATTCCGGAGCGATAATTCTAGTGAGAACTGATTTGACCCGAGGGGTTTTAGGCTCTCCACCTAAGTCCCCTTGCTCTAGGTCAGCTATGTCCATCTCTGGGATCACATTCCCAAATTTTTCTGTCCTATCTGGGTGACTGGTGACTATGTATATGGTTCCTTCTTTGTCCAGCTATGCACCATTTTCAAACTTGACTCCTGGATGTTCGAGTCCAATGGGTTGGTCAGGGTTTTTTTATCTGGAACACATATCTTCCTAGGCCGTTCTCATAGATGCAAGCACCTAATCCGTTGGTTCCAAGGTATTCGAGTTGCGTCTTGTAAGGGCCTTCTACCCTTTGTAAATATGGCACATCTGAACTTCCTATGGGTCTCTCCATACCATGAGACATCTCGGACTCACTAGTTTCAGAGCTAGGGTGTTGGAGCAAGTCTATGACAAGCCTAAGTATTGGCTTGAGTCCCACAAAGTCATAGAAGAAGCCTTAAAATGAAGACTATGTAAAGTTCACTTGTGAACTACCTCTTGTAACTTTTGAAGACTTTACTTAATGTAAAAGTGAAAGAATCTTAAGTGGTTGAGTCCACTTGATCAAAAAGGGAAAGAGAAGCCACGAATTCGTGATTTGTGGTAGGTAGAGAATCAAATCAATAACTAATTGACTAGAGAGTGAGTGAGGGAAGGTAGCCTCCCAAGCTCAACTATAAATAGATGGCAGTTTTAGTCGTGGTTAGAGAGACCTATGTGAAGACCTCCAAGATCTGAGCTTTATGCCGTATCAAGGTGTGATTCCAAGGCACACATATGTATCAGTAAGTCCATTGTATTGTACAAGCAATATACTTTCATTTTCATTATCATTTGAGTTCATATTTCCATGTTCTTGTGAAGTGTACTACTCACTGCCATATCTCTCAGTTTTCTCAGTGAGATTGCAGAGATGATTTCTCTGAGCTTGGTGCATCATTTTCAGTGATTTAACTTGGTAAAGTTAGCTCTATAAGTCTACTATATGATCACCAAGTTTCATTTCATTTGGGTGATTCAATGTGCAGTTATGTTCAGTTGAAGTTAATAGTGTCTGTTCATTTTCACTTCTGTCAGGTACCCGACTTTTTTACTCATCTTGTCAGAGCTTTGTCTCAGTGTGTACTTACCCAAATTCAATGATTTAAAGTTTGTTGGATTCAATATACTGTATATTATAAGCATACAAATTTTCATAATCATTAAATTCTTAAATCTGGAGTTATGTTCATTTTTCTGCTCACTGGTCTCAAACTGTAGCAGCCCGTGAAAATCAGGATGATGTCATCACTTGCTAAACATCATTCTCAGTGTGTGGTTAATTATTTTTTATGCGATTACTCTTGAAAGTTAGCTCTTTAAGTTAGCTAGACTTCCCCAAGAGGAATTAAGCTAACTGCTGCTGTGCTCAGAGAATTATGCAAAACACTAGACAGGTGTATGAACCAAAATAGCAAGTTCTTCACCTCTGAGCTAACTCCAACTTATATGTTTTGATCTATCTTTTTGAGAGTGATCTTCCAAGGTAAATAGGGTGTCTAATACATCCATTGGCAAGCTAAAAGGGCCCACCATATACTCCTGGAGTTCATTTGGCTGGTTTAGGTCAAGGATTTTGCAACACCTCTTCATCTTCAAGCACATACCTATCCATCTCTTCATAGTGGTATAAGAGCAAGGTTGGACAACATGGCAGATGGATTTCCTTCATCAATTGACAAATCGGACACAGCTAACTACTCAACTTGGTCATTAAGAATGGAAGCTTATCTCCAAGGTAGAAGTTTATATGGTTATGTGGCTGGAGATGAAGTTATGCCAAGTTTCAGGAACAAAAGTCAACCAACACAAGAAGAGCAAGAAAGATTGAGCACATGATGCTCCAAGGATGCACTTGTAAGGTCTTATCTCCTCAACTCTATCTCAGATTTTTTGTTGCCTCACATTAGAAGTTGTAAGACATCTCAAGAACTGTGGGATGCACTTGAAGCCTTCTTCTCTTCAAGTACCCAAGCTAGGAAGCATCAACTATGGCTGGATTTCACAACTCTCAAGAAAGCTCCCAAACAAAATGTGACAGATTTTGTCACAAAGCTCAAGGACATAGCGGATCAGTTGGGAAGCATTGGAAAGGTAATAGATGAAGAGCAAATTGTAAGGCAGGTCATCAATGGCTTGAAGGCAGATGACAAGTGGGAAGCATTCATCACAGCTATGGATTTGTACATGGACATGCATGTACCTGATTTCAATACACTCATTTGACAACTACTTACTCAAGAGGCAAAGCTTATCAAAAATGGAGAAAGCTCTAAAGGTAATCAATCTTAAGCTTTATACACTGATAAAAGCAAGTCCAAAGATAACAAAGGAAAGGCAAAGAAAGTGGATGATGAAGCAGGTACATATCAAGCTAACTATGCAAGTAGAGGAAGACATGGCAGAGGTAGAGGAAGAGGAGGTAGACAAGGCAGGGGGAGATCCCAAGACTCCAACCCATGTTCTATTTGTGGATTAACTAATCATACAACTGAAAATTGCTTTAGGAATTCCAGGAATCAAAGAGGCAGAGGATACAATAGAGGAAGTTATGGCTACTCAAGAGGAAGGTTCAACAATTATCATGGGAACTACAACAACTACAATCATTCAAACTATCAAGGAGGCTACAAAGGAAGGCGAGACTTCAATAACTACACAGAAGACTCAAACAAAGAGGATTCATTATTGATCATGAACATGGCTATGCCACAAGGTAAATCTGATGAGCATGTTCTCTACATAGATTTAGGTTGTTCAAATCATGTGGCAGGAAATGTGGCACTCCTATCATATTTAGAAGATCCAAGGAATAAGCATGAGGTACAAACAGGAGATGACACAAAACATCCTGTGGAGAAAATAGGCAATGTCAAAGCACCTGATGGAAACATCAACCTACTCAGTAAGGTACTCTATGTCCCTACCATTACAAAGAATTTGATAAGTGTTGCGCAGATAGTAGAGAAAGGGTTGCAAGTCAGGTTCACAAAAGCAGGAGCATTTGTTGAAGATCCAAGTCAAGGATTCAAAAGAATTGCAAAAGGTGAAAAGGCAGGTAGATTGTTCACATTTGAATTACAAGACACTAGAAATATTGCTCTCTTTAATTATGGTAGTCAGACACTCACAGAATTGGAAGTATGGCACAAAAGGTTAGCACATATTGGTGAAAGGTCATTAAAGCAAATTTGCAGGGACCAAAGTGTACTTGGACTCCCTAATTTGTCAAAACAACATATGATTTATAAGTGTAGTGCATGTCAATTGGGAAAGTCTCACAGGTTACCATTCATGAAGAAAGGTTATATGCATGGAGATCTCTTGGAGTTGGTTTGTCACATCATGGGTTATTCACATCATGGCCTATGGCAGATCATGGTGTATTACCACATGGAAAAGTTTATAAGGTAGAAGATTGAGTAAGAATATATATGATATTATGATACTACTTTGAGTAGTCGCTCATATGAGAACTGAAAAGGACAGCAGCTCGGGCGTGGTCGGGTGGTTGAATAGCTAACGAATCTCTGTGAGGGTGCGAGCTCGTTATGAGCATCAGCAAAAGAATGAATCGATGTATTATTGGTATCAGAGCTGGCGATGCTGGCGTGCTTCCGTCCGTGCAGACGGTGGGATTCGAACCCTGGTCAAGTATATGAGAGGTAGATGACTTAGCCAAGACTCCATTCCAAGGAGATGTAAGGAACCTGTCTGCAGCATACTATATTATATACTGTAATTGTTGCACGCCCGCCAACGGCCATTTATGGCACAACAATTTAAAGGGAGAAGATTTTTGACCTTCCTCTTTCACTCATATGGAAAGGAGGACATAGAAGCTACGTGTTTCCTTTGCCATTTGGTTTTGAAGCCATATAGCTGAAGGGAAAGGAGTAAAAATGACAACTTCAAATGAAGATTGAGGACAGACAAGAAAGATGGAAATTGGATGCACCTACTTCTTATGAAGAGTCGATATTGAAGAGCATCCCTTCCATGGACTCTCCGACACCATCATACCAAGACAAAGGATGGAGGTCTATCTTAATCACAGGTATGAGCTTTCTTGTTATTTTTAGGAATTAAGAGACAAGGGCGACTCTTTGAGAAGGGCAAGGAAGGAGGGAAATCACGCACATGGAGAGAATGAGATATATACTCTCATCTTGAATCAAGGATTCCCTCAAAATACAACAAATGGTAAACTTTAAGGACTTCCAAAGTAGCGTATTTTTATGATTTTTGCATAAATTTCAGGAGCTATTTTGATAAATAGCCATTTTGGGAAAGGGAAGAGAGTGGGTATTTTTCATAGATTTATGGAAAAAACCATGCACACTTATAGTATAGTGCATTGACTTCCAGATAAGATTAAGAAATCCAAAAGATACCTCAGTGTGATGGGAGCTTGAAGCTCCACAAGATCCCCTTCCATCACAGTTTGACAAAAAATTTCAGCACCTGAATCTAAGAAAATCCCATTTTGGAAGAGGGAAAAAGAGGTGCGATAGTTATGGATGGATGGGAAAAAGTATATTTACTGAGAGTATGTTATATGGACTATATAGGCGAATCATTAGATTCATCAAAATGATAAGTTAAGGAGGAATTTTACTTCCTCAAAGACCCCCTTCCCGCACTTTTTGGAAAAAATTTAAATGTTAAATTTAGTCCAACTCCACTTTTGGGAGTAGGAATAAAGATAAATTAGAGGCTTTCCATGGATTATTGTATATAATCCAAGAGAAAAATCCACATTTAGAGTGGATTAGAAGCTTGCTAAGAGCTCCCATTTAAGTTTTTGCATAAAAGCAAAATCTTGATTTAGGCCTCTTTTGGGGAGCAAATTAGCATGCATGAAGGGAGGATTTGGAAAGGTAAAAAATGGCTCAAGCATCTTCATATACCACTCTCTGAGGTTATGGAGAGAATTTTAGGATTTGCATGATGGAAGAATGCTTTTGAGCACCCCAAAAATCACATTTTTACACTTTTTCCAGCCCCTCCAACAGTCCACTAGTTTCACATGTCCCGCTTGGAATGGCCATATCTTGGGCTAGAAAATTCCAAATAGGACGTGCTATGGCTCGTTTCGAAGAGCACAAGGTCTACTTTTAGTTTATGAAAAGACATTTTGGAAAATAAGTATTTTTGCAGGTCTGAACATCTCTGCAAAATCTGAACAGTTTTTGGCGACTACCTTCCGGGAGCCATATTTTTCAAACCGGGGAGGCGATTTGAATAATTTCACTTAGACCTATTTGCACATGCTTTATATTTTAGTTTATAAAAATTTGCAGGTCCTAAAGTGGTTTTTGCAGGTCTAAAGAAGGATTACTAATGCATTTTTGAGCTAAATTTGCATTATTTTTGTAATCACCTGACCATACTTTATGTTTTGAGGAGTGCTCCGATATTTTCGGACACTTCAAAGTGTATTTTAGGACCTGAGGAGGAAGGTGCAGAGGTCTCGAAGCTTGTCGAGAGCGATTGGATGCATGCAATTCCAAAATCAGACTACTCAGGGACGTATATTTTATGCTTTCTGGCATTTTATCTTTGTTATGGCATGTTCTGTATCTACATGCATGAATGGGATTGCATACATCAAATGTTGATCATTGTTTAAGCTCTTAAAAGTATGGATCAACATGCAGGAAGTATACTTTTTGATTGTTTGCAGGAAAGAAGATTACAGAAATCATATGGCTATGCAACACCGGGAATGGTTGCTAGCAAATACTTTTGTGTTTTTGCAGGTCATGGAATCCATATATAAGTTTATGGCGTGCATGCCATGGGCCTGTCAAGCCCTATGTTTTTGGGTGGCCTGAGTGCCACTGAGCTATGGTTTAAATTTTTTTGGAATTCCATTTCCTGGGGAAATGCTGTCGAATTTTTTCCTACCGCATGGCGTTATATACGCACTTGCCTTTAGGCAAGAAGGTTATGGCATGGTAACATGCCTTTCTGCAAACATCAATAAGTTTTAGGCATGCTTATAAGCATGTATTTGATGGACTTAGGACCATCAGAGTATTTTATATAAGGCAACTTCGGTAGTAGCAGGATCCCTACACATAATCCTTATGGATTTAGACCATAGGATTGCTAACGGAAGGAGCTACACCTTCACCCTTAGTAATGTGCACAAGCAATCCTATAGGTTCAGGAAGTTGCATTCAAGCACGGGAGATGCATTTTTTATAATCTCCAAGTTAGTGAAGATTTATTTATCTTCACAAGAGTCTCACATGAGGTATAGGAGACTTTGTGGTATTATTAAAAATACCCAAAGAGTGACTAGTTTCATTCTTGCACATCACTTGAGCGAGTAGTGAAGCATTTCTGCTACACTACTAAGGAAACGAATAAGATGGGATCACAGAGATGGGTTTCATGAGTAGCATCGACGGGTGTGTATGTGATTCGAGTGATGGTTAGGAAGGCCATAGGTATGGCACGAGCTCTATCTTATAGAGCATAGATCCCTTAGTAAGGAATAATTGGGGTACCCAATACATATATATGTATATCGGGATCTACAGAGAGGTACCTAGACTTAGTCTTTGTACCTAGGAACAAGTTGGTTTGGAACAAAAAGGGATATCCATTGTCACAATGTTGACTAGAGCCAAACTAACTAGTTCAAGAACATGGGACTCATTTGAGTCCACTGATATGATTTTAGTATATGGGATTCATTAGAGTCCACCTGCATATTCGATTACATATGTATGGAATATATATATTCGGTTTAGTGTAGGTATGGCAACATGAATTGGAAGAAGGTTCCATTGGTATGGGACGGTGGAAACAACTCCCCTTTGAGCACTCTTCTTCTATGGCCACGGAGAAAAGGACTCATCATTCATGGCGTCATGTCTCACTAGATCAGAGAAGAGCTCTTAGTAGACATCTCCTACTAGGATTGGGAATTATCCTTCACAGTAAAGGGAAGATTTATTCTTCCAGTAGAGAATGTGATAGGTGATTTTATCACCATTGGTATCACATACTCATTTTTCAGTCTTTCAGGAAGGATAATTCCATCCGTTTGGTTGGATCGTATAGATCCATGCACAGAGTATGGTTGGCAGAGATAGTTCTTTATTATGGATACATTTCTGTTTACGGTATCATGTCACATCATTGCTAACCATTTTAGTAGAGGGCTTTGACCCTTATTAGGAATTTATTTTCTCCACTCTTCACTACATACACCTTCATTATTTAGGGGAGATTTGTTCTCCATCTTTATAGGAATATGTGTAATGAGGGATTATGTATTAGTTATGGAAGAGAGGACTAAATAAATTCATGAGTTTCTCTTTTAAGGAAAGGAGAAAGTGGGGATCAGCTAAGAGATCCATGAGAGATCTCACTTTAGTTCAGTGGTCTCACTTTAGCTCCTACTCTTCGAGAGAGAAAGAAGGAAAGGAAAGCATGATTTCTTCATAGGAGAAGAATACAGTATGTTTTCCTTTATTCTGAAGAGGTGTTTGCAAAACACTCTTAGTCTTTATTTTAGAAGGAATTCATTTACTCTACTTTTCAGTATAATTTTCCTTCACATGGGAGTTTCTTTCTCCACTATTTTGAAAGGAAAAAACATGGAGAACTTATGTGCATGTTCTCAACTTATAGATCAGTAGAGCAATTGGATTCTATAGAATCTCTTTGAAAGGGAAAGGGAAAGTGGAATAAATCCCACTACGAGAGCTCTTTTCCTTAAAGGAGATTACAGAGAGAGACATGGAGAGAGTTTCACTTTCTCATTGTGGTCCCACTACGAGAGCTCTTTTCCTTAAAGGAGATTACAGAGAGAGACATGGAGAGAGTTTCACTTTCTCATTGTGGTTTTCTAGATAGAAGTGGCACTCTTCTATCAAAGACAAGATGGAGATCAGTTAATCATGATGGTTAGATTGAGTCTCACATGGAGACCCTAGAGAGGAGAAATTATGTTACTCCAGTGATGGTCTCTAACTAGATGAGATGATCTAGTTATTGACATTAGTTAGGTTGGGAGTAGAGTTATGACTCTTCTCTTTAGAGTTTATAGGAGATAGAGATATATCTAACCGATTAAGGTACCAAACTCTTAGTTTGTGTTACATCATGAGTATGATGAGTAAACATTAGTTAGGAGGATGGGTACTTAAGGATTATCTAAATCTCAAAGAGAATGCTTTTTGCATTCATATGGCAAACTACAGGGAAGAGAAATATTAGAATTTGCACAAGTGCCAATAGATGCTCTTCCAATAGAACTTAGTCCACATGTAATGGATGACAAACCACAGAGTTCTTGGCGGGTGAAATGTATAGATTATATTTTACTACCAAGAAATTCGTATGTATCAGCTAGATGATGGAATTGCATAGTCAAAAGGTAGTTTAGAACAAAACTACTACTTGTGATTACACTCAAGGTTAGCAAGACCTAGAGTGGTATGAGGGCAATCTATCATTTAGTATTAGATGGGTTTGGAATCACTTGTTACGGGACTTTGTTCTATATTTTAGAGGATTTTATGGTTTATTATCTCCATTATGATACGGTCAAGCTTATAAGTTTGACACTTTTACACTCCCTTTTCATATTATTACTCCATAGAGGATACATCATATGAACTTAGGTCATTTGGATGATGTTGTATGTCATGAGAGTGATAGTTTGAAGTTGGAGTGTACATGGGAGATAATAGGCACCACTCAGACGGTTTCCCACCTTTGAGATGATCTCATATGAGACTTCTTAAGGGGAAGGATATGGGGAAACAACACACAGAGATGACCATGTACATTGAGTACATGGGGTTCAGGGGAGTCCGAGCACTTTCTTCTACCAATACGGACATTTCATTTATATTTTCGAGGACGAAAATGTTTTCAAGGGGAAGGAAATGTCACATCATGGGTTATTCACATCATGGCCTATGGCAGATCATGGTGTATTACCACATGGAAAAGTTTATAAGGTAGAAGATTGAGTAAGAATATATATGATATTATGATACTACTTTGAGTAGTCGCTCATATGAGAACTGAAAAGGACAGCAGCTCGGGCGTGGTCGGGTGGTTGAACAGCTAACGAATCTCTGTGAGGGTGCGAGCTCGTTATGAGCATCAGCAAAAGAATGAATCGATGTATTATGGTTCATACAGATATATGGGGACCAAGCAAGGAAGCTTCAATATCTGGATCAAGGTATTATGTCTCCTTTATTGATGATTGTAGCAGATGGACTATCCTATTCTTTATGAAACACAAAGATGAAGTTTTTTTCATGTTTCAAAAGATATTTGGCTCTTGTGGAGAATCAAACAGGTAAATCTCTAAAAAGTCTAAGGTCAGATGGAGGGGGAGAATACTTCTCCCATGAGTTTGATTCTTTTCTTCAAGAAAGAGAAATCAAAAGAGAGGTAACTACAAGGTACACTCCTGAGCAAAATGGAGTGGGAGAAAGGAGGAATGGGACAATTGTTGAAGCTGCAAGGTCCATGTTAAATGAAAAGCATTTGCCTAATTATCTATGGGCTGAGGCTGTATCTACAGCCATTTACTTGATTAACAGGTTGCCTTCAAAATCCCTTGAAGAAGACCAAGCTTAGATCATTGTAAAATTTTTGGATGTATTGCTTTTGCTCATGTTCCTTCACAGGTTAGAGGCAAGATGGATCCAAAGGCAGAAAGGTGTGTATTTATTGGAATGGAAGAAGACCAAGCTTAGATCATTGTAAAATTTTTGGATGTATTGCTTTTGCTCATGTTCCTTCACAGGTTAGAGGCAAGATGGATCCAAAGGAAGAAAGGTGTGTATTTATTGGATATGACAACAATCAAAAGGGCTACAGTTTATACAACCCTGGTAAACCAACAAAGGATTCTTGGTAAGCAAAGATGTAGTTTTTTATGAAAACAATTCATGGTATGAAGATTCATGCAGGAAGGTCAATTTACCATATGATCTTGAAGAAGATTTTCCAAAGCTTGGTAGACAACAATCGAAGGTTGAAGAACAAGACACCTCAGAGGATGATGAAGAATCTTAGAAAGAAAAGATCAAAGCATGGAAGTCTAAAGGTAAAGCAAAATTGCAGGAACTTGGACATGAGGCAGATCATCACATCATGGCCTAAGAAGATCTATGAGGGAAAAGAAAAAACCAGAAAGGTATGGGTTTGACACCTCATTAGTAAAACATTCTATCTACATAGCACAGGACATAAACCAAGAGGAGCCATCATCATTTGAAGAGGCCAAAGCAAAAACAGAATGGAAGCATGCAATGAAGGAAGAGATTGAAGCACTTGAGGAAAACAACACTTGGGATTTGGTGCCCAAGACTCCATCCATGAAGGTAATACGCTCAAGATGGGTCTATAAACTCAAGAAGAATTCTGATGGTTCCATTAACAGGTATAAGGCAAGGCTTGTAGGAAAAGGCTTTGCACAAACTCAGGGAATTGATTATGAGGAGACCTTCTCTCCTGTGGCAAAGATGCCTACTATTAGGGTTTTGCCTAGTATTGCCTCTTCCGAGAATTGGAAGATACTTCAACTAGATGTAAAGAATGCATTCTTGAATGGTTGGATAACAGAAGAGGTATATATGGCACAACCACCTGGTTTTGAGAATCAAGTTTATCCTGATTATGTGTGTAGACTTAGCAAAGCATTGTATGGTCTCAAGCAAGCTCCAAGAGCTTGGAATTTCGGACTTGTTTCATTCTTGCAAGACAAAGGCTTTCAACCAAGCAAGGCAGATCCTTCACTCTTTATTAAAAAGAGTAATTTTGAGATCATCTACCTATGTGTTTATGTAGATGATATTATATTGAGAGGAAATGATGCAGATGGTATGAAGAAGATCAAAGATTAGATGAGAGAAGAGTTCAAGATAAGTGATTTGGGTTCACTTACCTACTTCCTAGGTTTGGAAGTTGTCTACATAGATCATGGTTTGTTTCTCACTCAAAGAAAGTACATTAAGGACATATTCGCAAAATTCAAGATGCAAGATTGTAAGATTGCAGGTACTCCAATGGAGGTCAATCACAAATTGAGCTCACATGAAGGTGAACTCATAGAGGACATCAGATCATATCAAAGTCTAGTGGGTAGTCTCAACTATGCCACATTGACAAGAGTAGATATATGTTACAGTGTGATTGTGCTAAGCCAATTTATGCACACACCAAGGAAACCACATATGGATGCTGCCAAAAGGATTCTCAAGTATCTCAAAGGAACCATAAATGAAGGAATTTATTATCCTTATGTATCTGATTTAGGTTTGGAGCTATTTTCTGATGCAAATTGGGCTGGCTCCAAAGAAGATAGAAGGAGCACTTCAGGGTATCTTACCTTTGCAGGTTCAAAGCTTATTTCATGGTCATCCAAGAAGCAACCCACAGTTGCTCTCTCTTCTATTGAAGCTGAATATAGAGGTCTTGCCATAGCTACTCAGGAAGCTATGTGGATGAAGACATTATTCAAAGATCTTGGATTGGAGTTTGGAACTCCAACTAGTTATGGTGACAATATGAGTTCTATTCATTTGGCTACTAATCCTATTTTTCATGCAAGGACTAAAGATATTGAAATTCATTATCACTATGTAAGAGAGAAGGTTCTAAGCAAAGAGATTCAAATATCATATGTGTCCACTCATCAACAATGTGCAGATATTCTAACCAAAGCATTGGATGGTACAAAGCTTTGCAAATTCAAGGCCATGATTGGTTTACAGGTAATCTTGGAAGATTGAAGACCTCAAGCATACTTGGCATGAGGGGGAGCTGTTGGAGCAAGTCTATGACAAGCCTAAGTATTGGCTTGAGTCCCACAAAGTCATAGAAGAAGCCTTAAAATGAAGACTATGTAAAGTTCACTTGTGAATTACCTCTTGTAACTTTTGAAGACTTTACTTAATGTAAAAGTGAAAGAATCTTAAGTGGTTGAGTCCACTTGATCAAAAAGTGAAAGAGGAGCCATGAATTTGTGATTTGTGGTAGGTAGAGAATCAAATCAATCACTAATTGATTGGAGAGTGATTGAGGGAAGTTAGCCTCCCAAGCTCAACTATAAATAGATGGCAGTTTTAGTTGTGGTTAGAGAGACCTATGTGAAGACCTCCAAGAGCTGAGCTTTATGCCATATCAAGGTGTGATTCCAAGGCACACATATGTATCAGTAAGTCCATTGTATTGTACAAGCAATATACGTTCATTTTCATTATCATTTGAGTTCATATTTCCATGTTCTTGTGACGTGTACTACTCACTGCCATATCTCTTTGTTTTCTTAGTCAGATTGCAGAGATGGTTTCTCTGAGCTTGGTGCATCATTTTCAGTGATTTAACTTGGTAAAGTTAGCTCTATAAGGCTACTATATCATCACCAATTTGCATTTCATTTGGATGTTTCAATCTTCAGTTATGTTCAGTTGAAGTCAATAGTGTGTGTTCATTTGCACTTCTCTGTGAGGTACCCGCCTTTTTTACTCATCTTGTCAGAGCTGTGCCTCAGTGTGTACATACCCAAATTTAATGATTTAAAGCTTGTTGGATTCAACATACTGTCTAGTATATGCATACAAAGGTTCATAATCATTGAATTCATTAATCTAGAGTTATGTTCATTTTTTTGCTCACTGGTCTCAAATTGTAGGAGCCTGTGAAAATCGGGATGATGTCATCACTTGCTAAACATCATTCTCAGTGTGTGGTTCATTTTTTTTGATGAGATTACTCTTGAAAGTTAGCTCTTTAAGTTAACTAGACTTCCCCAAGAGGAATTAGGCTAACTGCTACTGTGCTCAGAGAATTATGCAAAACACTAGACAGGTGTATGAACCAAAATAGCAAGTTCTTCACCTTTGAGCTAACTCCAACTTATCTGTTTTGATCTATCTTTTTGAGAGTGATCTTCCAAGGTACATAGGGTGTCTAATACATCCATTGGAAAGCTAAAAGGGCCCACCATATACGCCTTGAGTTCATTTGGCTGGTGTAGATCAAGGATTTTGCAACACCTCTTCATCTTCAAGCACATACCTATCCATCTCTTCACATAGGGTAGTGCCAATAATGGCTCAACTACTGGGCCCAAGACCTAGCAGTATGATTGACACTAGCCTCTGAAGACCTAAGACTCTATTTATCTCTCCCTAGGTGTCGTCTTGATCTAAGGTTCATATGCCTAATTGAATAGCCCCAATTTTCCCAAGTACAACCTCGTTGTTGAGTTATTTCGTATCAGTTACTTGGTTCTTTTTTAGTTGATTATCGTGTCTATGATCTTGTTTGATATCACACCGTCAGGAATACTTGAGTTAATTTCTGCACTTTGAGTTGAACGTCCCATGTTAAGTTTCTTTCCTTTAAGTTATCGATCGCAAGGAGATTATGTTTCAACTTGAACTTGAGTGCTTAGGTAGTCTTCAACTTGATAGATACCTATCGTCACCTTGACTTACTTCTAGTACTACTCGCACTTAGCCTAAGCTAGGAATTGACAAAGGAATTTGAGAATATTCCAACCTCACTTGCTGATCCCTTGCTCTTTAGTGCTCAAGAACCCCGTTCTCAAGCTTGCAGAATGCCCTTGATTTGGATGCCCTCTAGTGCTCTCAATGGACCTGTAGGAGCCCCAGAGTTAGCTCAAGACTTAAATTCAAATGACAGAACAAATCACTTTCATTCATGTAATTCAAATATCAATTTGAACTGTGTCTTTATGGAAAACAATTCTAGAGATCCCATAGTTTTCTTTCCCCTGGGTATGGTCAACTTAAAATTACTATATCTAATAATCCTGGTATTAATTTTACAGTACAAATTTTGTATGAGGAAGTTATGATAGTTCAGGGTTCTGGGGTTAAAACAGGGTTCAAACAGGCTATCAGACAAACAAGATTTTTCTCAAATCACTAGTGTAGGGGTCTCACAAAGTGCTAATTGCTTGATTTTTATGCCCAAAATTACCCCAAAGATTTGGAATTCAAAACCCTAAAAATTTAGCCAAAAATGCCTGTCAATCACGATCAACAGCTATGTCAATCGCGATTGACAGAGGTGTCCGTCGGACCTGTTAGTCACGATCGACACGTCAGTCACGATTGACAGTGTCAATCACGATTGACAGAGTTGGTTGTGAGGTCTGTCAGTCGCGATTGATGGTGTTAATCGCGATCGACACGTTTTTCGCAATGTTCATCATAATTTCAGTCAATCAGGTTGTGTCCATCACGATGGACATGTGAGCACGCGATTTTTGGTGTCAATCGTGAAATTTCAGTCGGTCGCAATCGATGATGTCATTCACGATTGACTGAGTCCTACGCGGCAGTCTGTCGTGATCTGTCAATCGTGATTGATAGAGTCTGTCGGACCTGATTGACAGAGTTTGTCGATCATGGCTGTCGATCGTGATCGACAATGTCGGTCGCGATTGACAGAGAAACACAGATTTTTTTAGTTTTACTTAGTGTCTTGGAATGTGCTCATCATGTGTGTTGTGGTGGTGCACTTTGTTTTACCAAAGGAGCAATTTTTGCGATTGACAGAGGTCAACGCCCCGGAGACTGTGCAGAGCTTTTTTGTACCTGCACGGCCTTCTAAAGATGATGATACAGCCAAAACCTACAAGAACACTCAAGAAACATGCAAAAATAGCACACACATATCGCTCTCTCGCTCTCTCTCACAAGTGAAATGAGGGAAATGGAAGGCAGAAGGTGATATGACCAAAACACTGAAATTTTTCGCGATGATGGAGATGGAGGTGGGATATGGTGAGGATGATGATGGTGAAGTAATAAGGAGAAAAGTAAGAACAAGTAAAGAAATTACCTACAATGCCAACATCATAACTCTACGTCTTACCATCACACGCTGTCATCGAGATTTTCTCTCCTCTCACTTGTGAAGACCTACAAAAAACATATTTGGTGAAGGTAGCTAGAATTCCTCGAAAAGTCCAATATGCATCAAGGATGTCAAAGGAAGCTCACATACAAAGTTTCAAAGAAATCAAGAAAGTCCATGGTAGCGGTGTCGGAAAGATTTCAACCTTTCCGTTGATGACCAGAGAAAATGAAAACAACTTTATTGGTGAACTATAACCTTTTATATCACTGTTAATCACTTGTGTGGATTGGAATTAACTACTTTGAAAGTGTTTACAGGTACAAATGATGATGAAGATTCTATGTTCATATTAGGGTTTACCCTAATTACTCATTTAATGAGTATTTTATATTTATACATGCAAGATTCATGGGTATTCAACCCTAGGGTTTCATAAGTTCATATGATTTTATGTCAATAGGGTTCATTTGAAGGGTCTCAAAAGATTCTAATGGGTTCATGCTAGAGTTTATTTAAGTGTTAATGGGCTCATGATAGGGTTCAGAAGGATTTTAATGGGTTATCAGGGATTACCAAAGGGTTTCAAGTAGGATTTCAAGGGTTTTATTGAATTTTAAGAGTTAAAATAACATGTATTTAATTAAATTAATGTTTAAAATGAATATTTATGTATTAAAAATTAAAATATGATTTAATTAATTAATTTACTCATGTGTGTGCATTTAAATACTAAGGTTCTAATATACTAATTTCTTAACCTAAGCTTAATTTAAATGCATTATTTATTAAGAAATTTAGGATAATAGAATTAAAATGAAAATGAAGTGTATAATTAATGAGTGGTATATATGAATAGTGTTTAAAGAGTGGTGTGAATTAAGTGTGTAACTAAAGTGGTTAAAGTGAGTAGTTAAAAGAGTGGTAAAGAAAACTCTCTCTGTATATATATATATATATATATATATATATATATATATATATACATATATATATATATATATATATATATATATATATATATATATATATATATATATATATATATATATATATATATATATATATATATATATATATGTGCTGTGATCATGGAAGACCCCGAATGTTTTGCAGGTCATTTCACGTAAAGGGGGGGGGATGTTTTTTGGGCAGGCTACTTCATGTTTTATTTCAGGCAGCAAATTTGTGTGAGAGAGAAGGAGGCCAAGTCAATGTTCAATTCAGACACTCTCTGCATTTCGGAAAAGAGAGGGATGCATGCATAGGCAAAAGGTGATGTCTGTGATCTTGAGCGGCTTGATCCGATAGATGACACCGAAGCTATTAAAAAGGCGGACAAAACTATTCTGACGGAAGTATTGAAAGGGAGGTACTCGTTGTTCACGAATTTCAAGTTGCAAAGAGGAGAAGCATCTGTGTGTAAGATGGCATTGGAATTTGTAAAAAGAAATCCCAGGAGGAAGTGCTGGACGAAGGCCTTCGTCATGCTCAATTTGATCTGCTTCTTTTGAGAGCACTCTCGCTTTTGATGATCACAGCCCTCGAATCCTTGATTCTCTCAGCTCTAATAAATCTCTGCTACTTTTCAATATCTCTGATAAAACCCCAAATTAATCTGAAGCTTCCGCTTTATTTGACAAGAATCGTATATGATGCTAATCGCTTTGTGATTTATCGATACTGCAAGTGCACAGAGAGGAGGACATACGTGAAGGAAGGAGTTGTGGAAGGAGACTTTGCAACCATTCTGAGAAAATGATGAAGACGAGCGCCTCTCTGATTTTCGTTTTTGTGCGCTGATCTTTCATAACACAGGACACTCTTTTTTGCATCTACAAACTCTATGGTCTTGCAGGACTCAAGCACACGGAACTGCAAAGTTCTGATGGGATTCGATGTTATAGCGCTGGTATGATCGAACTACATAAGTTGATAATTACGAAAGTTCAAACATCACTCTGTTGCTTCTCGGATTACACTCAACTTGCCGTTCTGCTATGGTGCTCCTCCATTGATTCTTTGCAACCACAACTGATGAAAGTTGATTTAACGCTTTGCGCTATATTCTTATGTGACCATTATAACAAATCTCTGAATATGGTGAGTGCGCATAAATATGACGTCTGCTCTCAAATGATCTATATATGATGTCGGAAACAGATTATCGGAGATATTCATCTGATGACATCAACTTCAATGGCCGATGCCTATGACGACTACAGAAATTCCAGGTCATTACATATTATGTATATATTTAGACGCATATTCCCGAACAGTTATGAAATTGGAAATCCGCTCATCTGACTTCAAAAAGAGATCTGTTGTATGCATTTTTGAGGGCTGAGACATGTGCATATATGATTGCATTATGATACTCTACTACGAGAATTACAAACATATTGATTGCTTCTGCCTATCTATTTCAATTTTTTATATGTTTTTTTTAGGACTCCTCGATGACCTTGAGTTGCGCAATTCTGAATAACCCGATTGGCTTTTATAATCTTTAGAACATTAAAAAACACAACTGAACCAACAACTTGATGTACTTTCAAACTCCCTTAACAGGTTAACAGCATATGAGTTAATATTGGACTACCTTAAAAGAAAGATGAATGAAGAAATCTGTTTTCTAAATCAAACTTATTAATGTTTAATACAAAGTGAAACGATTGTTAACTATTGATGAATGATATGATAGCGTTATTGTGATAGATGATGATAGGATTTGACTAATGAACATTGGTATGAATTTAAGTATATCGATTGTCAGTTTTTCAATTGATCCCCGAACGCTGGAATTGATATTATGTTGCATTCTCTATAGTAAATGCATATCTTCTGATACCTTCTCCGCAACGTTTCTTCGGATCCATAAGGCTGACAATTAACTTTGAGAAAAGTTAGCAACCATTCTAGAAATTTTGTATGACCAAGGATCGAAGGAAATGATCCATTAAGGTTGTGAAACTCTTAAAAGAAATTACAATTCAAATGCTCGATAATTGGCAAGTATTTGACTAGTAATCTTTTGAATTACCCTGTGTCTGAGCTTGCTCCAAGCACCCTGTGCGTGCCGTATTATCGATGGTTGAACTGATCCACCGACCGTCGCTTTCGCGCCGACATTTGGTGAACCCGACGTGAACAAATCGGCATTGCGACTTAGGTACATCCGATCGGAACCGAATTCCAGGTATTTTTATTTGAATTTTCCTGGTTTGCACATAGTTAAAGGAAAATGAAATCTAATGTAGAGAACCTTCTTCATGATATGGAATCACGATTAGTTTCCTCTATAGATTTAAAGCTGAATTCCAAGTTTGAGTCCTTAAACTCGTTTCTTTCAATCTTAACTACAATAGTATCTGATTTTAATGCAACTCTTAAGTCAATAGATACTCAATTTCATCATGAGTTTAGGAATTTAGAAGGAATTCTTCATTATGAACTATCGAATTTAAATGAAAATATGGAAACGTTAGCAAATCATGTAAAAGAAATTTCATCATTCAAAACTATTGGTCATGACATTGGAAGTTTAAAAGAGAACATTGAAAGGTTAAACAATCAAATACAAGAAAGTGCTACATGTGAATGCAAAGATAAATATCATGTACAAGTTCAAAGTAGATCTATATATATTCTATTGACCAAAAACCTCTACCCGATCATAGAAGAGTCGTTCCTAGACCAAAGAGAACTGTAAGATGCTTCTGGTGTGACCAACTAGGTCATACTTATGGAAATTGTATGGCCTATGAGAAAGCATGTAGCCAACAATTGGTACTAGAAAGTGAACAGAAAATATGTGATTATCAAACACAATTACCTTTGAGATTAAACTTAGGTAGAGGAGGGATGATAGACTATTTTGACCAAACAAAATTTATTCCTAAAACCAAACTTCAAAAACAATGGAAACCTAGGAGTCATAATGAGAAAAGTAATGTATGTCAATTACATTCTCTGAACACCAAGATTGTGACTAAATGTGAATGCTTGGACAATGATCAAAACCTTCTTAAACCTAAATCTATGAGTAACATTGATATTCAAACGACATCTAAGGATCAAGATACATTGAAAAAGATTAGGAAAGAAGAAGATGTCAGGATAAAAGATGATGAAAATGAACAATCAATTAATGGAAATGAAGACATATATATGGATAAAACAGAACCTAAAGTCAAAGAAAATGACAATAAATGTGATCAAAATAAAACTGATAAAAGAATAGTACAAACATCTGAAGATGAAAATCTTCAAATTCAATTAGAACATGACAAGAAGATGGAAAAATGGATACAAGAAGCCATATGGAAAATTGAAAATAATATTAAAAATTCATCTAAAGTTAAGAAAAAGGAGAAGAATTTACGAGAAATAGTTTTATTATGATGGAATTGTTTATTGAAGATAAAACTTTTCAATTTTTGATATTGCATATATGCTGCTTTCGTAAAGCTGAAAAACAAATACCTAAATTGTTTCGTTTTATGAAGTTTTATGCTTGGAAAAGCTAGCTTATGATGAAGTTTTACATTATGCTTATGAACTTATGATTTTCTTTCTTTGACAAATAGGAAGAAATCTATTATGATGAACAATTATGAAGAACAGTATTATAATGAAATGATGAATATTTTGAATAAAATGATTTTGTTTACAACAAATATGATGGTTATATTAGACTATGAACCTTATGATTATTTCTGAAATTTATGAACTTTGTTTCAAAGGTTGAAAAAGCTAATGTGAAATTTATGAATTTATGAATTTATGAATTTATGAATTTATGAATTTTGTTTATGAATTATACCCACTATGACTTCTTATGATGAAATTTGTGACATGATGAAGATGAATCTGATAGAATATATGCATTTATATTTGCAAGATAAATGATAATGAAGATTACTTGTTTTGTAGTTTCTACTTTATGATTGCTCACAGGTTCTGAAGATGAATTGATCAAAGCAATTGAAGATTTTCTGCCAAAAGTTTTGATGAACTTAAAGAGATCTAAAGATGGAGTCAATATAGATCAGGTGAAAAAGTTCTAAACCTGATTTATGTTTTAATTTATTATGAAAGTTCATGCATTATCCTAATTAGAATTGTACATTCTTCAGATAGGTTAAGAAACCTCTTAAAATTATGAAAAGTAGAATTTACGTTGAAGTAGGAACGTGCTTGAAGTGAAGATTTGGGATTAGAGACCTATGGCTGTCATATGGATAGTTGAAGGAACCCTTAACTTGCAACTCCTAGTAGAAGTAGGCTTGTTTTATATAGGTAAGCTTCCTTAAATCTGACCCATTTAGCTAAAGAGATCCTCGTTCCCGCTTTAGCTTACCTCTAGATCCTTTGCTCTGATTAGGGGTTAAGCCTTTCCCCTTCATCAAAAAAGTTGTGAAAAAAAATTGAAAGCAGTACATTAATGGTTGCTGTATATGAAAAAAGGAACAATGACAAAAAGGAAAAATTATGATAAAAAAAATAAGATAAAAGAAAAATCAAATAAATCAATTGTGGTCTCGAAATCACTTCTGAATTGAAAAGCGGGCTATATAAGGAGGATGTATGCTAGAGGGGAGTTAGTTTTTTGTATCTTAATGGAAAATGGTTAGGAGATGAGGATAGAAGGCCTATATAACATATGCTTTACTTATGAACAGAGTTAATAGAAGAGTTAGTACGAACACTATTTGAATGACTTCTATAGTTTCCTTCTAAAACCTGTTTCCAATTCATGCATTGAACAAAAAGGTTGAAATTCAAGTTTACATAATTTTATAAGTTTTCTTTGCTATTTGAAGATGTACTAATGATAGAAGCATTTTTTTTATTTACCGTCTATTTGAATTTGAGTCATGAATACTTTTCAAAAGAATTTGATATTGCTTTCTATGATCTGCAGGTTTGGCCCATCGAGGACGATGTGCAGGATTGGCCGGCGCGAATGTCGGAAAGATTTCAACCTTTTCGTTGATGACCAGAGAAAATGAAAACAACTTTATTGGTGAACTTTAACCTTTTATATCACTGTTAATCAGTTGTATGGATTGGAATTAACTACTTTGAAAGTGTTTACAGGTACAAATGATGATAAAGATTCTATGTTCATATTAGGGTTTACCCTAATTACTCATTTAATGAGTATTTTATATTTATACATGCAAGATTCATGGGTATTCAACCCTAGGGTTTCATAAGTTCATATGATTTTATGTCAATAGGGTTCATTTGAAGGGTCTCAAAAGATTCTAATGGGTTCATGCCATAGTTTATTTAAGTGTTAATGGGCTCATGGTAGGGTTCAGAAGGATTTTAATGGGTTATCAGGGATTACCAAAGGGTTTCAAGTAGGATTTCAAGGGTTTTATTGAATTTTAAGGGTTAAAATAACATGTATTTAATTAAATTAATGTTTAAAATGAATATTTATGTATTAAAAATTAAAATATGATTTAATTAATTAATTTACTCATGTGTGTGCATTTAAATACTAAGGTTCTAATATATTAATTTTTTAACCTAAGCTTAATTTAAATGCATTATTTAATTAAGAAATTTAGGATAATAGAATTAAAATGAAAATGAAGTGGATAATTAATGAGTGGTATATATGAATAGTGTTTAAAGAGTGGTGTGAATTAAGTATGTAACTAAAGTGGTTAAAGTGAGTAGTTAAAAGAGTGGTAAAGAAAACTCTCTGTATATATATATATATATATATATATATATATATATATATATATATATATATATATATATATATATATATATATATATATATATATATATATATATATATATATATATATATATATATATATATATATGTGTGTGTGTGTGTGTGTGTGTGTGTGTGTGTGTTGTGATCATGGAAGACCCCGAATGTTTTGCAGGTCATTTCACGTAAAGGGGGGGGGGGATGTTTTTTGGGCAGGCTACTTCATGTTTTATTTCAGGCAGCAAATTTGTGTGAGAGAGAAGGAGGCCAAGTCAATGTTCAATCAGGCACTCTCTGCATTTCGGAAAAGAGAGGGATGCATGCATAGGCAAAAGGCGATGTCTGTGATCTTGAGCGGCTTGATCCGATAGATGACACCGAAGCTACTAAAGAGGCCGACAAAACTATTCTGACGGGAGTATTGAAAGGGAAGTACTCGTTGTTCACGAATTTCAAGTTGCAAAGAGGAGAAGCATCTGTGTATAAGATGGCATTGGAATTTGTAAAAAGAAATCCCAGGAGGAAGTGCTGGACGAAGGCCTTCATCATGCTCAATTTGATCTGCTTCTTTTGAGAGCACTCTCGCTTTTGATGATCGCAGCCCTCGAATCGTTGATTCTCTTAGCTCTAATAAATCTCTTCTACTTTTCAATATCTCTGATAAAACCCCAAATTAATTTGAAGCTTCCGCTTTATTTGACAAGAATCGTATATGATGCTAATCGCTTTGTGATTTATCGGTACTGCAAGTGCATAGAGAGGAGGACATACGTGAAGGAAGGAGTTGTGGAAGGAGACTTTGCAACCATTATGAGAAAATGATGAAGACGAGCGCCTCTCTGATTTTCGTTTTTGTGCGCTGACCTTTCATAACACAGGACACTCTTTTTTGCATCTACAAACTCTATGGTCTTGGAGGACTCAAGCACACGGAACTGCAAAGTTCTGATGGGATTCGATGGTATAGCGCTGGTATGATCAAACTACATAAGCTGATAATTACGAAAGTTCAAACATCACTCTGTTGCTTCTCGGATTACACTCAACTTGCCGTTCTGCTATGGTGCTCCTCCATTGATTCTCTGCAACCACAACTGATGAAAGTTGATTTAACGCTTTGCGCTATATTCTTATGTGACCATTATAACAAATCTCTGAATATGGTGACTGCGCATAAATATGACGTCTGCTCTCAAATGATCTATATATGATGTCGAAAACAGATTATCGGAGATATTCATCTGATGACATCAACTTCAATGGCCGACGCCTATGACGACTACAGAAATTCGAGGTCATTACATATTATGTATATAATTAGACGCATATTCCCGAACAGTTATGAAATTGGAAATCCATTCATCTGACTTCAAAAAGAGATCTGCTGTATGCATTTTTGAGGGCTGAGACATGTGCATATATGATTGCATTATGATACTCTACTACGAGAATTACAAACATATTGATTGCTTCTACCTATCTATTTCAATTTTTTATATGTTTTTTTTAGGACTCCTCGATGACCTTGAGTTGCGCAATTCTGAATAACCGGATTGGCTTTTATAATCTTTAGAACATTAAAAAACACAACTGAACCAACAACTTGATGTACTTTCAAACTGCCTTAACAGGTTAACATCATATGAGTTAATATTGGACTACCTTAAAAAAAAGATGAATGAAGAAATCTGTTTTCTAAATCAAACTTATTAATGTTTAATACAAAGTGAAACGATTGTTAACTATTGATGAATGATATGATAGCGTTATTGTGACAGATGATGATAGGATTCGACTAATGAACATTGGTATGAATTTAAGTATATCGATTGTCTGTTTTTCAATTGATCCTCGAACGCTGGAATTGATATTATGTTGCATTCTCTATAGTAAACGCATATCTTCTGATACCTTCTCAGCAACGTTTTAGGATCCTTCGGATCCATAAGGCTGACAATTAACTTTGAGAAAAGTTAGCAACCATTCTAGAAATTTTGTATGACCAACGATCGAAGGAAATGATCCATTAAGGTTGTGAAACTCTTAAAAGAAATTACAATTGGAATGCTGGATAATTGGCAATTATTTGACTAGTAATCTTTTGAATTACCCTGTGCCTGAGCTTGCTCCAAGCACCCTGTGTGCGCCATATTATCAACGGTTGAACTGATCCACCGACCGTCGCTTTCGCGCCGACAGCGGTCAAAGCTGGTCAAAGTTAGGAAATTAGGGCAAAAATTTCATTGTCACCAAATTAAATGAAAATTCATATACTTGTAAAGATTGTCAAAGGCAGTCTATAGCCCAAATTTCAGCAGAAAATGGATTTTGTAGCACATTGATATGCTATGTTCATTTTGTAAAAGTGTAATTATTCTAGTTTGACCCTACAAATTCTTGTATAGAAATTTATGTTAGCCATATGGTTTGGCATGTATAAAGAGCATATGTGGCTACATATTTGTACAAAGTTTCAAGGCTATCAGAGCTTCCTAGAGACCTTAATGCCACCTTGCAAGCTTCCAAATGTAGACAAACTTGTACAAGGAAGATTCAGATGGAAGTTTTTTTTTGCATATTCCTGAAGGAGTTCTTTGGAAACATAGTCCTACAAGTTTCATCTTCATCAAAGCCTATTTGGAGGGTCAAAGAGCACAAAGTCCAGTTTTCAGGATCACCGCAGTTTTCTAGTTTAAGCAAATTGAAGGGTTGAAGGGCTACCACATGGCGAAAGCTAATTGAGCCATGTTGTATGATCAAGATGAGCTCATATTCAAGGGTGGAGATGCACTTATTCTTAAAGCAAGGAGGAACCACGAGTTTTTCCATAAAAGAATACTTTTTTGACAATCAAAGATCAATAATGCAGCTTTTCTCCAAAAATAGTGGCTTATCTTATCCAAACTGATGTCAGCACTGATCCGACAGTCTAGATCATCCCCAGATCCAATGGTGGAGAATGAAGGCGCCTAAATTTCACTCCTTTACACTAGACTTGATAGAAAGAACAATTCCAAGCCATTGATTTGATTAATCAATTGGTTGTAATCGAAAGTAGTGATCCTAGAGTTGAGAGTTGATTTCTCTAGATCCAGGGGCCCAAATTCATTCAGGAAACTATATAAACCCCCCTCCAAACTCCTAGAGCATCATTGTTAGGCATCCATAGGGCTCTTGCTAGCTTACGGTTTCCTTGAGACGATCACCCTCGGTTGAGAGAGTGAGGATCCAAGGTGGGCTAGTATGAGTATAGTACCTACTTTCAAATTTAAGTTAGAACTCCAATCTAGGATAGGCTCTTGAAACCAGCATCTCTATCTTGACTCACCCTCGGTGGAGCGTGTGAGTGAGTTAGAGCTGGTTTTAATGAGTCTTAGACTTCTTTAGTTAGACGTTTGAAGTTGAGCCTGCAAAGCATGGTTCTCTGCCTTAATTGCATTTGCTTCTTCCTATAATGGGGCAATATCTGCCTCTAAAATATCCACTTTGTGCTGTAATTCGTGTCAAATATTATCGGTTGCCAGCTTCAATTGCATAGGTAGCTACTGAGAAAACTAAATCAAGAGTCGATCCATAGACTCGAGTTCATTGAACATCGGGGTTGGAGAAGGAAGAGCAAGAAGAGATTGGGATGTAAAAGCGGAAAACAGATGAGATGAAGGTGGTGGAGAGTAGTTGGGAGAAGAGGATGGAGAACTGGGTGCGTCGAGAACAACAGGCACAACGAGGCCAATGGGCTCAACAGGGTTTATTGGGAGAGGAATGGGTATAAGAGTATTCTGCTTGGTCGCCTCAGCCTTATCGATTAGGGTGTCAATCATGGCTATCACGTCATTAAGAATTTCAGCAGCAATATCCTTCACAGAGTCTTGATGCTGCTGATGAGAATCCACCCGAGAAGAAACTTCATCGGAGTCTTCCAGGTTGGCACCTTGTTCCTGCTGCTTAATTGGAGAAGACGGACCAGAAGACTCAACATGAATAGAAGTAGCAATATCATGAAAAACTTCATCATCATGGCCAGTAGTAGATCCCTGCACTTGGCTCCCAGAGGGACTTATGCGTCTGCATTTTCGGTGAAGAAGTTGCAACAAGTCTGCATCATCATCTTTCTCATCCTCCAGCATTTGGGTAGATTCTTCATGTAGTAAAAAGGGAGCAGTTGGAGGTGGTTGCACAGCTTGGAGCAGCGGAAAAAGAAAAGTAAGGATATGGGGTAGACGAGAACGTGGAAGGTCACCCTTATTGACTTGTGTGATAACCGCAACACATTCACGGTGAATGCGTCGGAAATAGAATGAAGCAATGCGTCGAAAATAGAATGAAGCAAAATTAACAGATTCACGGGAAGCGATATCTAGCATGGAATAAAATGGACGGGCAATACCATAGGTACGTTTGTGGAGATTGCTACTAAGAACTGCAGAGATGTGCGCTCAGGTTGAGGTCTACACAAAATGGCGTACTCATTAGATGAGTGCCCGGGAAACAACTCTGTCATGGTGGCTACAGGAACAAGTGGACCATTCTCCAATCCTTCCATAGGGAGGCGGAAAGCTTCAGCAAACGAAGCTAAAGTAATAACAACGGGGGATGGTAAACAGGCTATTGGCCAACACTGCTTTGTAGCAAGAGTAGAGGTGATGGCAGCAATGATTTGCACATAGAATGGTTGACACGCCACTGAATGCCAAGGCAATTCAGCAAAGGCCAGAAGACCACGGGTGCGCAAGTACTCACTTACTTCAGGAGTGAGTCCTGCATGGAAGATGGCAACATTCGTGAAAGCTTCCATGGTGCGCACAAATAAAGACAAGAACACAGACAACAAGGAACGCACAATCACACAAACACAATAGCGATTAACAAGAAAAGAAACAAGATTAAGTAGTCACACGGGCAACATTAGGCGGTCGAAAACCCTAATCATCGTGCCGTATTGGAAAGATATCCGTCATAATTAGGGCATGCATGCAGGGAAAGAAACAGTAACACAGGGCGGTGATTAATCATATTTAGATACCATAACGAGGGGATTACGATCAGTGGTCAACTAAAAATCGTCCGGTTGGTGATATGGCCGAAGCTTAGAACCATTAATCACTTTTGGCAAGAGAACACCTGTTAAGGTTGCCAACCGAAAAGTTGTTGGTCCCACTTGATCAGCAATCCGGTATGGACCAAACCACCATAATTTAAATTTTCCAGCAGACCGATTTGCTTTAGCATTATAGAATAACACAAGTTGCCCCACCGTAAACACAGGGGTCTTGAGGAAACGATCATGGGTACGGGCTTGACGAAGAAAGTCAACACCACCACCATTAGGGGCAATTACCCTCTGCTTATTACAGAACATGTATTGGAAAGAGTCACACGCAAGGAAGTGTATAGCTTTCTTGACGGATTTTCAGGCTATAACCAAGTCTTCATTGCCCCCAAGAATGAACATAAGATGGATTTTGCCACTAAATGGGGTAACTTTGCATTTTGTGTGATGCATTTTGGCTTGATGAATGAACCTGCAACTTTCCAGAGGTTGATGTGCCACGTGTTCAAACAATTTCTAAGAAAGAACTTCGAAGTATACATAGATGATATGTGCACTCACTCAATGCTTAGACCAGATCATATCCTTGAGCTTAAACAAATCTTCAACAAGTGTAGGGAATATCAAGTCTGTTTAAACCTTGAGAAGTGTGTATTTATGGTAATACAAGGTAAGATACTTGTTCACATAGTTTCAAAAAATGGAATTTCCATTGATGCAGATAAAGTACGAGTGATCAATGAATTATCTAGGCCTAAGAACATAAAGGAGGTACAAGCATTTATGGGCCATTGCAGATATTATCGATGATTCATGCATATGTATGCAATCATTGCTAAACCACTCTACAACCTGTCAACTAACTTTGAGTGGATAGAAGAATGTGAGAGCTCCTTTAGTGAACTGAAATGATGATTGTGTTTTGCACCTATTCTAGATGTGCATGATTGGAACAAACCTTTTCATGCACATGTAGATGCTTCTAATCACACCATAGGTTGTGTGTTAGCACAACCGAGGAATGAAGGGAATATTGACTTATTGATCACATACGCCAGTAGGCAGTGCAATGTCGTAGAGAGAAATTACACCACGATGGAGAGAGAGGGGTTAGAAATGGTCTATGCTGTCAACAAATTTGGCACTATTTGTTGGAAAATAATAGACCATCAGGTTCTCTTGTATTTAGTGAACAAACCTTGCAACACGAGTAGGTTAATATGTTGGTTTCTACTACTTATGGAGTATGACTTTGAAGTCATAGTCAAGAAGGGTAAAAATGCACTCAAGAGAAGACCATCTCTCGAGGATAACTCCAAGAGAAGTAGCTATTGGTGTGGCAGACGAGCTACCAGATGCTTACCTGTTTAATGTCAAGATTGTTCCTAACTAGGAAAATCCATTAGTTCCAGTATTGACCTATGGACCCAAGAATCCTCAAGTAAGAACCCAAGAGAAGGAGGTAGTGAAAGCGTAGAGATACCAAATCCTTGCAGGTAGTATCTATAGACAAGACCATCAGAATATCGTTGCTTGTTGTGTAGACGAACAAGAGTATGACAATTGGTTGCAACTAGCACATGTAGGTGCACTAGAGCAACATCGTTCGAAACAGGGGACATTACTGAACTTGAAAAGGTTAGGTGTGCATTGGCCCTCAATGGAAAGAGATGTTTGACGACTTTGCGATGAATTTCCAAAGTGTTGTAATAGACCACCGATAGAACATGCCACTCTATACCATGTTACGCTTATGCCAGATTGGTGTGAACCTTTGGTGAACTATCTGAGGATGAAGACTTCTCTAGAAGACATGAATCTCACACGTAAACGAAGTCTCGAGCAAGAGGCTCACGATTATAAGCTCATTGGTGATAATCTGTATAGAGGAGGGAGAGATGGTTACCTGTGGATATATGAGAGCATGAGAATGAATATCTCAACCTTTTGGAAGCTGCCCATCAAGGTGCATCAAGAGACCATTTTGGATCTGACCGTGTTATGAAGGGCATACTATTTTTCAAGATTATGGTGGCCCACTCTCCATATGGATGCCCCCACATATGTAAAATGATGTGATGTATGTCAAAGGGTTACGTAAAGATGAGATGCCCCTATGACCCATGATGGGAGGGCATGCATTCTCAAAATGGGGAATATATTTTTTTGGACCTATTAACCCGCCTACAAAGAACTCCCATGCTAAGTATATCATAGTTGCCACAGTCTATCTCACTAACTAGGTAGAGGCCAAGGCCACAAAGAAGAATGATGCATGCATTACTCCAAAATTCTTGTTTGAGAATATCTTCACAAGATATGGGCTTCCTATAGAGCCTGTAAGTGACAAGGGTACTCATTTTTTGAATGTGGTTATTGACTATTTATCACAGGATTTCATGGTAATACATAAGAAATCTGCATTGTATCATCCACAAGCCAACGGACAAGCTGAGAGTACTAACACAATTTTGTGCAACATAGTGACCAAGATTATGAATAATAAGCATTTGGGATCAACAATTGCACCATGCCTTATGGCCTATCAAGTATCATATAAAACAGTGCTCAATGCCACACCATTCCAAATGGTATTTGGTCAGAATGTTGTCTTTCCATTGGACTTTTTGATACCACCCTCAACATAGCTCAGGAGCATGAGTGGATGGGTCATGACATTTCTTCGAGAATCCTTGACTTAGAACGACTAGGAGAGACTAGATTGCGTGCTACAGTAGGAATTTATGCTGCTAAGAAAAGATATAAAGCCTACTTTGATACTCATATCAAGGAAAAAGGATTACGAGTAGGAGATTTGGTGTTAGTTTACACCTTGAAACAGCATGCCCGTAAGTTAGAGAAATGAGGATATGGACACATGATTATCAATAGGGTATCGACTAGTGGTGCTATTCAACTAGAAACTCTAGAAGGAGAGGTAATGCCTAATTATATCAGTGGATGCAGAGTTGAACTATATCAAGAACCCTTGACTGAGGATATGATTAAATGGCCAACTCTTGCCAAGAAGAAAAAGGAAGGGGAGGAATGCATCAGAGGAGAAGCCCAAGCGGAAGCTTTAGAATGCATTAGGCACATGCGATTAAGAAGGAAAGGGCTAGGTGGAGAACCTCAATCGGAGGATGCTCCATGATATCGAGCAGCCATGTGTCAACTCAAAGGAAAGGATATCCCTAGTATTGTTGACAAGAGACCATTTGTTAACATCACTCTGGGTCATGACCCCATGTGTAGGCAAATTAGGGCTTTAATCGATTTTGGTGCAGTAATGAATGCAATTAGGTTCTCTTATTGTCAAGGAGAGGAATAGGAGGTGAAGCCTATTGAAGCCTATCATCTCATAGGTTGCTTTAAACCATATAATGCCTTCTTTAACCTGCAAACCTCCTTTTCATGCCCTTTTTGCACAAAGCCACGAGGCTGAAAATCATACACTTCTTCATGCAAATCATCATTCAGAAATGCAGTTTTAATGTCCAACTGGTGTACATTCCAACCATGATGGGCTGCAAGTGCACAGATGCTCCGAATAGTATTCATACGACATGTAGGTGCAAAGCTCTCATCAAAATCAATGCCTCTTTCCTGTGCATAACCCTTTGCAACAAGCCTAGCCTTATACCTGTCAACTGTACCATCCGATTTACGCTTCAGCTTGTATACCCACTTAGTGCCAATGGCCTTCTTGCCAGGAGGTAAGTCACATAAAGACCAAGTACCATTCTTCATTATAGCATCATATTCAGATTGCATAGCAGCCATCCAATTTTCTGAATTCTGTGCTTCATCAAAAGAAACAGGCTCATTCTCATCACAGAGACTAGACGTAGCCATAGCATAGCAATCTGATGCAAAGGAGGCACTATGAGACCCTGAACGAGTACGATATGACAAAGGTGCATCTAATTTGCTGTCACGCAAAGTTTACACCAGCCATTTTGGCATAGTTTTTGCCTGCTCAATATCAGCTCTCTCATCAACAAGTGCATCATGTAAATCTGCATCAGAAATGGAATGATCTGCATCATCATATGAAACTTGCAAAGGCTGAGAAGTTGCCTCATTAGGACCAGCACTAGACTGTCCACCTGTAAAAAGAGGCATCAACGTATCATACATGTCTTTGGAGCTAACAGATGTCTCCTTAGTATATGAAAGCAATGGCTGAATAGCATCTTCCACAAAGACAACATCATGGCTAACCAGAATGCGTTTAGTCTGTGGATGATACAGACGATAGCCTTTACTTTCAGAACTCTACCCAACAAAAATACATTTTACTACCTTATCATCCAATTTTCTGCGATGTTGTTCAGGCACTAATGCATATGCCAAACAACCAAAAACACGCAGATGAGCAACAGATGGCTTGCGGTCATGCCAAGCCTCATATGGAGTGATAGACTGCAGCGCTTTAGTGGGACACCTGTTCAGTACATATGCTGCACACATGACAGCCTCAAGCCAGAAACTATGTGGTAAAGCCTGACTTTTGACCATGCACCTCGCCATCTCCATGAGTGACCTGTTCTTTCGTTCAGCAACTCCATTCTGTTGAGGTGTATACGGCACTGTACACTGGTGTTTTATCCCACGTTCAGCCAGAAATGCATTAAAATCTGAAGACATATATTCCCTCCCTCGATTAGAACGGAGGGTGCCCATTTTACATGCTGACAGATTTTCAGCCAAAACCAAAAATTGTTTGAAGCACATGAACACTTCGGACTTTGCTTTGAGTGGATATACCCATGCATGCCTGGAAAAATCATCAATGAAGGTCATGAAGTAAATGTAATTTCCAAAAGAGGGTGTCTACATAGGACCACAGACATCACTATGTACAAGCTGCAATTTCTACGTAACCCGAACTGAACCATCTTTTGGAAAGGATGAATGCTGCATTTTGCCCAAAATACAGCCCTCACAAACATGTTTTCCAGGTGCCTCAAGTTTGGGCAAAGAGGATACCATTTCTGATTTCTGCAGGCGTAGCAAACTAGCAAAATGCAGATGACCAAAGCGTGCATGCCAAAGCTTTGCATCTGACATAGCCTGAGAATCATGAATTGCACATGCCGAATCATTCACAGATCTTTCATAGTCTATGAGCTTATACAGCCCATGACATAGAATGCCAGAAGCAATAATCACATCGCCATTTGAGAGATCATGAACTGTACACCTGTCATAAAAAAATTTCACAACCAAGCCAATCTTGGCTAATGCAGAAACTGATAACAGGTTCTTTTTTATCCCTGGCACAAATAAAGCATCTGGCAAAGTGAAAGAACTACCATCAGCAGTAGTCAAAATGATCTTACCAACTCCCATAACAGGATAAGAGGAGTTGTTGGCACATGTAACAGTATTCCCTGTAGGGGCAGACTCGAGTGAAGAGAAGAAACTGCGCTGCGAGGTAATATGTTTGGTCGCCCCACTGTCAAAGTACCAAACATCTGAGTCTACTGCAGACATGCACTGATCATGAGAAGATGGGTCAAAACTGTAGACAGTAGTAAACGCCCATTCTTCTTCCTGCACAAGATTTGCAGACTCTGTTTTTGGTGTAGAGGCCTCTGCAACAACCATTCCAGCCTCTTTCTTGTTTGCCTCTTTAGCAGCCAGTTTTGGACAGTTCTTTATGATATGATCATTTCCTTTACAGTATTTGCAAAACAATTTCTGCTTTTTTGATTTCTTCTCATCTTTATCCTGGTTCTTCGATTGTGCAGCATTTGCAGATTTTTGCTTACTAGTAGAAGAGCCCCATTTTCCTTTGCCCTTTTGTAGCTCAATGATGAGTAGCACCTCCTTTAATGTCAATCCGGGAAGACATGAGGATGGTATGAAGACCTCGAGCAAGTGGCGGCACAAGTGCGTGAGTGAGAAGCACACAAGCATGCACACACATACACACACACGCGCACACAAGGCAAGACAAAGAGTGAAAATCAATGGAGCTTTTAGATTACTTTCAAAATGCTCTTACAAGCTCGTTTCAATTACAATCTAACCTCAAAAATGAGCTCTCTAGCTCTTTTTATAGTTTTTGACTAGCTTTTGGCCCTGTCCAGACCTAGTGTCCGGCCTAGTTAAAAATTAGGTTCCAGGGCTTATTTGGGGGCTCAAACGAGATCTAAAAAATACGAAAATTGGTACGCAACTACTTCTAAGGCTCCTCAAGCTCAAGGACTCCTTGGCTTGCACAAAATGGAGCTACAAAAATGTGAAATGATATTTACAATGATTGTTAGTGATAAAAATCACTGTTGTTGTAGGGATTTCTTCTAGTGATCTGCCATACATATCTTCGAGCTCCCTACTTGCTCTTCCTCCCTGCATGTCCATCTCTTTGATCTGCATTAGTGTCTTGAAAAAATATTGGCCTACTTGCCAGATCTTCTTTGAGTGCCCTGTTTGCTTGTGCTGTCCCTTCGCTCTGACTCCCTTCTTTGGCTTTCACGTCTTGTAAGTCCTGGTGTACCAAGGCTACTGCCAACACCCCCCCCACTCTCGCGTCTGTCGCCCCTCACAGACCCTTGTCTAGCTGCTTTTTGGACGTAATATTGTACAACATCGGCGGCGAGGTGGTGTTCTTCTAACTTGAGTCCCCTTGCTAGATCTGTCAGCAATGCATCCCAATTGACTGGCCCTGGGACATCTGGATGTGGCACCCGTAACTGTTCTGAGTGAATGGTTCGCTCCACAGCAAATAAATGGAGGAGATGTGAGGGTCTGGGTACAAATATTTCTGAGTGGTATTCCCAGAACCCTGTTATGAACATCTCCTCGAATGTTTGTTTAAAGCAGGCTGGGAGGTATTTTATTCTGGCGTGCCAAGCATATATCACCTCTATGGAAGGAGTGGTGCTCATGTCATAAACTAAATCTTGGTTTCCTGTAAGGAATCCGACGCCTGAGAAGTGTGGGTCCTTGATATTCTTGAATGTCCTGAATGTAATAAGCATTAATTCAAAAATTTTCATGCACATCTGTGCCATCACATCAGGGGTATTCCTTAATCGGATGCTCTAGTGCCGTATGGTGGAAATCATATAATTGACAGTGGGAGGTCCTTGAGGGGGTGCTAGACAGACGTAGTTTAACCATTTGGCGCAGCCCTTGATATTCTTGACTGCAAGGGTAAACTCTGGCCAGGTGCGTCTGCGGAATACAGGAACATAACAAGGGTTATATTTAATAAAAAGAGGCATATTCGTCCAGGTGCGAACCATCTCCGGGTAGGTTTCGAGGAGTCGGATCCTCCAGGTGGGTTGATGAATGGATCCTTTTTGAGCGCTCTCTGGGATGTCATCTGGCCCAAATTGTGTAGCAAACGTTGGAGGTTTGCCACATCGTTGTTGAATTTCTGCATTGTAGTCTGCCAGGAGTATACAATATGGCACGTATTGATCATCATTGGTTCCGATCCATCTATGGTGGGACATGCTGCGGAAGTATTCTGATTTAATAATAGTGTCCTCTATCTTTGCCATAGATTGAATTTGAACTGCCACTCGATCTTCATGAGTTGATGCTGTTTTCTCTAGTGTTTGGAGCCACTCCGGTACTTCAATTTCTAACGTATCCATTCCTTCTGCGGTTTGCTCACCACCTGGCATTGGCATAGGAACGTAAGGTTCCTCATACGTCTCATCTACCTCGATGGGTACCAAATCCTCGGGTTCTGGTTCGACAACTGGAGAGGGTTGCCTTTCATGTGTGAGTAATCTTGCCTGTAATTCGGCCACCTGCTCTTTCAATGCCTTGACTTCCTCTGAAGTCGTGGTCGTTTCTGTGACTCTGGGTGCTGTCGGTTGCTCTTGGAGTTGATTGCGCAGCGCATCACGTTCCCTTTCCAAGTCATCATGAGCTTCTAATAGATCTGCATAGCTGTCCAAGATGGTCTTCATTGTCTCTGAGGGCACCGCTTTAAACTGCTCTGGATCAATTTCGTGGGGAGAGCCTTCCATTGCTGCTTCTAGATTTGCTTCATTTTGCTGCTGCAGTCTCTTGTTCTCTTCAAGGGCGGCCGCCATGTGTTTTCTGAGAAGTGCCAGGTTACGCTGGACTTTGAGATTGTCGGCTTGGTATACTTGGAGCAAAGCTTCTAGTTGTTTGACACCTGATTCTGTCGATGGTTGGGGTGCCTCCAATAATGTTTGGTGAGCCTGCTCAAGCGTCGTGTAGCGTTGATTCAGTTCTGCATTTTTTGTTTGTAGAATGTGAAATTGTCTTTGTAAGTTCTGATGGTGCGTTGCCAATTGTTGATACCGGTTGTCCAGAGCTCTGTACTCATTCTAGAGCTGGTGTACACATTGATTTAATGCTAAAAATATGCTATTTACATTAAATAATGCTGGGAGGGGTGAAGATGCAGGGGGAATGGGGGCGGGAATGGGAGATGTGAATGATGTGGATGCAAGTGGAGAGGTGGGTGGAGGGGGTATGGGCGATGAAGGTGGCATGGGGGGAGGGAGCGGTGCTGTGGCAGGTGATGTTTCCATTGTGTCAACTGTTTGAGTGACGGTGTAGATGGGGATCGTGGGTGGAGTGGATGTGACATCGGTGAACAGGGTGGTGAAGGTGGGCATGGTGACTCCCCCGAATTGGATTCCCGGAGAGAGTGGAATGCCCATGACAATGGTAGTGGTAGTGGACGTGGTAGTGCTAGTGTCCTGTGGTGGGGTAAATTGGGTAGTGCGAGGTGGGGATGGTGGTGACAACGGTGCTTCCTGATATTCTTCTGCTTGCGTTGCCTCGCCTGGTGCTGATGTATTGATGTGAATTTGCTTCCCGGACCTCCTGGGACGAACGGGAACCCTTTTCTCAAACCTGTGAATGTAGGCCACTGCCTCATGAATGGCCTCATCCAATCCTACGGCGTCGGCATGAAGGTTCATGGACTCAATGAACAACTCGTCCACACCTTCCTCAGCTAGCAAGTCGTTCATGAGTCTCTTGCCCTGTTCTAGAGACATCTTATGCTGTTCCTGAACCAGTCGCATGGTTCGATATAGTCTCTTGATTTGTGCCGAATATGCTGGGGCACTTGCTAACTCGGAGAGTTCGTCATATTCTTGATGTTGTTCTTCGTCGGCTTCTTCTTCATCTCCTCCTGCCTCTTGTTCATCTACATCGACTTCTACAACTTGTGGTTGGGTGGGGGCCGATGTTGTTTGGGGTTGTGGTTCCTGAGCTCGCTCTGCTTCAGCTTCGAGGTTAGAGTCATAGATTAATCTGGCAATTTCTTCATCCGTGAGGTCCTCAAGAGTAAATCCTTGTGGAAATTCGAAATCGGATGGAATGGGTGGAAACACCAGATTAGGCCCCTCTGTGCTTGGTCTTGGTAGCCGGATTGTGAATGGCCTAACTCGTCGTGTCTGGGGAGGGGTGATTTCTGGTGTAGTGGTAGCTCCCCTTGGTTGAGCACAGGGTAGTTGGACTCCCCCCCTCATCTTCTTTGATGGGGGACCTGCTGCTGATAGTCTTCTCTGGAATTCTTGGACTCGGGACCATACGAGTGCCCGCTGAACAGGCACGTCATAAGCCAAGCATCTATAGATTATTCTGGTCAGAACACAACACCCATGGAGCACATTCTTCTGTTTCTTGTTCCACCTTTGATGCGCTAGGTGGATCTGATCGATGATCCAGTGGGGCACATTGATGGGAAGGCTTTCTGTTTCTGCTAGATATAAACTGAACCATATTTTTTTCGGGGGCATTGTGAATCGTTCCTGGGCGGGAAAAGCAAAATGTTGCATGATGGTTCGCAGGTGAAGCGCAATGGTAGGTGTCATCGCTACCATATCCTTCAACTTATTAAGATCCTTGTGCTTCATTCGAGCTGGGACCATGGTTTCCTTTTCTGTTGGGATGTGCATGCCATACATACCCAATGCTTCTCTTACCAGATTGAGGTTCAACTTGAACCTTTTAAGCTCATTACCCGGCAGCAGTGATGGCAGCACAAAGGTGCTGTCGCCTCCCTTGGCCCTGCTTGGCGTGATTGTACTGATCAGATATGAACATCGTAAAAAATCCGGTTTTGGTATGTGGGCCCTGAAATAACTGTCCACACCCGCTTTGATCCAAACTGATCTCATGACTTCAGCGTTTTGATAGCTTTCAAACTCGCGTGTGAAAAAGTGGTATCGACCCCATTTGCCATTGAATTCCAATTCTGCTTCCCAGAAATAGGTTCCATCGCCCAGTGGTCCAGCAACATCACTGAACCAATGCGCATGCTTACCTACTTGAGAAGTGTGCCCTTGAGGAGGATCCTGAATGGGGAGCACATGTACTGCTTGAAGTTCTTGCGGCCTTGCTGTGAGACGTGGCTCAAGGAGAAGTGTTTCTATGTCCACAATCTGGGCACCAGATCCGGCTTGAGAACTGGTACCTGCTTCTGCCATGGCCCTGTTTGCTGATTGGTTCTGTGAGAATATAGAACCAAGTGTTAACATCGTAATGGACAGAATAAATCCGTTGTTGTCCCCGTTACAACATTAACATGAGGTAGATGGTGAGTTAGTGGTTAGTAAGTGCATGAAGACAGTGTGTGTAGTTAGTGCTTGTGTTGTCCTAGGAGACTATTGCAGTTAGTAAGTGGGTATGAATTTACAAATTGGGGTCGGGGGGTTTATTACAGGCCCTAGGCTGCCAAATGCAGTGAATGGGCTTTGCTTTCGGTTTCGAAGAGTCTCTACAGAGCTTTCTCGGTGTCGTGGTTTGAAAACGAGGCCTTTTTGGGACCCATTTACAATTGATTACATGCACGCTCTTGGGTCTTGGTGTGTTCATGAGTGTCGAGAACGAGTGAATACTGGCAGTATGCGTAGCTGCGTTATGCTGTTTAGGTTGTGGCCTCAGCGTAGCTACTTGTGCCATCAAGCAAGCCTTAGGCACCCAAATTTGTCTTGATTGTGGGCTAGCCTTCCTCGACTTCTTGGGCACCCAAATATGTTTCACGTTAGTAGAAGAATTTCCGAAAGACTTCTTATTAGTGTCGTATTGTTGGTTACTAATAAGAGGCTTGGCTCGGGTGGTTGGCTTGAGTGCAACCGGGTGTTCGCCTTTCCGCACCCACACTTGTTTCACTTGCTGGGACATTTTGCTGCGCAGGTACTTTGGATCCCCGACATAGGTAGCACTCTGCTTCTTCGGCCTGTGATCCACCTTGGTTTGTTGCCTTCTTCTGGCCTTTAGAAAAGAAGGGAGTTCCTTTGCATCCCGGACTCCTTTTTTGTGAATATCCTTCCTCTGCAACACATAGTTTTGGACAAGAACAGCATGGTCAACTTCATGTGCACCCCTGGAAGGACCAGGAGTCTGTGCCTTTCCTAGTTCCTTGAGTGCTCCATTGTCTAATTCTACTGTAACTCGACTATGATTGACCCATACCTAAAGAAGTCCACTTCTTAGGTTTAAGTTGACTGCTTGGTCATAAATCCAGTCTTGACCCAAGACAAGAGGTTCAGTGAGATCCTCATCCTGACACACTAGTACTTTAACTGTCATTGCCTCCTCATGAAGGTAGAGGGGAAGTTCCACCTCACCCATGCAAGGGGTTTCCACGCCTCCCAATCCTATGAGATATGCTTCCAGAGGATGGACAGTTAACTGCAACTCTTGACAGTAAGACAACTTAACAGCGCTAGTGGCTGCACCTGAGTCAATCAAGGCTCTTACGGTCCTCGCACTCTTTCCTTGTCCTATGTCTATGGTTATGAAAGGACGTCTATCAATTATTCTATTCGAGCTTGTTCCTGCAACTTCACACATGGCCATGGGATACCCTTGATCTGCATGGTCAACTGTTCTAGTCTGATCTCGGCCTTGTCTTCGTAACTTCATCCTTCTGATGCGTTCTAAAGCTTCTGCTTGAGCCTCTTCTCGAATGCGCTTTTCTTCCTCTTTGCGTTTCTTAGCAGTGTTGAGTCGGCTGAGCATTTCCTCCGTGAGGGGTTCCTGATACAACTTGACTCTACAACCGCTAATATAGTTTGGGAGGATATCACCTTCTAGCGTGGCTAATTGTACTGCTCCACTCGTGGAAATCCTATTGATGATCATAGGTCCGTAGCCTCTCTTTTCTAGCTTCCTCGCGTGTTGTTTTAGTGTATAGACTAAGACTAGATCTCCCGCTTTCAAGCCTTTATCCTTCACATGGGCATCGAAATATGCTTTTTGTCTCTTCTTGGCTGCATATATTCCTGCGGCAGCTCTCAGTCTTGTTTCTCCTAATCGTTCAAGGTCAAAGATCCTAGAGGAGAGCTCATGACCTGTCCATTCGTACTCTTGTGCTACTCTCAATGTAGGGATCAAGAAGTCCAAGGGTAGCACAGCGTTTTGGCCAAATACCATCTGAAAGGGGGTGGCTTGGAGTACCGTTTTGTAGGCAACTCGATATGCCCAAACAGCATGGTGTAGCTGTTTGTCCCAATCAGAGCGTTTAGTGTTCACTAATTTCGTCAGTACATTGCATAAAATCTTATTAGTGCTCTCAGCTTGTCCATTAGCTTGAGGGTGATAAGGGGCAGACTTCTTGTGTATTACCAAGAATTCTTGGAGTAGATTTTCAATCACTTCGTTCAAGAAATGAGTGCCTCTATCACTTACAAGCTCTATAGGTAGCCCGTATCTTGTGAATACATTCTCAAACAAGAATTTGGCAGTTGTTTGAGCATCGTTCTTTGTCGTAGCCTTTACCTCTACCCACTTAGTTAGATAGTCTGTTGCAACAATGATGTATTCCGCATGAGAACCCTTAGCTGGGGGATTAATAGGACCTACGAAGTCTATTCCCCACTTAGAGAATGCACGTCCACCCATCATAGGTTTCAGTGGCATCTCATCTTTGCGTATAGGATACTGAGTCCTTTGACAGACATCACACCGTTTCACATAGGTATGTGCATCCATGTGAAGGGTAGGCCACCAGAAGCCCGCAAATAGTATCGCTTTGATCACCCGATCTGGTCCAAAGTGTCCTCCTGCTACACCTTGGTGAGCAGTTTCCAAGATCTTAAGATATTCACTCTCATGGACACACAATCTCAGGTAACCATCCTTACCGCGTTTGTATAGATTATCACCAATGAGTGAGTAATCCAAGGCTTCTTGTTCTAAATTCCTTTTCCTAGCCAGAGTCATGTCTGGAGGGAATGTGTTTGTCCTCAGGAATGATACTAGTGATTCGCTCCAATCTGGCACAATGGATACTTGATAAAGAGTGGCGTGTTCCACTGGTGGTTTAGTGCAACAGATTGGGCATTCCTTGCACAACTTTTGGACATCAGCTTCCATAGTTGGCCAATGTACTCCGAGTCTCTTTAGGGTCTGTAAAGTTCGTTGCTTTGAATGGTGTTGCTCTAGTGCACCTACATGTGCTAATTGCAACCATTTAGCATACTCATCCTCTTCTACGCAACAAGCCAAGATCCCTTGATCTGTGTGCTTGTACATGCTTCCTGCCATGATGTGGTCCTTTTGGGCTTTTACAACCTCTCTATTCCGTGTGTTCATCACTGGATGATTAGGCCCGTATGTCAATACTGGTACCATTGGCTTCGCCCACTGCGGCACCACTTCCAAATTAAACAAGTAAGCATCAGGAAGGTCGTCTGACACTCCTTGTGGGGCTTCTCCTGATGTGAGCCTAGAGAGGTGATCTGCTCTCAAGTGAGTCCTACCCTTTCTTACCACAACCTCAAAATCATATTCCATTAGCAAGAGAAACCATCTCACTAATCTTCCTGTATTGCATGGCTTGTTTACAAGATATAACAATGCCTGATGATTAGTAAAAAATTTAAACTTATTTGCAAGCAAATAGTGTCTAAATTTCTTAACTGCATATACCATGCCTAATCCTTCTCGCTCTGTAGTGGTGTAATTCCGTTCAGCCGCATTCAATTGTCTACTGGCATAGGCAATTGGAAGATCCATACTACCTTCACCAGTAGGTTGTGCAAGCACACATCCAATAGCATAATTGGATGCATCAACATGAACATGGAATGGTTTATTCCAATCTGGTGTGGTCAAGATTGGTGCTGAACACAATCTTCGTTTAAGCTCCTGGAAGGAATTCTCGCATTCATCCGTCCACTCAAAGTTAGTCAGCAGTCCGTACATGGGCTTTGCAATGACAGCATACATGTGTATAAATCGTCGATAATAACCACAATGCCCCATGAAAGCTTGTACTTCCTTGACATTCTTTGGCCTAGGTAGCTCTGCTATGGCTCTCACTTTCTCTTCGTCAGTAGATATGCCATTCTTTGACACTATGTGTCCTAGAATCTTACCTTGCCTTACCATAAACACACACTTTTCTGGGTTCAGGCAGACTTGATATTCTCTACATTTGTCAAAGATTTGTCTGAGTTCAGGAATATGAGTTTGTCTAACATTGGAATGAGCACAAAGATCATCAACATAGACTTCTAAACTCTTCCTCAGGAACTCCTTAAACACATGGCACATCAGCCTCTGGAAGGTAGCTGGTGCATTGGTAAGCCCAAATGGCTTTACTCTAAAAGCAAAAATGCCCCATTCTGTGGCAAAGGCTGTCTTATGCTGATCCTCTGGAGCTATGGCTACTTGATTGTAGCCCGAAAATCCATCAAGGAAGCTGTACACTTCCTTGCCTGCCACTCTTTCTAAGAGATGTTCTGTGATGGGAAGCGGATAGTTATCTCGAATCGTGGCGGCATTAACCTTTTTCAAGTTAATGCACACACGCAGCTTGCCATTCTTCTTGGGCACCACCACGATGGGGGATACCCATTCGGTGTGCTCAATTTCATAAATAAATCCAGCTTCGACCAGTCTATCTATCTCTTCCTTGATCTTAGCAGCGTAATTATCGTTATATGTATAAGGCTTTTGCTTAGAGGGTTTAGCGTCTGAAGTCATAGGAATGGTGTGTGAGCATATGTCAGGGTCAACACCTTTCAAATCCTTGTAACTCCAAGCGAATACATCTCTGTATTCTCTTAGCAAGGCAATCAATTCATGCTCTTCTTCTTCTGTCAGGTCATGGCCTATATACGTGCATCTCTCCTCTCCTTCTTCTATGGCCACTACTATTTTCTTGGTGGTTTCTTTGTTATCATAGGCCTCTCCTGATTGTGCCTCTCGTTTAGGCATTCTTATCATGACTCTCCTGTCATCTATCTCGTACTTCTTAAAATTTTCTGGGACCTCAAACAAAGATTCTTCCTCCTCTGGTAAGACTTCTTTCTTTCTTCGTTTCTTTTCTTCTTCCTTCGGGGTCATATGTGTTGCTAATCTTACATCATTTGTAACCTCTCCATGCTTCTGAGGTTGAAATTCCACTTCATGGAAGTATTCCTCATCTGATGCAAATGGTGGGTCCATAATGATTGACTCTAGATCGGAGTCACTTGCATCCTCAAATGCATCAGGGCTAGGTTCGCATTCTTCTAGAACTGCCTCTCCCATGATTGGCTCTATGGAGAAGACTGAAATGTCATAGCCATCCTCATCACAGTGAGGTGTCCATTGTTCTTCATTGATGGCTACGTCCATTGTTGCTAAAATTTCTGCCCAACCGTGAGGTTCAAATTCTTCGTCTGGAAAAACTACAGGTGCATAGGCTGGGTCTTGGATTGATCTCTGGGTTTCTTTCGCACCTACCTCTCTGGCTTTCTCTCTCTTCTCTTCTTCTACTGCTACCTTGCACATCCATAAGTGAGTGTCTTCATGCATCCATGAGGATCCAGACCCTATGGAATGCACCGATTCTGTATCATCTTTGGCTCTATGGATGGGATTCCACTGGATAGGAGGGACATCTCTATGAGAATAATCCTTGAGGTTAACTTTGGTTGTAACACCCAAGTGCTGCAGGTACAAAGAATTGGTTCCCCAATCCTGTACCACTTGCAACTGTCGCATGAATGGTCTTCCCAAAATCATCTCATAGGCATGATTTTTGTTGAAGTCACATATAGCAAAGCTATGCTCAAACTCGACACCACAAGTGGTGAGAGTTATTCCTTCTAGCAATCCTAGGGGTCTCTCTATGTGACCATCGGCCATCTGCAATTTCATTCTCGTTGGCCTGAGTGCCGGCTTGCCCCAACGCTTCCAAAGGGAAGTGGTGGCAATTGCAACTCCTGCACCTGAGTCCAAAATTGCCTTAGTGGTGTAGTCCTGGTAGGTAATGGGAAGATAGGTGTTCCCTTCTTCACCTTCACACATATCTCCTATCTTATCCAAGGGAATTTCTGGCACTGTCCTATGGGATCCTACCCTGGAATGTGGTTTTGCAATTTCAGTTACTTGACTAGCTACATATTTCCGCGCTTCTGGTCTATCCTTGGGCAGTTCTTCCAAAGTGAGATCGCGCTGCACTTTGGTGTTCTTTACTATCTCCGTGTTCCTAGGTATGACTGAATCGTCGTTCCTTACCATGACTGTGGGTGCTCTCATACATGTGGACTTTGCTTCCCATGGGCCTGTGAAGTGGGGTAGCTCCTGTATGGAATTAGACTCAAAGTCCAATCTCTCATGAGACTGAGTACTCTCATGTTCCCCGTAAATGGATGGGATGTCTTGTGGGAATTGGTCGTGTGCATCGTCCACAAGTTCAAATGGAGGGGCGACCTCACTTTCGTTATCCCATTTGTCTTCTTGAATCTCTCGTAGGAAGTCTGGTGCAAACCGATTCATAGAAGAAGAAGTGTCTGGCTCCGTAGAGTTAGGCACATAAGCAACCTGGGAAGGAGGGCTTATTCTCTCGTTGGCTCTTTCCTCGTTCCCATAGATGGCTGGAGCACAAGCTTCTTGGGGAGGATTACTTATGCTATTACTTTTCCGAACAGGCTCATACGCTCTCTGGAAAGGAATGTGGGTTACCTGTGGAGGTACGTAAGCTTTCGAGGGAGGCTCCTGTGACTTTTGGGGGGGAAGATAAGCTTCTTGAGGAGGCTTGCTTATCTGTTCTCTCGCCCTTTCCTTTCTTTGAGGGAGAGGTTCCTTTTCTGATTGTGCAATTAGCCTTTCTATTCTTTCTAAGGAGGGGAAGTTGTCTGGTTTAGTGGAATTGGCTGCATAAACTTCCGATGGGGAATGGCTCATGTTTTTGCTTGCTTTTTCTTTCTCCTGATTTTTTTCTTCCTTGTCAGATCTTGCAATTATCCTCTCTAACTTTTCTAGGAATCCATCCAAGTGTAATTGCGTCTTGGCTGAGCCCGAGTAATTGAAAAGGCGACTGGCTTCAAACATAGTCTGAGCCAATGCGACCATTTTCACGCACAGTTTGGTTCTTTCTATCTCTAGGTCAGCTCTAGGATAGCACTTGTCATGATCCGTGACGTTTGGCCCTTCTTGGATTCTGGCCTGATATGCTTTGAGCATCATGTCTATGTCTTCAGGAGTGGGATCAGCTAATACTGATCCTATCCTAGGGGGTGGTGGAATCGCATGGCGTGGGTTGGAAGGTGGCGGGTCGGAGGGCGATGGGATAGTGTGAGAGGGGGTTTGAGAGGTGATTTCAGTTATCCTAGCTTTGGTTTCTCTTATGCTTTCCTCAAGTTCACTCATCTTTTTAGCCCATTGTCTTTTCATTCTTTCCCGACTATCTTTCCATGCTCTAGTCCTTTTCTTTGTTACGCTCTCGGTTTCACTAGCCTCTGGGCCCTTTTCCTGGCTTGTCTCTTGGTTTTGCTGCAATGCCTGAGCTCTAGTGACTACCTGCACTGGTGCAGTGGAAGTGACGCTTCCTGTGGAATCTACCACTAACCCAATAACGTTGATCGGAGTGATTTTTGGCATATTATTAGGATTCTTAGGGCAATCTCGTAAGAGATGTTCTTTTCCACAATCTTGGCAAAAACCTTGGATTGTCATTGACTGGGGTTGTGTAGGTGGAGGCAAGGGACAATCACGAATGAGGTGATCTCCTTGACACCGGTAGCATGGACCTCTAGGGAATGGTGGTCGTACCTGCCTAGGTTGAGGCCTGGGGTTGGGGTTTGCATACATGACGTTCGTGTAATCTGACTCCCAACTAGGTTCACTTGGTTCTTCACTATAGTAAGACTCACCATGTTCTGGAGACTGCATGTAGTAAGCCTGGGGACTATCGACATGTGTAGAATCAAAGCTATGGTCACTTGGGTCACTTTCTGAGATCAATGAGGTTACTGGTACTATGGCCCTATTCAGGTTTTCTTCTGCAACAGCATACTTTACTGGAATCACGTTAGCGGGGTTTGGGGGCTGTTGAGCTAGTACCGGTTGGGGTCTCTGTTGGGCCTGATATTGTGGTTGGTAGGTTTGTTGGGGTCTAGCATATTGTGGTGGTGGAGGGTACTAGTTCTGGTATCTGCCTTGTTGGTAGGGCTGAGGGTAGGGTTGCCTAACTGCCTGCTTGTTGTATGGGCAATCTTGCGCAGTGTGGTTTGTGTACTTCCGTTCTATGGTGCAGTACTGGCTACTAGGGTTAACTTGGGGTTGAGCCATAATGGGACACACATTTGCCATGTGGTCACCACCGCATGTATAGCACCTCTTCACCGGGGCAAACCTTGGGATTTGTTTGCTAGTTACACCTAATTTCTGAGCTACTTTTTCGGCCAGTTCCTCAATTGATGTGGACTGCGTGGAAGAGTGACTAGATGCACTATCTGAATCTTTGTAGATTTTGGAGAGCTCTAGTTCTTCCCCTAGGTTATCTTCAATGTCAATGCACATGCGTACACACTCTTCTATAGTCCTAGGGTCCTTCAGATACACATAGGATCTCAATTTCGTACTCAGCAATCCATCAAGGAATAAGGCTACTTGTTTAGCAGATGTGGGTAGCTCCGAAATAGGGCACCTTTCAAGATATTGTCTAAATCTTCTTCCGGCCAATCTGACAGTCTCTTGGGGGGTCTGTTTGAAGCTGTGAATCAATGAGGAGGTATTGTGTCTTATGCCGCTCTTAGAGAACTCTACAATGAATGCCTCTAGGAGTTGGTCTATGCTCCTGAACTGACGCTCATCTAATGGCTGAAACCATGTAAGTGCTGTGTTCCTAAGGGTTAGACCGAAGGCATTGTACTGCGTGAACAGATCTTCCACTTGTTCATCTCTCAAGACTTGCTTGAACTCCGCCACATGATCATAGGGATCTCCTGTGCCGTCAAAGTAATTCTTCATGGACTTAACTAGCTGGGTGGGTCTCAAAGTTCTTGTGTGCTCTCTAGGCCTCGGCAGAGGGAATCCATCTACATTTCTTTGGTTCCTGTGGGCTCTATGCATCTCAGGTTCTACCCTATTCGTCTCCGTTCTCGTTCTTTCTCTGCCCACTGGGTTGACAAAACTTACTTCTGGTCTATCTCTACTTCTGTCTCTTTGCGTACCATGAGCTTGGGAAGTTCCAGCCCCAGGGTGACCATAGGATACATTTGATCTTGGTTGGGGGAAAATAAATTCACCCTTCCAAGTGTAGGCATGCCTATCATTTTCTGTCACCACAAAGATCCGTTCTGAAGCATGATCTAAATAGGTCACTCTGCCTGGGCTATCCGGATCCTTAAACTCATAGATCATGATATTTCCTATGTCTATTGGCTGATTAGACTTATACCTCCAAAAGTCTTCATCAGTTTCTCGATTGAGGAGCAGCTCTATGCTCTTGTTGTCTTGGGGAACCCATTCAGGCGTGATAATCCTAGTGAGAACTGATTTACCTCGAGGGGTTCTAGGTTCCGCACCCATGTTCCCTTGTTCCAGGTCACCTAAGTCCGCTTCTGAGATTACATTCCCAAAGTCATCTGTCCTATCAGGGTGACTAGTGACTACATATATAGTTCCTTCCTTGTCCAGGTATGCACCGTTTTCAAACTTGACAGCTGGGTGCTCTAGTCCTATGGATTGGTCAGGGTTTTTAATCTGGACCACGGATCTTCCTAGGCCGTCCTCATAGATGCTAGCACCTAATCGGTTGGTCCTAAGATATTCCAGCTGTGTTTTGTAAGGGCCTTCTACCCTGTACAAATAAGGCACTCCTGAACTTCCCGTAGGTCTGTCCATGCCTTGAGACATTTCTGACTCACTGGTCTCAGAGCTAGGGTAGTATGAGTGGTGGCTCAACTGCTGGGCCCAAGACCTTGCCGTGTGATTGACACTAGCCTCTGAAGACCTAAGGCTTTGTCTCTCTCTTGCTAGGTGTCGTCCTGATCTAAGGTTCATATGCCTAACTGATTTGCCCAATTTTTTCCAGAGTACAACCTCGTTGCCGATCAATTGGTACCAGTCACTTGATTCTTTTTTAGTTAATTATTGTGTTTATGGTCTTGTCTGATATCACGTCGTCAGGAACACTTGAATGTTCTTCGTACTTTAGGTTGATCGTTCCATGTTAGGTTCTTTTCCTTTAGGTTATCGACAGTACAGAGATTATGTTTCTAACTTGAACTTGAGTTTTTAGGTAGTCTTCACTTGATAACTGCCTACCGTCGCCCTGGCTTACTCCTATCACTAGTCGTTCTTAGCTTGAGCTAGGAAATGACAGAGGGAGTTGAGAATATTCCAACCTTACTTGTTGATCCCTTGCTTTATGGTGCTCCAGAACCCGGTTCTCAAGCTTGCAAAGAAACCTTGCTTTGTACGCTCTCAGTTGCTCTCAATGGACCTATAAAAGTCCCACGATTAGCTCAATGCTTATATTCAAAGGACAAAACCAACTACTTTCATTCATATGACACAAACACAAATTTGCATTGTGACTTTTAGGAAAATAATTCTAAAGACCCCTGACTTTGATCCCCCTGGGTATGGTCAACTTCAAAATACCCTCTCTGAAAATCAACGCATTATCTTTATAAAAAACAGTTGAGGGCGTGTAGTATATGCCACTAGCTTTCCAACAAGCCCAAGAGCTCAAGAAGCTATGACTGTTCAGGGTTTAGGGAGTTAAATCAGGATTCAATACAAGCTAACAGTCAAACAGGAATACTCGAGTAGCTTGTGGCACGGCCTAGCGATGCAATACTACACCCTAGTGTTTGTCCCACACTTAGTCACAATTTAGACCAATAATTTTGCCTTGAAAATTTGACCTAATTTGCCCTTCTAACGCGTTCGCAAAGTCTGTCGGTCGCGATTGACAGGTCAGTCGCGATCAACGTGTCGATCGCGATTGACAGGTCCGTCGTGGCTGTCAGTCGCGATTGACTGGTCAGTCGCGATTGACACGTGGCCGAAAAGTCAATCAGTCGTGGTCAAAGGGTCGTTGACTCTGTCGGTCGCGATTGATGCGTCGATCGCGATTGACAGGTCGGTCGCGAGGATCTGTCGATCGTGGTCAAACAGTCGTTGACCGTGTCGGTCGCGACTGTCAGAGCCGTCGTGGTCTGTCCGTCGTGGTCAAACAGTCGTTGACTGTGTCGGTCGCGATTGATGAGTCGATCGCGATTGATGACTCGATCGCGATTGACACGTGTCACGCGTATAGACAGTCGGTCGTGGTCAATCGGTCGTTGACTCTGTCGGTCGCGATTGACAGAGCCGTCGTGGGCTGTCGATCGCGATTGACGTGTCGATCGCGATTGACAGATCTGTCCGTCGTGGTTTGTCGATCGCGATTGACAGAGCGATCGCGATTGACAGAAATCTGTGGAATTTCAAAAAACTAAACACATTTTTGGGAAGCTCTAGGCCTGTAGGTCATGGATATGCACTTTGTTTAGCAATTAGAGCAATTTTTCTGTCGGTCGCGATTGACAGAGCTCGGCGACACACAGACAGTTACTCAGATTTCCGTACCTGCGCAGAGTGCTGGGGATGATGAAGAAGCCTGTACCTGCAAGACAGCTCAGAGAACATGCAAAAACAACACATGCAAATTCGCTCTCTCGCTCTCTCTCACAAGTGAAATGAGGGAAATGAGGTGGAGATGGGGATATAGTCAAAAAACTGAAATTTTCGCGATGATGGAGATGGACGTGGGAGATGGTGATGATGATGATGGTGATGAAGATGGTGAGGAAAGTAAAAGAAGATCGATGAGAGTGAAGAAAATACCTACAACTCCAACGCGTCAACTCTACGTCTTACCATCACACGCTCGTCCTCAAAGCTCGATCCCCGGCAACGGCGCCAAAATTTGGTGTAGCTCAATGATGAGTAGCACCTCCTTTAATGTCAATCCGGGAAGACGTGAGGATGGTATGAAGACCTCGAGCAAGTGGCGGCACAAGTGCGTGAGTGAGAAGCACACAAGCATGCACACACATACACACACACGCGCACACAAGGCAAGACAAAGAGTGAAAATCAATGGAGCTTTTAGATTACTTTCAAAATGCTCTTACAAGTTCGTTTCAATTACAATCTAACCTCAAAAATGAGCTCTCTAGCTCTTTTTATAGTTTTTGACTAGCTTTTGGCCCTGTCCAGACCTAGTGTCCGGCCTAGTTAAAAATTAGGTTCCAGGGCTTATTTGGGGGCTCAAACGAGATCTAAAAAATACGAAAATTGGTACGCAACTACTTCTAAGGCTCCTCAAGCTCAAGGACTCCTTGGCTTGCACAAAATGGAGCTACAAAAATGTGAAATGATATTTACAATGATTGTTAGTGATAAAAATCACTGTTGTTGTAGGGATTTCTTCTAGTGATCTGCCATACATATCTTCGAGCTCCCTACTTGCTCTTCCTCCCTGCATGTCCATCTCTTTGATCTGCATTAGTGTCTTGAAAAAATATTGGCCTACTTGCCAGATCTTCTTTGACTGCCCTGTTTGCTTGTGCTGTCCCTTCGCTCTGACTCCCTTCTTTGGCTTTCACGTCTTGTAAGTCCTGGTGTACCAAGGCTACTGCCAACACCTTCTGACTAGCCAGGAAAGCTTGATCTGCAACACGCATAATGGACCTGTTTTGCCTGGACTGATCTTCTTGCAACAGAACAGAGACTAACTCCTCAAATGACAAGGCATTTGGATTGCCTTTCATCATCGACCGAAGAGTAGAGGCAAAACTCTGATATGAATCAAGAAGACCATTCAAAACGGTCTACACAAGTGAGCTATCTGGTATAACCTCATCAGCAGAAATCAATTGTTCCTTCAGGTCTTTGATCTTTGTGAGAAAACTGTCCATAGAATCACCTTCATTCATGTGCTCACTCTCCAACTGTTTTCGGAGGTAAGCAACACGAGCCTCATTCCTAGCTTGGTACAAAGTGGTAAGTGTATCCCAAGCATCCCTAGCTGTTCTGCAAGAGCGTATGTGAGGAATAATGGCACGTTTGACAGACAAAGCTATCAATGCATGTGCCTGGGCATCTCTGCCATCCCAACGAATCTGCTCTGCAGTAGGTGCAATAGAAACAACAGCACGAACAGGAATCTGCGGAATATCATCTTCGACACCATCTTCATCAGCTCCAGCACCTGTATTTGTAGTACCTGTTGTTACAGGTGTAACAGGACGTCTTTCAACACCCTGCACAATGTTCCATAGTCCTTTTGCAACCAATACATGTCGCATCATATAAGCCCATAATGGGTAGTTGGTACCATCCAACTTATCCTCAACAGCCAACATACGGAATACATCACTACTTTCAGCCATGGCCGGTGACTAAAATACCTTGATACAGAAAGTTGACTGTATCTCAAAAAGTTGAACGGAACTGCCCAGATGAGTTCTGCTAGACCTGTAGCAGACTTCGAGACGCTTAAACTGGCGAACAGAAACTGGTATATACCTTTGGCACAAAAAGACGAAATAGCCTGCACAAGCACTGTGATAGTGCGTTCGGAGGCCGAAACGAGCTCAGATCGCGATTTCGGCACCACAGAGCGAAGACATTTTGATCTCGGAAACATGCTGAGTATGCTCACCAAAATTCGTGCGATTCTGAGACTGCAAATGGAGGAGTGTTGACGGCACCCTAGAAGAAGCGACGACCTGCTCTGATACCAATTGTTGGAGATAGACGTCTACGGAAGCACGCAAACAACACAAGGAAGAAGAAGAAGCTTGGAGCACAAACACACAATAATGAATGTATTACTAGAGAATGTACAAAGATAAGTAGCCCATTAGGGCAATAGACGTATATACAAGCCGGGGGAGAAAAACCTCCTAAAGAGGGAAAAAAGTGCCCCGACGGTCCTAGTGTGTTCACACACATCACTACCTAAATATATCAATAGTTTAGAACTTGTGTTTAGACTAGGGAGATATTCCAAATTTTGGTGATTTGTTGTCCATGCTGATTATTGAAGAAACGATTCTTCTTGAGGATGGAAAACCTAGTTTTGAGCAAGTATTCTACTCTAGCATAAGAAGAGGAAGAGAAAGAGGTAGAGGTTTTGGAAGTAGAAGATAAAAACAGTGACTAAGACCAAGGTCAACATAAAAATCATGCAAGAGGTAGAGGACAGTTTCAAGGTAGGGGGAGCACAAAAGGTCATAGAAATTTCCAATGAAATGATTCAGGTAATGAAAGTAAAGGATGTTTGAATTGTGGTAAACCTAGATACCTTGAGCGTGATTGCAGGTTGAAGAATCAAAATGATAGAAGGCAGAAAAAAAAGTATTCATTCACAAGTGCGTATGATTCTAAGAAGTTGGCCATGGTCCAATATCACATGATAAATATGATGTCTGCTAATGTTTTTAAATCGAATGATAATGTTTTGTATGTTGATTGCGGTGTTTCAAATCATAGGACGGATCATGTAGAATGGTTTAGTAGTTTGTAGAAATTATCAGTTCCTAGACATGTTGAAATACATGATGACACGTCACATCCTATCGAGCCTACAAGAAACATAGCACTATCTATGGAGGATGGGAAGGTAGATCATCTTGTTGATGTGCTACATGTTCCAAATATAACAAAGAATCTCGTTTCTGTTGGGCAAATGGTTGACCAGGGATTGCAAGTCAGGTTCCATGATAATGAGTTATATGTAGAAGAGTACAAACAAGATGGAAGATTGGTCGCCAAAGGAAACAAAGTGGATAAGATGTTCACATTAAATTAGAAAATTCCCAAAATAAATACATGTTTGCAAAAGGTGCAAGAGTTAGTGAGAATGTGTTAAAAATGGTACATACAAATGTTTGGACTCCTGCAAAGACCACGTCTATGGGTGGTTGCAGGTTTTATGTCACTTTCATTGATGAGCATACATGAAAAGTATGGTATATTTCATGAGAGAGAAGAGTGAGGTATTCAGTCACTTCCATAATTTTAAGCCTATGGTGGAAAAGCAGATAGGGAAGTATATTTAAATATTAAGATCTCATGGAGGAGCTGAATACATGTGAAATGAGTTCAGTAACTTTCTAAAGAGTCATGGAATTCAACGATATTTTTCATGAAGGTACACAGCACAACAAAATGGTGTTGTTGAATGCAAAAATAGAAATATTACAAAAATAGAAAAAACCTTCATGGTTGAGAAGAATATTGCTCATTGTTATTCGGTAGAGGTTGTGCATACTAATCTATACATCATGAGCAAAACTTTGACTCTTTTTGTACATCAAGTTAGACGTGAAGAGAAGTTTACAGTTAAAAAGACAAACTTATCACATATGAAATTATTTGGCTGTAATGCATATGTACATGTTCTAGATGAGTTCAGGATGAAGCGTGTTCCAAAAGTAGAAAAACGTATCCTCATTGGTTAATCCCTTGAGAAAAGGGATATAAATGTCTCAAGCCACTCGCACGACAAGTGAAGGTAAGCAGTGAAAATGCAAGTGCAGAATCTCACATTTTAAGTGGACCTAATGTATCACCAAGCAATAGTTCCAACTCAAATCCATGGAGTGGAAGATAACATGGAAATTTTAGTCTAGCAAATACATAAACCACAATGAAGAAAGTTAAAGAAAAGATCAATGCTATTAGTAAAACATCGATAGGTTTCGAAGACATTGATGGAGATAAAAGCAGTTAAAAGAAGAGCCTTGATGAGTGTGTACCTAAGTCGTATTAGGGACTTGCCTCGATGAGACTAGACCTCAATTGCCCCACAAGTGCATATAGTGGTGGATTAATACATTAATTATCAATCTGAGGAAGCATATGAACCAAGTGTATGAAGACATGTGCACACATGATGGTAATTGAATTGGTCTAGCTACAATGCATGTGAAAAGCCTCAACTACCTCTTCAACTCACTAATCCTCTGAAAATGCATGTTGCGATACCATTTAGAGTAGTAAGCACAAATTTGAACTTTTCTCTCAGCTTCGAACTCTCAATATAGCCAATCGCAGGTTTGTTTCGAAGTTCCCGATGAGACGCATCTACTTGTATATTTTCACTCGAATTTGAGAAACGCTCTTCAAGTTATGGACAAAATAGTGAATGGTGGAAAACACCAATGCTCGCTCCACAACTCGTAATGGCTCACAAACATGCGACAGTAGTTCAAAAGTGATGGGAAGGGATCGACCACAGTCCTACACACACATTTCAAGCATTACACTCACACAAAAGATAATGGAGAACAAGGAAATCAACAGAAAAAAAGCAAATGCGAAATTTCTCTTTAATTCTTCATAATGGCAAAAAAGTTTTTTACAAGAGTCACAAAGTGACTTATATACATGTGCCCTAAAAATGGTCCTTTCACACAAGAGAGTGGCACTTTATTGAATAACTCTAATTTCCTACTTTGGGCTTATGCATCTAGAGACTCCTCTAGTGCATTTACATAGCTCAAGGGATTTTCGTATGATTTTTGAAGAAGAAAAAGTATGCTCGTAATTTGAAAATTTTTGGGGGCACCTCTTTTACTCTGCAACACTCTCCCCCTCTTTGTCTCCATCATCCCTTGATAGGCTTTGCTTCATGTCTGAGTTTCCTGTGTTAAGTCAGGCTACCATGCACACATCTAGTGGCTAAGAATGTAATGTTCTTAGTCACTCTCTTCAATTTTTCAGCCTCTCCCCTTTCAACTTTTGGTCTTCGGATATTGCTTTGTTCTCACACATCTAACCCTCCTGTATTTGCCTGAGCCTGTTTACTTCTTTCCACTGCATGCTCTTGTCGAGTCCTCAAAGGATCAGAGGCAATGTACTACTTCTTTAAGGGACTGACCACTACTTGGGACCTGGTGCTTTTCTTTAGTCTGTTTATTTCTTTCCACTCCACACACCTCGTGGATGAGGAAGCTGTGTGCAACCTCTTATGAAAAGTCATGGTTATTATATTTCTTTGTTTCCACTCTTCAAGGCCTCATCCTTTTGTGTTGTGGCCTAATGCGTGCCCCTACGGGGCCTTCGGAAGAGGGTGGTTCTTTCTTATTGCCCTGTCTTATTCTTTGATCTTCTTCTTCTTCTCTTCTTGCTCTATTCGCCCTCCACACGTCCCTCCTCTTGAACTTTGTCATCCTCGAGAGGCTTTTTGTGGTGACGTAAGTAAGTTTGTATTACTTTTTTTTCTCTATGATTAAGCGAATTTGCTTGACATATCATCAGCCCTTTCCATTGTGCAGACTTTACCCCATCATCTAGTGCCTATCTATGATCTACAAAGAAACTTAGATCGTAGGCCACCAGTCACACATTTAAGTTGGAAGATACTTTGACAAATATTTCTGAGTCCATTTCAAAAAATCTTGTGAAGAAGGCCTCTTTGAACGTTTGCATATATGGACTCGGTAGAAACATAAGTCGTGAGTATATTGCCATGATAGTTAAGCGACTAGGGGTAGTAGATACATAAAAAATTAAAGCATATGCTCCTTGATTTATTTTGATAAAGTACAAAAATGTGTACTACGCATGTTGAAAGACCTTTATAACTATAAGTAGAATATACAATATTTTATTAGTCATTTTGATGGCTAAATTTGGTACTGTCGCATATCTTGATAGCCAAAACTCTATGGTCTGCACCATATATTCCTCTATCAGTAAGTAGTTGCATGGTGGACTAGGTAGTAGCGGATACTTTAGTCATTGGTTATTTAAGCTACCCTAGCGCTCTTCTTCCCAAAACTACATCTAGGAGTGTCTTCTAGGGGCTAGGCAAAAAGATGGATTAATTTGGAGCACATATGGTGCAGACTCCCAGTGTACCCTCAGTGTTGGATTCTGCGTCTCCACACAAGATCTACTTTGTCAAACTCTTCTTGTGTATATGTGAATGTCTAAACGTTGAATTGCAAATCATGATCAGGTTCTTTATTGGTAGTTTTTCTGATGTATTGTCACATCTCATCTTTAAGCAGTCGATAAGGTATGTTGAATGTCTTCAAAATCTGTTATAAGCTTTTGCTTTCAATTTTTACATCTTTCATTACCTTTACCACTTGATCATCAAACTGTTCAGTAAGCTAGGACACCAGAAGTGCCCTCTCATGTCAGCTTAGTTCTGCAATAGCCCGATTATGTCTTTCAGTGCTTGGCTCTATCTCTTCCCTTATCAGTGAATGATGCATGGGGGGAGAAAGAGGACGTACGTCAGACTCCTTAGTAGCCGCTTTGGAGCTTGGAACTACTAGAGTCTCCATTGTTAGTTGCTTTGCTACTTGAGCTTTTAAATCTGCAATGAGTTCATCAATTTCTTTGATTTCTGTGGTTGCTTGTGCGATCGCTTCTTTGTTCTTTAGGAGTTCTTCTCCAATGGCAACCATTTGATTAACATCCTCATTACATTGTTCAATGAGTTTGTTCTTTGCCACTTTCCATCTTTTCCTAAGTTCATGAGTGTCATGCATATATTTCTTATCCTATTCCTCTCTTAGAGCTTGCTCTTGTTTCAGTTGATCTTCATACTTTGCAGTTCGAGCTTCTAATTCTTTAGTATCAGTTGTGGTCACTGCTTTTGCTTCTATGGGTTGGTTGCACAGGATGACAGTCATAAGCTCTTGATTGCTGCTTCTTAAATTGTCTGCTTCCTCCATATATACCTTTATTCGAGACTTAAGCAGTTTTCTTCTTGTATTCATCCATGCTTTCTCAGCTTCACCTTCTTCATACTTACTTTGTAGTTCTTGGAGTTGATCTTTGAGCTTTTGATTATCAATTGTGAGAATGTTGCATTTCTCCACTCCTTCATTGACTTCTTTTTCCTTAGCCATGAGTGCCTATTGAATTTCTATCACTTGTGCAAAGGGCTTTTCACTTATGACTTGGAATTTGTTTCGTTGTCTTAGGGCCTTGTCATAATCACTATCTCCTTCTATCATTTGTTGTTGAGTATTCATGGCCATTCGTATCATTTGCTTTACGACAAGCTTGAGCTAAGCTACATCCACATTTAGCCATGTTTTAGGGATACTTGGTTCTTCCCCTATTAGTACATCTTTGCCTTGTTCCACGTGTATAGTTAGATTATATGGTTGTCTTATTTGAAGATGCACTTCTCTCTCTTTTTCTTCTTCCTCATTTGTGGTCGACTTTGTAGCTCTTTCTTGAAATGTAACATCTAAAGGAGAAGGCTTTGCTACAACCCTTATTGGAGTGAATGGCTCAGGCTCCTTCACTTCTTCTTGTTCTTTTTCTTCTGTTCGCCTCTTTACTGGGGCTTCTCGAGCTAAGTGAGTCTCTGTGATTTGAATCTTCATCTCTTCATTCATTTTGAATACATGAATTTCTTCATTAGGTGATCCTTTCCTTGTTGTGTCCATGATTGTGTCATCTAGAGTGTGATCTACTTTTGTACCTTCCGCTCCAAAGGAATCCGTGACTTGATTCAATTCATCCCAATCGCCATCATCTTTTGAATCACTTTTGATGTCTACATTCATCATGGATGGCTCTTGATCTTCTTTGGTATTTGAATATGAACTAGAGTTCACAAGTCCGAGTTCTCTATGTAACTTTGTTAGTCTCTTCACTTGTACAGTTTCTTTATGGGACCGATGGTAGTGATGCCCTTGTACTAGCAGATTTACTTAGCCTTCCATGTATTGATGAGTTGCTTCCATTGCTTCCTTTAGCTCCTCTTCCATAATGGGTGTGGTCTCTTCTATCTTTGTCTTTAAAAGTACGTGAATTCTCTTTGAAGAAGCCTTCATCATTTCTCTTAATCGCTTGGTTCCTCTCATCCTTGGTTGCGACCTGGTTTTGGCCTCTTCCACCACTTTTACTCCCTTCTTCTTCCTTGGTACAGTGGCTAATTTAACATACTTGGCCATTTCTACGGATGAAGGCATCTCTTTCAGATGTTCCTAAATTCCTAATGCATGGTATATGAGTATGGTCAATGCTACACTTCCATTCAAGAACTTCTCGTGATTCCATTGCCTTTTAGCTTCAAATAGATGATCTTGGATGTATGGCATCATGTTAACTTGGTTACCACCATGTTTGATAGCATGAGAGAATAGTTGCATTATGATTTTCTATGGTGTTGTGTAGCAATGCATGTTTGGAAAGCAGAAGTGTCGGTGAATCAGATGGACTTCTTCTTCTATATTTATATGATCCATATCCGTGAATGTTCTGGTCTTGGTCCCTCGGCATTCATCCTTCAAATCTGTGTTCCCATCCTTTTCCCAACGAAAAGTTGTGATCACCCATTCTCCTACCGCATCCAGGACTCTTGCTTCTATCACTAAGGGGTTATGTAAGGCCGGTTAGAGGGTATTCATCACCTAAGTGCATCGTTGGAAGTTCAGCTTGTAAATTGGTAGCTCGAAGTATTTTTGAATACCTGCCTTTGTCATTATATCCATGGTTGATGGTAGTTCATGTATGACTTTGAAATCTTGGAACATGACCAAAAACTGATGGTCGGTGTCCATGATCTTTATTGTCATTAAGAAAAGATATTCTCCAGCAGGTTGATCCTCTTGAAACCAATGACCTTTGGCTTTGGTTGTGCTTTGTAATGGAAATTCTAATACCTCTTCTTGCACAGTTTTCTTGGAATCCTCGAAAGCCATCTGCAATGGTAATAGAGAGAATTAGTTTCTGGTAGAGCCCAATTCATGTGTTATGTGTGGTTTAGTGATATGTCGCATCTTGTGTCACCCCGTTCACCCTTGCTTAAGAAAGTAAGGTCTCTTACCACACTTCTTTTGATTTTTACTCTTGAAAGAAAAAAAAAGTTAGTTCTAGCTGAAGCATTTATTTGTGTACAATGTAAGGTCATTCCTATAGGAGTAGAATCTAAGACCTATTCCAATGATGGAAATGTGCACCACTAGTTTTATTGCAAAGATAATGTGTCGAATGCATGGCCTTGTAAGGTGGCCTTGTCATGCATACTCTAGGTGCATTGGACTCTTCATGAGTGCAAGTGGAATCTTGTTGATTCGACTGTTCCTATCCTTGGTGCCTCTTTGGTACCCATTTTGTGGGTTTGATTGCGATGGTGAATAATGGTTGTCTCTTATTGTCTTCATGGAGTGGCTAATCTACTTCTATGTTGGTCCATCTGGTTTAGTCATTCGACCCTTCTGAACCCATTCTAGACGAGTATTACATGGATGTGACGTTCGAGTAGTAGACCTCCATGTGGATGTTCTTCTTTTGGTGTAGGTGAATTTAGAAGCACTTTCATCACTTTCTCTCTTAGGTTCATCTCTCATGGGAAAGGAGGGCACATCATCAAGCAACACATCCTTATTTATAGGCAATTCTAGATTAGGGCATTCTTTAGATACACTCTTTATTGATCCATTTTTTGACTCCGTTTCTAGGGTTTCTTCCTCAGGTTTGATAGTCTCATGGACGTGAGAAGGCCTTATGGTTGTTTGAAGATACGTGATTAACATCATTTGCATACAACTTAGGGCTACCCCTAAGTCAATCAAAGCATCTATGAGCTGGTAGTCTTTGGTTTCGATTCCTAGGTTTAAGTAAGGTTGAGAGATGTGTATGTTTTCATTATTTGCCTTATTGACTTGGTAATTAGCCATAGGTATAGGTTCTTCTCCCTGGAGATATCATTCATCCCTTTGTCTTATCCACTCCTTCCATCGTTTGATGCACTCTAAGGCTTCTTCGTGTGCTTATTCCCGAATCCTCTCCTCTTCCTTCTTCCGATTTTGTGCTTCTACGAGTCATGCTAACATCTTTTCTGTTAATGGCTCCATTATTGTTTCACTCGACATCCACTTATGTAGTTAAGAAGTATTTCTCCATCTAAGGTAGCTAGATTGACTGCTCCGCTCGTTGAGATTCTATTAATCAACAATGGTTCGTATCCACATTGTTGTAGTTTCTTGGTGTGTCCTTTCAATGTATATACAAGAACTAAGTCTCCTTCCTTTAAGCCTTTGTCTTTGATATGTGCATCATAATATGCTTCCTGTCTCCGTTAGCAGCATAAATTCCCGTGACTGCTTGTAGTCTTGTTTCGTGTAACTTCTCAATTTTCTCTAGTTGCTTAGATAGCTCATGTCCTATCCACTCATACTCTTGTGTGACTAGTAGAGTAGGTACCAAAAAGTCAATTGGCAAAATTGCATTTTTCCATAAAATAGGTTAAATGAGTAGTTCCAATTATTGTTTTGTAAGCCACATGGAAGGCCCAAATTGTATGACGAAATTATTTATCCCAATCTGACCTTCCATTGTTGACTATTTTTGTCAACACCGTACATAACACTTTATTAGAATTCTCTTCTTGACCATTGGCTTGAGGGTGATAGGGGGCTGATTTTTTATGAATCACTAGGAATTCATTCATTTACAAAGCGAGTAAAGATGTTCTCAAAGAGAAACTTTGCCATGGTTTGAGCATCATTCTTTCTAGTTGCTTTTGCTTCTACCCATTAGTTAGATAGTCTGTTGCCACTATCATATACTCAACGTGTGATCCTTTAGCTATGAGAAGTGGAGAATGACATGCTTGGGACTCACCTCCCAGCCTATTTATAGCCCTTGCCTAGTCACCATCTAGAGTTCTCTCTAAGGTTCCTCTACTCCTCTAGCCATCATGAGTAGGTACCTATTATGAACTCTCTAGCTTTTGGCCTTGGCTATCCCCCGAGCAAGGAACTTCTCGTTCCTCCAAGCATGTACATCTCTAGAATATAACACTCTCGCCCCCTTCTAAAGATCATTGTCCTCAATGATATAGAAGGAGCTATCAACCCGAGAATCAGAATCTATGATTCCAAATGATAAGAGTAGAGTGTGCTAGGTGTGTGAAATACTAGATAATAAAAAAGTAGAAAACTCATCTCTCTGCTTCATATCTAGCATTTCCACCAATAAATAGTAGTCCTTGCCTTGGGCATACTATAGGAATCCCTCTGAGGCCCAATGAGTCCATATGAGTGCAACATAAGTACTCCGAATATCCTCGGACTCCCTATGCCTAGACCTTGACCACTAACTTGTGATGACTTGTCACCTGTAGAGAACTTTGCAGCTTTCTCTTGTCCCCCTGAAATAACCACTAATAGCTTTTCATATGGTATAGTAGTGCAAAATCACTTACTCCACTAGAGTAATGAATGTTGAGATATCAAGCTCAACATGTGATGATCCAGGATGACACGTACCAGTTTTTTGTTTCTCTGACATGTATAGTGGTCATGCCGGTATATGTTAGGGATACTTCATCAAGCTTTATTAGATTTATCTACCGAGAGTGATGGCGCATTTGTTTCTTGCTAGCTCACTCATTCGCGGACATTAGGTTTTTCCTTATGTACTGATATTTATATATTGCACTTGTTGTATTCTTGTTTTTAGGGTCATTCTTGTAAATTCCTTTTATGTAATAGAAGAAGAAGAAGAGAAGATCATTCTTCCTTAGCTCAATCTATGTGTGTGCTTCTCCTTGAGAGTGAGTGTGTGTGTGTGAGCTCTCTTCCTTATCTCCTTCCTCGTGATATGGTATCAGAGCCAGTGTGGTTGTAGAGAGCTCATGGAGAAGGCGACGATGAAGACATCTCGACCTCCATTTCAAGACCGCAAGGTGGGGCCCACAAAAAACCAGGTCAATTTTAGAAACTATAACTTGCGTTGTGTTCAAGGACACTCATATATTCCAGATCCAGAATTTCAAGTGATTCCGTGTACTGTTGATACACAAAAACTGTGTTTTTTTGAGATCGAACTGTGACGTCATAGTGCGAGAGTGTTCAAGCAGAAGTGCTGCTTGTAGTGTTTTGCAGTGTTGTGAATTGTTGCAAAAATGGCAAACACAGATGGAATAAGTTAGCTTATGAGTGATAAGTTGGACAAGAACAACTTCCATGCTTGGAGATTGAGAATAACGAATTTCCTAATGGGAAAAGGCTACTGGAAGTACATTGAAGGAGAGAATGAAAATGCTCCACAGTTACCAAAAAGGAATCGGACTGCAGACCAGTTAAGAGCATATGAGGAATGGAATCAAGGAGCACAAAAGGTAATCTATTGACTATCTATTAGCATACAAGATAGCATGATTGGACACGTACAAGATGCCAAGACTCCAAAAGAGGCTTGGAACAGTTTGGTCACTTTGTATGAGACTAATACAAAGGCAAGGAAATTGCAACTCAAGAACGAGCTGCATACATTGGAAAAGAAGAGCATGTCGGTAAGTGACTACACTCTAAAAATCAAAAGCATATGTGAGTCACTTGCATCTATTGGCGTGAATGTAGATGATGATGATAAGATGGAAGTGTGCCTTCGTGGTTTAGGAGCTACATATAAGCAGTTTAGAACTTCCATACAGACTAGGGAAAATATTTTGAATTTTGCTGATCTGGTATCTATGCTGATTATTGAAGAAAAGAATCTTGGTGAGGATTCAAACTCCCAAGGAAAGCCCGGTTCTGAGCAGGTATTCTACTTTGGCAGAGGCAGAGGTAGAGGTTTTGGAAGTGGAAGAGGAAACAGTAACCAAGAGCACGGTCAACAACAGAATCATGCAGGAGGAAGAGGATAGTTTCGAGGCAGGGGGAGCCAAAGAGTTGGCAAAAATTTCCAAAGAAATGATTCACGTAATGATAATAAAGGATGTTGGAATTGTGGTAAACCTGGACACTTTGAACGTGATTACAGGTTGAAGAATCAAAATAACAGAAGGCAACAAAATAATTATGCATCCACAAGTGCAGATGATTATGAGAAGCTCTTTATGGTTCAACATCACATGATAAATACGATGTCTGTTGGTGTTTCAAAATCGAATGATAATGTCTGGTATGTTGATTCAGGTGCGTCAAATCACATGACCAGTCATGCAGAATGGTTTAGTAGTTTGCAAAAAATGCCAGTTCTTGGATATGTTGAAATAGGTGATGATACATCGCATCCTATTGAGCATATAGGAAACATAGCATCATCTATGGAGGACGGGAACGTAAAACATCTTGCTGATGTGTTGCATGTTCCAAACATAACAAAGAATCTGGTTTCTGTTGGACAAATGGTTGACCAGGGATTACAAGTCAGGTTCAATGCTGAATGATTATATGTAGAAGAGTATAAGCAAGATGGACGATTGGTTGCCAAAGGAAACAAAGTGGGTAGGATGTTCACCTTAAATGTGAAGATTCTTGAAATGAATGCAGCCATGTTTGCAAAAGGTGCAGGAGTTATTGCACATATAGAGATATAGCAAAAAACAGATTGGACATGCAAACTTGCAAAGGCTGAAACTGATGCAGTCAAAGGAGATTGTCCATGGACTACCAAATTTCAAAGTTGTAGAAATGTAAAAGGTATGTGCAGCATGTCAATTTGGTAAATAGTCAAGAGCATCATTTCCACATGACAAGCATGTTAGTGAGAATGTACTAGAAGTAGTACATACTGATGTTTGGGGTCCAGCAAAGACCACATCTATGGGTGGTTGCAGGTTCTATGTTACTTTCGTTGATGACCATACATGCAAAGTATGGGTATATTTCATGAAAGAGAAGAGTGAGGTATTCATCACTTCTAGAATTTTAAAGTTATGGTGGAAAAGCAGACAAGGAAGTACATTCAGACATTAAGATCTGATGGAGGAGGTGAATACATGTCAAATGAGTTCAGCAGTTTTCTAAAAAATCATGGAATTCGGCGTCAGTTTTCATGCAGGTACAAACCACAACAGAATGGTGTTGCTGAATGCAAAAGTAGACATATTGTAGAAATAGCAAGAGCCTTAATGGCTGAGAAGAATATGCCTCATTGTTATAGGGCAGAAGCTGTGCATACTACTGTATACATCATGAACAGAACTCCGACTTCTGTTGTACATCAAGTTACACATGAAGAGAAGTCTACAGGTAAAAATCCAAACTTATCACACCTGAAAGTTTTTGGCTGTATTGCATATGTACATATCCCAGATGATTTGAGGACGAAGCTTGATCCAAAAGCAGAAAAGTGCGTCTTCATTGGATACTCCCTTGAGCAAAAGGGATATAAATGTTATAACCCACTCACACGATAGGTAAAGGTGAGCAGAGATGTGGTATTTGATGAAATGTCAAGCTTCTATGCAGATGCCAAAGAAGGACTGAGTCTTGAACCAAATGACAAAGAAAATGCTGAAAAATCAAGTGCAGAATCTCAGGTTTTGAGTGGACCAGATGTATCACCAAGCAATAGTTCCAACTCAAATCCATGGAGTGGAAGATTATGTGGAAATTTCAGTCCAACAAATTCATCAAATACATCCAAGAAAGGTAAAGAAAAGCTTTTTGCTGGTCATAAAACATGTGCAGGTTTTGAAGTCATTGATGGAGATTCAAGCAGTTCATAAAAGAGTCTTGATGAGGAACTTGCTTTGCCCTCTATGAAGACTCCAAGAGTAAGAAGGGCACATGCAGATGATACAAGGAGAAGTGACCCAGGACCAAGAAGATGTGGGAGGATGAGGAATTCAGTGCAATGATTGACATATGATAGTTACATGGCTCGTCATTATGCCTACATGACAAAGGTAATACAAGATGTTGAACCTTCTTGCTTTGAAGATGCAATTGGAATTGCGGATTGGGAAAAAGCTATGGATGAGGAGATGGCTCCGCTTTATGGAAATGATACATGGAAGCTGGCTCCATTGCCACAAGGAAAGAAACCCATAGGCTGTAAACAGGTTTACAAGGTAAAGCATAATGTTGATGGTAGCATAAGCAGGTATAAAGCACGATTGGTAGCTAAAGGATATGCAAAGACATATGACATTGATTATGAGGAAACATTCACCTTGTAGCTAAAATGTCTACTGTTAGGACACTTGTTGCATTAGCTACAACAAAAAGATGGACTTTGAATCAGATGGATGTGAAGAATGCTTTCCTACATGGTGAGTTACAGGAAGAAGTATATATGGACCAGCCACAAGGATATGAAGATTCAAAGCATCCAGAATATGTTTATAGGTTGCAAAAGGCTTTGTATGGGCTGAAGCAGGCTCTGCGTGCATGGCATGCAAGGATTGCTAATTACTTAACCAGCATTGGATTTTCTATATGTGATGTAGATCATTCACTATATGCAAGGAAGGCTGATGATGGCATCATAATTGTGGCCATTTATGTTGATGACTTGATTGTACATGACGATAATGAAGAAATCATCAAAGAGGTAAAGCAACTTCTTATGCCGGAATTTGACATGAAAGATCTTCGTGTGCTACGCTATTTCTTGGGCATTGAGTTTATACATACAGAAACAGGTATATGGATGTTGCAAAGGCAATATGCCTTGAATATGCTACAAAAGTATGGTATGGCTGGTTGTAAGCCAATTTCTATGCCATTAGGTCAAAATTTGAAGTTGGATACTACATCAGGTGAAGCATTGGAAAATGCTACTATGTACAGGAAAATTGTGGGAAGTCTTATATATCTTACAATTACAAGGCTTGATTTAAGCTATACTGTTAGACTTGAAACTCAGTTTATGCAAGTTCCCAAGACGCCACATTTGGATGCTCTAAGGGGCACTCCACATTATGTGAGTGCTACTTTGGATTATGCATTGTTTTATGAAGCTACTGCAGATTTGCAGGTTCATGGATACACCGATGCAGATTGGGCTGGTAGTACTCCAGATAGAAGATCTAATAGTGGCTTTCTTTTCTCACTTGGAGGTGCAGCTATTACATGGAGCAATAAGAAGCAACCCACTGTTTCTTTGTCCAGTATAGAGGCTGAGTATAGAGGTGCTACAATGGCAGCATGTGAGGCATCATGGTTGGAGATGTTACTTGCAGATTTAGGTGTGGAAGTGCAAAAACCTATCACTATCTATTGTGATAATCTTAGCAGCATACAGTTAGCATGGAACCCTGTTTTACATGCTAGAACAAAGCATATCGAGGTACATTATCACTTCATCAGAGAGAAGGTATTAGCAGGTGATATTGATCTTGTTTATGTTAGAACAGATGAGCAGGTTGCTGATATTTTCACCAAAGCACTTGGAGCTGAGAAGTTGAAGAAGTTTTGGGAGATGCTTGGATTACAGGATATGGCATTGAGCTTGAGGGGGAGTGTTGAGATATCAATCTCAACATGTGATGATCCAGGATGAAACGTACAAGTTTTTCGTTTCTCTGACATGTATAGTGGTCACACCGGTATATATCAGGGATACTTCATTGAGCTTTATTAGATTTATCTACCGAGAGTGATGGCACATTTGTTTCTTTCCAGCTCACTCATTCGCGGACATTAGGTTTTTCCTTATGTATTGATCAATATATATTGCACTTGTTGTATTCTTATTTTTAGGGTCATTCTTGTACATTCCTTTTATGTAACAGATGAAGAAGAAGAAGATGATTCTTCCTTGCCTCAATCTATGTGTGTGTGTGTGTGTTTCTCCTTGAGAGTGAGAGTGTGTGTGTGAGCTCTCTTCCTTATCTCCTTCCTCGTGACAATGAAAACTATTATGCTAATCCAAAAGAATGTAACTATGTCCCAATCTCTGTGGAGAAATACTAAAGATAAGTGAAAATCTTTTCTAAATAGTGCTTGATCTGTAAGCTCGAGTAAATTTTCTTGATTTACTATCTCTAAGCTTGAGTTAATCTAACTTGATCTACTCACTGTAATGAAAATGAAACTCAAGAAAGTCTCATCATGATCCAAGCTATGAATCCAAGATAATCTGTCAATGATCTGGACTATGGACCAAGATATCAATATGTCAATGTCCAAACTATGGACCAAGATATTAATCTATCACATCCAAACTATGGACTAAGATCCCAATCAGTCACATCCAAACTATGGATCCAAATCTCGATCTATCATATATAATAATTCAAACTATGGATCCAAATCTCGATCTATCATATATAATAATCCAAACTATGGATCAAAATATCTCTGATACAAAGCTAATCCCCAATCCACTCTCTATAAATAAGTCCATCATGCCAAGTGAAGACGTGCCAAGAAAGTATAGCAAAAAGGGGAACTACCACCACCTTCTCAATAATAGGATGCATGATGTTCCAAGTGGATGAAACTTGCTTTATCAATGACCACCATCTGATCATCACTATGATCAAATCATTCCTAACTAGGAATGAGGTGTCTCAAGTAAAATAATGTAATAATCTGGCAGTCCTAGATATAATGAGGACCATAATATGAGTCCACCAAATACACTGAACAATGGTGTACACACTCATAGCCCACTAGGCTAAGCATCTAGCTCACCTCATACATACTTGTATGAACCATGGCCTATTCTCAGGCATATCAAATAAAGTAGTACATACTCTATAAATTTCTTCTCAATGCAATTGCCTATTCATAGTTCTTATGTGCAAACCTTGCCTTTCCGCCTCTAGGCTACTAGCTTGTGGACTTGCCTTGTTTGCAATCACATCACATACAGAGTGACTGTCTCAATTGCCCCTCTATTGTCTAATAATAAAAAGATCATCTGAGTGAACTCCAAATCATATAAAAAATACAATCTCAGAGACTTCCCTCCCATACCATTTGTCCTACACCTAGGTAGAATACAAAGTTTGATGTCCCATACCACCAAACTTTGTACCCCACCTAGATGTATGTATGAGATTAAAGTCGAACACTTCTCTCCAAAACAATAAGCATAACTCGGTGAATAGTCACAACCATAAATAATGTAATGAAATCGTGAAGTGTTCCTAAAGTGTTTCTTGGCTAACCCTGGTGATCACACCATCTCAAAAAATATCATATAAAACTTATGAAAAGTCTTTTCCTTTCAACAATGTCTCTTGCATAAACAATTTCCAACAATAGCATATTAAATATTAATTTTAACTTACTTTTACTCATGCAAAATATATGACATCTTCTATCCTCATGTAGATCTGCTCAAGCTTTCATTACACACAAAAATCAATTGATTTGGATATTTTCTCAGAGTTTTATGACCATTTTACTGGAAGGGTCGAACACTTGACGACCAACTCTCAGAATTATAGGGTCATCTTCTTGAAGTCCTTAGACTGACCAAAGAAATTCCAAATTTAATTTTCTATGTGCAGAAATCTAGGTGAACTTATCTAGTTTGGTCTCAAAAAATTTCAAGTCAAAATGAAATCAAATACGCATTCAAAAGTATGATTCTATCTCTGCTACACTTGCGCTTAGGTGAGCCTAGAAACAATGCTACTGCACTTTTAAAATATCTTCTAACTATGAAGATAAATTCCAAAATCCTTGAATTTTGGTAATATCATAGGGTCTCTACTGGAGTAGCAGTTCCAACAAAAATGTTTGGAATTGGAATTTCCAACATGAAAATATCATATGATCATCAGACACATGTACCACTTTTTGGAAAATCCTTACCAGATATTGGTTTGAGAAAAATAGATAATTTGACCTATCCAATGATATCCAATTTCTTTCAAATTTTAATATCATATAGCTAATACTATCTAATTGTATTTTTATAAATTTCATACTATTTGGACATGTGAAACTTTCACAATGACCAAAATACTAAGCCTCTATACCTGCAAAATGTTAAACATGTGCAAAGTTTAACTTTTACTCTTTTCTTTATATCTCCTAAATGGAGAAACATTTCATCTTGAAATTTTATACCCCCCATCTTGAGGTGTGTAGCTAATTGTAGAAACAAAAATCATTAAATGTGAGTAAATGAGCTAAGAGAACCAAGCACCTCTAGGTGACATCATCTCTGATCATTTCATACATTCCAGAGGTTGCACTTTGATGTGCAGAGATTCTTTGACCTATCAAATGATCTCTAAAAATAATGAAACTTGATATGCACAAAGTTCCTCTAGCAAGATTTTAGTTACAAAAAATCTCATTCCAGTGGGATCTACCAATGAAGAGAAATTCCCTTTGCAACAGGCCTATGTCACTTGTTTCAGACCTCTACCTCTACTAGCAGCACTTTTAGTCTACAGATCATTTGGCCTTTTTAAAAGTCTTCAAATTACGTGCAAATTGGTCAGCTTAAAGATAAGCATAGGAGCTACGTTTCCTTCAAATTGCAATAAATTTGGGCATTCCATCAAAGAGTAGCATCCAAATATCTATGAGGCTTCTACCTCACTAACTATTTCCTCAATTATTTTTCTAAACCTAAAAATGACGAGACATGTTAATCCTTATGATTAAACAAACTCATTCATTATCTTGGATGGATTATGAAATGGAAAAATATCCATGCATATAATGATCATCTAGATCAATGCAAACCAATTAACCATCCAAATCGTCTTTTTGAAAAATCAACTCTTTACATAGTATCCACCTTTTAGTGAAAGTGAACATCTATGGATGTCATTCTATTCATTGTGCTTCTTGCACATTCATTAATCTCATCACAAACAATCACATACAAGCACTTAATACTTGTATTGATGATCATAACCATAGCATTCTTGTGCAGACTCGAGATAAGCATCTATATCAAGTACATAGACTCGCAGGAAAAACAATTCATGTGCTCATGCGTTACTAGTCAAAAACACATTTTAGTTGTTCTTGATGTATATACCTTGTCCTTTACTCTCTAAAGGCACAATTAGACTATGCATGATACCTCTATCACATACCTCATGCTCACCCTAACTCATCGTGGTGATACATAAAAGTGATCTTCTATAAACAAATAATGCATCATGCATTTTAACTTTCTAACAATCATATTGTCTATATATGCATGCATCCACTCATGCATCTTCTTCTCTACTTCAATCAATTTATATGATTTTAGCTATGCAAACAGAAGACTTCCTCTCTCACACAACACAACATCAACATAGTTCTCACATGGCATATAACGCCATGTGGCATCACTTTAAAAGCATAGACTCCCCATTCAGTTGCGAATGCATTCTTATGTTGGTCCTCGTAGCAATAGCTACCTGGTTGTACCCAGAGAACCCATCTAGGAAGCTATAAACTTCTTTACCTACAACTCTTTCCAAGAGATGATTAGTGATAGGTAATGGGTAGCTATCATGAATTGTGGCGCATTTACTTTCTTCATATTAATACATACTCTTAAGTTCCCATTCTTTTTGGGTATAACCACTAATGGTGACACCCATTCTGTGTGTTCTATCTACTAAATGAATTCGATTGCTAACAATTTGTTTACTTCCTCCTTAAGTTTTTTCAAATAGACATCATTATAAGTATAAGGGTGCTGCTTTGATGGTTTTACATCAAGCGTCATTGGGATTTGATGAGAACAAATGGATGGATCTCCACCTTTAAGGTCCTTGTAGGTCCATGCAAACACGTCTCGATATTCTCGAATTAGGCTTATCAGTTCTTCTTCCTCTTCTGGTGACACATCTTTTCCTATATAGGTACATCTTTCTTCTCCATCTTCCAGGGTCACCATCACCTTTTTTGTTTGTTCCTTGTTATCATAAGCTTCTTCTTCTCTCACCTCCCTTTTTGGAATTTGGATAGCTATCTTCCTCTCTTTTATTTCATATCTTTTGAAGTGCTCTAGGACTTCAAAAAGGTCTGGGGTTGATTCTACCTTATCTAACGTATCCTCATTGTTTGGTCTTGTCTGAGCTGCTTCTATTGCTAACACATTGGGTGTTCCTCCTTTGTCATTGGCTTGGATTGCTTCTAAATATCGTTCCTCCGAGTCAAATTCTAGCTCCATTTCTATGCTCTCATACTCCTCCTTCCATTCCTTTTTTAATAATTCTCTTGTTTCTACCTCTTGAAGGGCTACCATGTAAAAACTTACATCATTGCCTTCTTCATCTACACATCCATTCATGGTTAGTACCTCCTCATTTACACACACATCTAATGTGGCTAGAATCTCCATTTATCCGTGTGGTTTGAATGCTTCATCCGGAAAAACTTGGGGCATATACATTGGATCATCTACAACTCGGTAATTTTGATGTCCAATGGGCCATATCTGAGTCTTTTTCTCTTCTCGCTTTGCTTCCTTACACATCCATAGTTGGGCATCTTCATGCATCCATGATTGGTCACTTGAACCTTCACTGTGAATTGATAAACCATCCTCTTCCTTGTGTATGGGATTCCATTGTAGTGGGGGTACATCCCTATATGAAAATGTGTGTAAATTGATCTTGGTAGTAGTCCCCTGATGTTGTAGGTATAATGCATCTCTTCCCTAGTCTTGTACTACCCTAAGTTGTCTCATGAAGAGTCATCCTAATATCATCTCATAGTTATTTGCTTTTCCAAATTGACAGACAGCTAGAATGTGTTCGAATTCTACTCTTTAGGTGGTCAACTTAATTTTCTTCAATATTCCTAGGGGTCTCTCTACATGGCCATCTACTAATTAAAGCTTCATACGTGTTGGTTGCAGGGCTGGCTTTCCCCATTTCTCCCAAATTTCTTTGGTGGCTATGCCTACACCGGCTCCTGTGTCTAGAATGACTTTAGTCATCTATCCATTATATGTGATGGGTAAGCATGTATTACCCTCATCTCCTTCACTAAATTCTCCGAATTTGTCAACGGGGATTTTGGCAATTGGAACTTCAGTCTCTTTATTTTCCTTTTTATTCTCCTCATTTTCTAATTTCAATTGTCCTGCTAACTAGTTCCATAGGTCTGGTTTGACATGTAGTAACTCTTCCAGGTTCAAAAGAAATTGTACCTTGGTCTTCTTAAGCTCTGCTAAGTTGTGAGAGGTCTTACTTGAAGACCCATCTTCCTTGCCTCGAATTGTGGGAGCATGAAAGACTAGGGACCCTTTCTCGTATTCTCCCATATAATTAGGTAGAATGGATAAGTTTTGTACTTCCTCCCTATCTCGGTCTAACATAGAAACTTTTTCATATACTTCTTCCAGATTTGGGGTTGATTGGTTTTCTCCAATGTCTAGGTCCGGGTGGTTTTGAACTCTCATTCTTTTTCCATCAGTCTTAATCTTAGCCCATAATTCTTGTGGCCAATTGGATTCTAGTTCCGGAATTATGGAAGTTGGTTTGCTCTAAGTATTCTGTTGTTCCTCCTTACTACATTGCTCTTTAGGTGTCCCTGTTGGGTTTTGATCATTTTCTTAAAGCATTCATTGAATTGGCTCTATGGTACTCTTGTTTCTGGGAGGACTGGGATAGACTTTTCAAGGATGGCTTGAGCTACTTCTATGAGCTTCCTACATATCGTCAGTCTCTCTTTTTCTAACTCCCCTTGTGGGTAGAGTTTCTCATACTGCTCTATATTTGTTCCTATCCTGATTCTAGATTGGTACGCTTTCAACCACATGTCCAGGTCTTCTGATGTTGGATCTGCTAGGATTGATCCTGGTTTATCTAGTTTTCGAGTGTGATACTTAGGTGGTGTATCATCTTGTGCTTCCAGCTCCTCAGGTTTCTTACTATCTATTACATCTTTCTTGTCCTCTTTATTTTTATTTTTCATCCATTTGTTTCTAAGTTCTTCCCTTCTAATCTTCCAACTCTGCATCTTCTTCGTTTGTCTACTCTCACATGGATTTTCCAAATCCTCCACTACCTGTATCTTTGGCTCTAAATCCTTACTCATTTCCTGTTCAAAATCTAATTTCTTTCTCTCATATCCTTTGGCTTGCGCTCGTGTAATAGTTTTTAATGGTACTGTGTATTCTTTATCGCGTCCTAATGATTCAATTACTTTGATTGCATTGATTTGTGTTGTGTTATGAGTCTTATTTGGATTCTTTGGACAATCTCTAAAAAGATGTTCCTTTCCACATTCATTGCAGTAACCTTCCCAACTCCTAGGAGGTGGTGGGTTGTATGGCAGAGTGCAATCTCTTATGAAATGATCTCCTCCGGATCTATAGCTACATTAGGTTCACATACTCCAGCCCATAGGTGTTGTCATATCCTTCATAACCATAATATTGTTGGTCATAAGGTTGTTCATACTCTACCAGACTGGTGTCATAGGGATAGTATCCTCCTTGAGTTGCTAATATCCTTGATTTGTTGCTCCTGTACTAGCTAAGGGCATAGCTGGTACTATGGCTCTTTCCATGTTCTCCTCTAGTTGAGTATATTTAGCTAGTACTACGTTCTATGGATGGGGTGGTTGTTTCCCTAATAGTGGTTGTGGTGGTCCATATCCCCCTTGTTCATAAGGTCTGGGTGCTCCTTGTGGGCGTGGATAGGGATTGTAACTCGGGATCTCTCTTCCTTGTTCTTTGGGAGGGTATCCATAAGGTCTATACTAAGGTTGATTTATGGGCCTTGATTGCCTGTTGAATGGGCAATTTTTAGTAGTATGGTTAGTGTATTTCTACTCAATATGGCAGTACACGTTAGGTCCTTGGGGTGGCTAGCCACATCTTTGTAGTATTGACATTCTCATTGGTGGGTTCTGGTAATTCCTCTATTTGTGGACTCCTAACTTTTTGGCGACTAGATCTGCTAGCTCCTTCATGTTACTAGAACTAGTCATCACTGTACTCCTCATGTCTTTTGATTAATAGAGCTTGGTGTACTTTTGAGGTCATCCGCTAGGTTGTCTTCTAGGTCAATGCATTCTTGAAGACATTCACTCAATGTCTGGAGCTGTTTTACGTAAACTAAGGTTCTCAATGTTCCATTGGTCAATCCGTCCAAGAATAATGATATCATTTTTTGTTGGGAGGGTGTTCTTTTCACATGGCATGAGAGGTCTCAGACATGTCTGGTGGATTAGGGTCTAGTGTCAATGTCCCAAGGAGCAGCTATAAGTTGCAAGGCAAAGACCATTTTGAGAGAAAAATATTTGATGGTAGAAACTTTGCTCTATGGAAGAATCAGACTAAAGATGTGCTGATTCAGAGGAGGCAATGGAAGCCAGTAAATGGAATCTCAAAGAAGCCTACTAACATGGATGAAGATGATTATGATGAATTAGATTAAATGGCTAGGTCTACCATTCGTTTGCACTTGGAAGATATGGTAGATATACCTCAATACTCCACCCACATGTGACTGCAAATGACCCATGGTATTCTAAATTGTAGGGGCCTCCATTATGAGGAGAAGCCATTATGAGAGTCTGGACATTTGTGATGAGGTCCACATAAGACCAAAAAAAGTTATAGATGGTCTATGTGAGTCTAGTTAGAAGGTTAGCCAGGGTGAGTACTTTAGTCACAACAAAATTTTTGAGGTATAAAGGTTTGGTAGTCAACCAATGTAGAATTACGGTAATGTGTCTAGAGTCTCAGAGGAAGTCCGGAGGTATGAGAGTTCGGTAGTCAACCATTTTGGAATTACGGTGACCACTTTGATAGTTGATCTATCTAGAATTATAGTGATGAGTTTGATAGTCAACCTGTTTGGAAGCTCAGTAGTCCAAATTTATCTAGTGGTCTAAGTTCTATCCGAAGTTTTACTCGGTCTGGTAATTATGTAATTTTGGATGTTTCAAAATTATACATGATCCCAACAATCATGCCTGAAACATACCATTAGGCATTCCTAGAGATCTTGCCTAAATTAGAGGATTAGGCATGCTGAGTTACCAAGGTGAAATCACGGTTATGCACACTATAAAGCCCTTCACCTAGATTCTATCTATATCACCATTGAAGCTCCACAATGGGAGCGCACATGTGGAAAATATCATCATTTTATATACATTGGTGTTGGCAATTAAAGAATTTGAGTTCTTTGTCTCTCTATCTTTGTACACTTTTGTTAGCATGTTTTGCCTCTCACTACTCTACTTGATGATCCAATTCTGATGTGTTATTAGTTTTGATCATTATTTTCTAACATGGTATTAGAGATTAGGAGGTTTTGAGTATCACAGAAGCAAAAACATAGAAGTTGTAGAAGTCTTTGAATGACTTAAAGAGAGAAGATATCAAGTGGTGTGTCATCATCTACCATTGGGAATCAATGTGGTTCACCACCAAGAGCATGTGAAACACAAACCGGAGTCGTAATGATGTAGGTCATGCAAACATTACAGATTCAACCACTAGCCTTCACAAAAGGTAAAGTTGATGGTACTAATTACACCTTGTGGAAATTTAAGATCACTTCTATCCTTGACTCTTAAGATCACTTCTGGAAATTTAAGAATCAAGGTACTACTTACACCTTGTGGAAATTTAAGATCACTTATATGACTCTTAAGATCACTTAAGATCACTCAAAGGTACTAATTCCACCTTGTTGAAATTTAATATCACTTCTATCACGAGACTGTACTTGGGACTGATTGTGAGCCCCAACAAACACATGACTCAAATAACCCTAGTCGGTTGATTCCTCTTGATGCTGATCTTTTGCATGGTTGGGAGCGTAGGAATCTAGATGCACTCTATACTCTAGTTACAAGTACTTTTGATAGTGTTCTAACTCTTATTCAACACACCACAAATACATGTGAAGCTTGGAATATATTAAGAAATCAATACGAAACTCAGAATTAGACAAGAATTCAGAACATGGAGAATCAACTAGCCACAGAGAGGTTTGCTAATGCGAAGACATCTCAAGTGTTTATCACTTGCATAAAGAACCTACGGGATCAAATGGTGGGAGCATGTGTATCAAAGTAAAGTGAGGAGCTAGCTCGATGTTGCCTTCGAATTTGTCCACCTAAGTTTGATAGTCTAGTAGCTACCCTTAATACCCAAATCAGACCACAACCACTAACCTTTGAAGAATTCAGTGACTTACTCATGGAGGAGGAGCTATGGCTCAAGGCAAGGAATGACAGCGGTAAAGGAGAAGCTGCATTCATGGTAGATGTCAAAGGTACCAAAATCGATTCTTCAAAAGATGGGAACAAAAAGAAGAAAAAGAAGAAAAAATTCAAGGGAGAGTGTTTCCACTGCAAGAAAAAAGACCACAGAATTCACGAATCTCACATTAAGAAGGCATAGGAGAAGAGTGGCTCTTTGAAAAGTCGCAAGGTCAAGGAATGCTAACACTATGGGAACTGAGCTCAAGTTCTTTGTTAGAGTAGAGGAAATGTGTTCCTCAGCTGAAGATTCAGCTACAAATGAATCATGGGTATTGGGTAGTGGTTCCTCTCATCACATGATAAGTAGAAATAACCTTTATAGTTCCCTACAGCCTCTAGAGGAACCAATCATGGTAAAGGTAGGTAACTATGCAGGATGTCTTGCTAAGGGAAAAGGTACGATGTCTTTCATTAATTGTAGCAGGGACATTAGAAAGCTTTTGAAGATGTTATATGCTCCATGTTTGATCACATTTGTAACACCTAAGAAGTTTGACTTCGTGCTCCCTATGTACTCTATTTTTTTGTGCATTCTATAGCCTCTATCTTGAGTACTATGTGTGGTGCTTGGAGTTCGGTTTTCTACTTTGAGGATATTGTCATGGATCTCTCTAGAAGGAGAGTGCACTATGGTCAATCGCCATTCAAATAATTCAATATATGCATATGTGCTGGTACATAGTACTTAGGGACTCATTTATAGCTCTCACTTTACTCATTCTCATAGTATTGATAATTGTTCATCATTATCTATAAAGAGATCTTCCAACCATCATGTTTAGTCCTACATCAATTTCCTTCTTTGCTCTTTTCTGAACTAATTGTGCTTCCTCACTCTCTCCCCCTCTCTCTCTCTCACACACACACACACACACCCAATAGTGATATCAGAGATGGTGCTACACATGCTAGACAAACATTACAACTTGTTCATAATGATGTATGTGTTCTAGTCAAAACTCCATTTTGGAAAGCATGTATATTTTCTTACCCTCATTTATGATGCAACACACCATATTTGGGTGTATCATATGAAAGCTAAGAATGAGGTATTCTCTTCATATAAGATTTTTTTAGATATGGATGAGGATTTTTCTAGCAATAACCCTTTTGACTCTTTTCAGCCATCACAACAATGTCCCAAACTTGATGACAAGGCAAATAAATCTATGTTTTTTGGATATACTAGAGAGAGTAAAGGTTATCAATTCTACCATTCATTGATGAAAATAATATGGTCTTGTGTCATTACAACAACATCACAAACTTGATGACAAGCCAAAGAAATCTATATTTGCTGGATATAGCAGTGAGAGTTAAGATTATCAGTTATAACATATTAATTAAATTGATATGTGATATATGGTCTTGTGTCATTACAACATCACAAACTTGATGACAAGCCAAAGAAATCTATATTTGCTGGATATAGCAGTGAGAGTTAAGATTATCAGTTATAACATTCATTGATGAACAAAATTATTGTAAGTTGAGTTAAGGTTCAAAGAGTTGAGAATTGTTAACCATACTGTCACGAGGAAGGAGATAAGGAAGAGAGCTCACACACACACTCTCACTCTTAAGGAGAAGCAAACACACAGATTGAGGCAAGGAAGAATGATCTTCTTCTTCTTCTTCTTCTATTACATAAAAGGAATGTACAAGAATGACCTAAAAACAAGAATACAACAAGTGCAATATATAAAGACCAGTACATAAGGAAAAACCTAATGTCCGCAAATGAGTGAGCTGGCAAGAAACAAATGTGCCATCACTCTTGGTAGATAAACCTAATAAATCTCAATGAAGTATCCCTGACATATACCGGCGTGACAACTATACATGTGAGAGAAACAAAAAACTGGTACGTGTCATCTTGGATCATCACATGTTGAGCTTGATATCTCAACACTCCCCCTCAAGCTCAACGCCATATCCTGTAATCCAAGCATCTTCCAAACTTCTTCAACTTCTCAGCTCCAAGTGCTTTGGTGAAAATATCAGCAACCTGCTCATCTGTTCTCACATAAACAAGATCAATATCTCCTGCTAATACCTTCTCTCTGATGAAGTGAAAATCTACCTCGATATGCTTTGTTCTAGCATGGAAAATAGGGTTGCGTGCTAATTGTATGCTGCTAAGATTATCACAATAGATAGTGATAGGCTTTTGAACTTCCACACCTAAATCTGCAAGTAACATCTCCAGCCATGATGCCTCACATGCTGCCATTGCAGCACCTCTATACTCAACCTCTATACTCGACAAAGCAATAGTGGGTTGCTTCTTACTGCTCCATGTAATAGCTGCACCTCCAAGTGAGAAAAGAAAGCCACTAGTAGATCTTCTATCTGGAGTACTACCAGCCCAATCTGCATCGGTGTATCCATGAACCTGCAAATCTACACCAGCTTCATAAAACAATGCATAATCCAAAGTAGCACTCACATAATGTAGAGTGCACCTCAGAGCATCCAAATGTGGCTTCCTAGGAACTTGCATAAATTGACTTTCAAGTCCAACAGTGTAGCTTAAATCAGGCCTTGTAATTGTAAGATATATAAGACTTCCCACAATTTTCCTGTAAATAGTAGCATTTTCCAATGCTTCACCTGATGTAGCATCCAATTTCATATTCTGATCTAAAGGCATAGAAATTGGCTTACAATCAGCCATACCATACTTTTGCAGCATATTCAAGGCATATTGCCTTTGCGACATCCATATACCTGTTTTTGTATGTATAAACTCAATGCCCAAGAAATAGCGCAACACACCAAGATCTTTCATGTCAAATTCCTGCATAAGAAGGTTATTTACCTCTTTGATGATTTCTTCATTATCACCACCTACAATCAGGTCATCAACATAAATAGCCACAGTAGTGATGCCAACATCAGCCTTCTTTGCATATAGTGAGTGATCTGGATCACACATAGAAAACCCAATGCTGGTTAAGTAATCAGCAATCCTTGCATGCCATGCACGCGGAGCCTGCCTCAGCCCATACAAAGCCTTTTGCAACCTGCAAACATATTTTGGATGCTTTGAATCTTCATATCCTTGTGGCTGATCCGTATATACTTCTTCCTGTAACTCACCCTGTAGGAAAGCATTCTTCACATCCATCTGATGCAAAGTCCATCCTTTTGCTGTAGCTAATGCAACAAGTGTCCTAACAGTAGACATTTTAGCTACAGGACTGAATGTTTCCTCATAATCAATGCCATATGTCTGTGCATATCCTTTAGCTATCAATCGTGCTTTATACCTGCTTATGCTACAATCAGCATTATGCTTTACCTTGTAAACCCATTTACAGCCTATGGGTTTCTTTCCTTGCGGCAATGGAACCAGCTTCCATGTATCATTTCCATAAAGTGTAGCCATCTCCTCATCCATCGCTTTTTCCCAATCTGCATTACCAATTGCATCTTCAAAACAAGAAGGTTCAGCATCTTGTATTACCTTTGTCATGTAGGCACAATGGCGAGCCATGTAACTATCATATGTCAATCATTGCATTGAATTACACATCCTCCCAGATCTTCTTGGTCCTGGGTCACTTCTCCTTGTATCATCTGCATGTGCCCTTCTTACTCCTGGAGTCTTCATAGAGGGCAATCCAAGTTCCTCATCAAGACTCTTTTCTGAACCGCTTGAATCTCCATCAACGTCTTCAAAACCTGCACATGTTTTATGACCAGCAGAAAGCTTTTCTTTACCTTTCTTGGATGTATTTGATAAATTTGCTCGACTGAAATTCCCACGTAATCTTCCACTCCATGGATTTGAGTTGGAACTATTGCTTGGTGATGCATCCGGTCCACTCAAAACTTGAGATTTTGCACTTGATTTTTCAGCATTTTCTGTGTCATTTGGTTCAAGAGTCAGTCCTTCTTTGGCATCTGCATAGAAACTTGACATTTCATCAAAGACCACATCTCTGCTCACCTTTACCTGTCGTGTGAGTGGGTTATAACATTTATATCCCTTTTGCTCAAGGGAGTATCCAATGAAGACACACTTTTCTGCTTCTAGATCAAGCTTCGTCCTCAATTCATCTGGGACATGTACATATGCAATACAGCCAAAAACTTTCAGATGTGATAAGTTTGGCTTTTTACCTGTAAACTTCTCTTCAGGTGTAACTTGATGTACAGCAGCAGTCGAAGTTCTGTTCATGATGTATACAGCAGTATGCACAGCTTCTGCCCAATAACAATGAGGCATATTCTTCTCAGCCATTAAGGCTCTTGCTATTTCTGCAATATGTCTGTTTTTGCGTTCAGCAACACCATTCTGTTGTGGTGTGTACCTGCATGAAAACTGACGTCGAATCCCATGATTTTTTAGAAAACTGTTGAACTCATTTGACATGTATTCACCTCCTCCATCAGATCTTAATGTCTGAATGTACTTCTCTGTCTGCTTTTCCACCATAACTTTAAAATTCTGGAAGTGAGTAAATACCTCACTCTTCTCTTTCATGAAATATACCCATAGTTTGCGTGTATGGTCATCAATGAAAGTAACATAAAACCTGCAACCACCCATAGATGTGGTCTTTGCTGGACCCCAAACATCTGTATGTACTACTTCTAGTACATTCTGACTAACATGCTTGTCATGTGGAAATGATGCTCTTTACTGTTTACCAAATTGACATGCTGCACATACCTTTTGCATTTCTACAACTTTGAAATTTGGTAGTCCATGGACAATCTCCTTTGACTGCATCAGTTTCAGCCTTTGCAAGTTTGCATGTCCAATCCTTTTGTGCCATATCTCTATATCTGCAATAACTCCTGCACCTTTGCAAACATGGCTGCATTCATTTCAGGAATCTTCACATTTAAGGTGAACATCCTACCCACTTTGTTTCCTTTGGAAACCAATCGTCCATCCTGCTTGTACTCTTCTACATATAATCCATCAGCATTGAACCTGACTTGTAATCCCTGGTCAACCATTTGTCCAACAGAAACCAGATTCTTTGTTATATTTGGAACATGCAACACATCAGCAAGATGTTTTACCTTCCCGTCCTCCATAGACAATGTTATGTTTCCTGTATGCTCAATAGGATGCGTTGTATCATCACCTGTTTCAACATATCCAAGAATTGGCATTTTTTGCAAACTACTAAACCATTATGTGTGACTCGTCATGTGATTTGAAGCACCTGAATCAACATACCAGACATTATCATTTGATTTTGAAACACCAGCAGAAATCGTATTCATCATGTGATGTTGAACCATAAACAGCTTCTCAGAATCATCTGCACTTGTGGATGCATAGTTGTTTTGTTGTCTTCTGTTATTTTGATTCTTCAACCTGCAATCACGTTCAAAGTGTCCAGGTTTACCACAATTCCAGCATCTTTTACTATCATTACCTGAATCATTTCTTTGGAAATTTGTGCGACCTCTTTGACTCCCCCTACCTCGAAACTGTCCTCTTCCTCCTGCATGACTCTGTTGTTGACCTTGGTCTTGGTTATTGTTTCCTCTTCCACTTCCAAAACCTCTACCTTTGCCTCTTCCTCTGCCAGAGTAGAATACCTACTTTGAACTGGGCTTTCCTTGGGAGTTTGAATCCTCACCAAGATTCTTTTCTTCAATAATCAGCATAGATACCAAATCAGCAAAATTCGGAATATTTTCCCTGGTTTGTATAGAAGTTCTGAATTGCTTATATGCAGCTCCTAAACCACGAAGGCACACTTCCACCTTATCATCATCATCTACATTCACGCCAATAGATGCAAGTGACTCACATATGCTTTTGATTTTTAGAGTGTAGTCACTTACCAACATGCTCTTTTTCTCCAATGTATGCAGCTCGTTCTTGAGTTGCAATTTCCGTGCCTTTGTATTGGTCTCATACAAAGTGACCAAATTGTTCCAAGCCTCTTTTGGAGTCTTGGCATCCTGTATGTGTCCAATCATGCTACCCTGTATGCTAACAGATAGCCAATACATTACCTTTCGTGCTCCTTGATTCCATTCCTCATATGCTCTTAACTGTTCTGCAGTCTGATTCCTTTCTGGTAACTACGGAGCATTTTCATTCTCTCCTTCAATGTACTTCCAGTAGCCTTTTCCCATCAGGAAATTCGTCATTCTGAATCTCCAAGCATGGAAGTTGTTCTTGTCCAACTTATCGCTCATAAGCTGACTCATTCCATCTGCGTTTGCCATTTCTACAACAATTCACAACACCGCAACACACTACAAGCAGCACTTCTGCTTGAACACTGTCGCACTATGACGTGACAGTTCGATCTCAGAAAAACATAGTTTTCGTGTATCAACAGTACACGAAATCACTTGAAATTCTGGATCTGGAATATATGAGTATCGCAAACACAATGCAAGTTACAGTTTCTGAAACTGACCTGGTTTTTTTGTGGGCCCCACCTTGCGGGCTCGAAACGGAGGTCGAGATGGCTCCGAAACTTCGATCTGACAAAAACGAGTGACCCTAAAGGGATAACACTCAAAAATATTTTGAGGTCTTCTACCTTCACGTTGATTTTCGTAGCAAACAGAGGCCGTTTGTGAAATCGCATTTTCTCCACGCCTTGCCGCGTAGTCTTCACCGTCGCCTTCTCGACGAGCTCTCTACAGCCACACTCGCTCTGATACCATGTCACGAGGAAGGAGATAAGGAAGAGAGCTCACACACACACTCTCACTCTCAAGGAGAAGAAAACACACAGATTGAGGCAAGGAAGAATGATCTTCTTCTTCTTCTTCTATTACATTAAAGGAATGTACAAGAATGACCTAAAAACAAGAATACGACAAGTGCAATATATAAAGACCAGTACATAAGGAAAAACCTAATGTCCGCGAATGAGTGAGCTGGCAAGAAACAAATGTGCCATCACTCTCGGTAGATAAATCTAATAAAGCTCAATGAAGTATCCCTGACATATACCGGCGTGACCACTATACATGTTAGAGAAACGAAAAACTGGTACGTGTCATCCTGGATCATCGCATCTTGAGCTTGATATCTCAACACATACATGGCTGAATTTCTCAAGGCAAAGATGGTTTTAAAAAATTTTGCCAAACATGGCTGAAAATTTCCAAAATTTTGAGCCAAACATGGCTAAAAAATTCTAGCCAAAGATAGCCGAAAATTTCCAACCCAAAATTCACATATGGCCAAAACTCAACATGATATTCAACCCAATAATTGTGTAAATTTTGATGATTTATTACATGAGGAACACGATGTCTATCAAACATGCACAATCTTTGCCAATGTGGCTACAAAGGAGATCCGAAGTTAGAAAATTGAGTGCTCATTTACTTGGTAGAACGAGATCAAGCTCCTAACATGCAACTTTGTGGATCTGTCTCTTTTTTAATTGCATGTAATAAAGATTCACTCAATTTTGAAGTGGTATGTGATGACTAAGTTTGGATGGGCACAATGCAATGGGAATTGGATTCTATTAAAAAACATTATACTTGGGAGTTATGTGAATTTTCAAAAGGTAAGAATGTCATTGATACTAAGTGGGTTTACAAGATTAAGAGGAATGTGTATTGTAGCATTGACCACTAAAAACCTAGGATAGTTGAAAAAGGTTATGCACAAAAATATGGCATTAATCATAAGGAGACTTTTGGACCTACATCTCACATGACTACCATTTGTTTTGTGATTACATTGACTGCCCATCATGGTTGGAAAGTGCATCGATTGAATATAAAAGAAAATTTCCTAAATGAACAATTTCTAAAAGATTTCTATGTGACAAAACCTCCTATATTTTCCATGAAAGGCCAAGAGCATATGGTTTGCCACTTGTGTAACACTTTGTACAGAGTTCAAAACAATCCACCTACATTGTATGAGAAGATACATAAGCACTTGATTGCTATTGCTTTTACATGTATTCCAATTGAAAGCATAATTTATTTATGAAAATATGGGGTTGAACTTATAGTGCTTGTTCTTTATCTTGAGGACATTCTCTTGACCAAGTCATGTGATGAGAAAATTGGCATGCTTATGGCTGATTTGCAACATAGTCTTGATGTCACATATGTTGTTGTCTTGGAGTATTTTCGTGGCATCGAGTTTTTATTCATTGGGGGGGGAGGGGTTTGCATCAAACAAAGTATATTGAGAAATTATTTCAATGTTTTGATTCTAAAGATCGCAAGCAAAGATTTAGGTTCTCAAATGAGGATGTAGATGATGCATTTGATACTTCCCTTTATGAGAAAGCTATTATTAAGGATATTTCAAACTCTCCTTTGGTACCTACAAGAGATTTCATGTTTGATGCTATTTTTTTTATGTTATTAATCTGCTTTTATTTTATTTCTTCTTATGTTCGTATGAATATTTTTTCAATGCAAAACGTGTATTATTTTATTATATTCATTGCATTTGATCCTTTTCCACATTCCAAATGTAATTGGAAGGGGGCCCACTACTCTTTTCAATAAATAAAGTAGTGAAAAATCTCCCCACAACTTCTATTTGCCTAAATTTATATCAATTATTTGAGCACCCAACACATGAAATAACGGCTAGAGTGGTGTTATGCAACAAAGATGATGAAACTATGAAAAGGTTTATGTGAAAGAAAGTGCTTGTTAGAATGAGGAAATAAGAATCAAGAACACAAAATATTCTAGAACTTATGTCTCACTATGATGGGTGTCAATGATAACTTCAATATGTGAGGTATGTCTTCGTTATTTGTTTATCCTCATTGCTCTCTCATGCTAACACAAGATCAACATCTTGAATAATGTATGGTCTAAAATACCTTTTCCACTCAGAATTTGGACAATATTTCTTCAACAAAGTTATCTAGAAAGGTAGGAATTAGGCAAAAACCTGGGTGGAATATTGCAAGAGTACTTATTTTCAATGAAACTATAGATTTTGGAATTGACAATCATTTTACATAGGTTGACTTTAGGATTTCATATACCCCCTTCACTCATTGAGTGGAGATCCCAGAGTGCATTCCTAAGCACATTGTTTAGATATGTGCCCTCTGCTCTCCACACAAAGCGTGAAAGGGCTATGCACATTTCTAAGCTCAATCTATATAAATTGAAAAGCATTTTAGAAATCTACAAATTTTATTAAAGATCTTGAGTTACACACCTCCAATTGACGTGTTCTATATATCATTAGCTAGCAAAGAAAGAATTCTTGAAGTTCGTTGAGTAAAAGTTCTAATTCAAAACTTGCTATCTTGCAAAAGGGGAAAAGCAAGTATGGTTCACCTTTGGGTTCATCAAAACCAAAGATTCAACCTTCCTCTTCTACTCATTCCTCTAATGATGGTGATTTTCAAAAGAAGAAGAGATGCAAATATTATCGAAAGGTTGGTCATACTATTGATGAGTGTAGAAAGCTTGCTAAATGCAATGAAAAGAAGAAGGAATCCGGCATGTCTATTGCTGAAAATTCAGCAAATGTAAAGAATGATGAAGCTAACATGGCACAAGAGTCTTGGGCATGTGTTGTTACATGTCATTATGATGTTTCTTTGCATTCTAAATGTATGGTTATGAGTGAGGCTGATTTGGATTGGTTCTTTGATAGTGGTGCTTCAAAGCACATAACATCATGCAAAAGATTTTTGCCTCTTTGAAAGATGCACCCAAAGGAGGACATGTGGTGTGTGCAAACAATGCCTATTATCCTATCACTGGAGTAGGATAAATTGAGCTTACAACTGCAAACGGAGGTGTGATTCTCTTGAAAAATGCATTGTATGTGCCCGGTATAAAGTAGAACTTAATTTCAGCTCCGTTGATTGCCAAAGTTGGACTTCATGTACATTTTGTTGATGATAAGTGTATGGTTCATGATTTCAACAATGGTGATGTTATCGTGATGTCCGGTACATTATGTAATGGTTTGTATCGCATGGATACATACAAGAGGGCTACCTCCAATGCCTTGGTTGCTCATACTTCTTTCATGGCTGAAATGGAGCTTTGGCATGCTCGTTTTGGTCACTTGAACTTCAATAGTTTGCTCTACTTGCAAAAGAAGGACATGGTTATTGGCTTGCCTACACTTGAGTCCATTGAAAAGCATGCATGTGAAGGTTGCACTCTTGGAAAAATGCATCGTGCTTCTTTTCCAAAAGATAGTCATACACACACTACAAGAAAATTGTTGATTGTTCATAGTGATGTATGTGGTCCCGTCAAGACTCCATCTTTTGGGAAGCATGTAGATTTTGTTACCTTCATTGATTATGCTACTCGCCATACATGGGTGTATCATATGAAAGCAAAGAATGAGGTACTTTCTTGCTTCAAAGCATTTTTAGCTAAGGTGAAAATTTTTCTTAACAAAAGCTTTTGACTCTATGCATAGATTATGGTGGTAAATACATGTCACATGAGTTTAATGCTTTTCTTCATGAAAGAGGTATTTCACACCAATGTACGGTGCCATATACACCTCAACAAAATGGTGTTGTCGAGCGTAAAAATAGAACTCTACTTGAAATGGCATGATGTATGGTTAAAGGAAAGCATCTTCCTAATAAGTTTTGGATGAAAGCGATCATGTGTGCAAACTATGTGTTGAATCGCCGCCCTACAAAAGCATTGAGAGTCATCACTCCTTATGAGGCTTGGAATTATCGTAAGCCAATGGTTAGTCATATGCGTGTGTTTGGTTGTTTGGCATATGCTCTTGTGCCATCACAACAACATCACAAACTTGATGACATGGCAAAGAAATGTATATTCATTGGTTATAGTGCTGAAAGTAAGGAATATCATTTGTATCATCCATTGAGGAACACAATTATTGTCAGTCAAGATGTGGTATTTGCTGAAAATTCAGTTTTCCGTCTACTTGAATGCAAAGAACAGCCAACAGTTAGCTCACAAGATGTGTTCGATACACTCATGCCTTTGTTCCAAAATGGTGCCATTGACTATGGCCATGTAGACCAGCCAACTGAGGCTCAAAGGGCTAAAAACCTCTAGCCAAATAGGTTAGCTCACAAGATGTGTTCGATACACTCATGCCTTTGTTCCAAAATGGTGCCATTGACTATGGCCATGTAGACCAGCCAACTGAGGCTCAAAGGGCTAAAAACCTCTAGCCAAAAATTATCAAAACTTCTCGAAATTTCCAGCCAAGGTGCTACTCATCACTGAGCTACAAGTGGTCAGAATTGGTGTTGTGCACAAACATTTCTTCAGTTCGTTGAAAGAATTCTTGCATTCGTCGTTCCATTCAAAATTAGACAACGAGGCGTAAAGGGGTCTAGCTATGATCGCGTACATGTGGATAAACATACGGTAATATCCACAATGGCCCATAAAGGCTTGTACCTCTTTAACATTCCTTGGCCTTGGCAGCTCTGCTATGGCTCGTACCTTATCTTCATCTGTTGAGATTCCATTCTTAGAAACATTATGACCTAAGATTTTACCTTGACGCACCATAAACACACACTTTTCTGGGTTCAGACACACTCGATATTCTCTACACTTGTTGAAGATTTGTTTGAGCTCTGGGATGTGAAATCTTCTCTCTTGGGAATGAGCATATAAATCATCCACATACACTTCTAAGCTCTTTTGCAAGAACTCTTTGAAGACATGACACATGAGCCTTTGGAATGTTGCACGTGCATTGGTGAGCCCAAATGGCATCACACAAAGATTCCCCACTCTGTGGCAAAAGCTGTTTTGTGTTGATCTTCTGGGGCAACGGCTACTTGATTGTAACCTAAAAATCCATCAAGGAAGCTATAAACTTCCTGGCCTGCAACACGCTCCAATAGGTGTTCCGTGATTGGAAGTGGATAACTATCTCTGATCGTAGCGGCATTGACTTTTTTAAGGTTAATACACACTCGCAACTTCCCGTTCTTCTTGGGCACCACTACAATGGGGGACACCCATTCAGTATGCTCAATCTCATAGATAAATCCAACTTCAATCAGCCTATCAATTTCTTCTTTTATCTTGGTTGCATAAGTGTCATTATATTTGTAGGGCTTCTGTTTGGTGGGCTTGGCATCAGCAGTCATGGGGATCATATGAGAGCATATTCCTGGATCTACCCCCTTCAAGTCTCTATAGTGCCATGCAAACACATCCCTATATTCCCTTAATAGAGCTACGAGCTCCATTTCTTCTCTTGCACTTAGGTCATCTTCTATATATGTGCATCTCTCTTCGTTCTCTTCAATGGTCACTACAATTTTCTTGGTCTTTTCTTTATTATCATATGATTCTCCTATGATGGCCTCTCTCTTAGGCATTCGTACCAAAATTTTACGGTCGTCAACTTCATATTTCTTGAAGTTTTCAGGTACTTCAAACAATGATTCCTCATCTTCTTGTTTCACCGCTTTTCTTTTCTTTTTCTTTTGACTGCTCTCACTTCCATCCTTTGAATTGATCGTTTTAATACTTGTGAGAGGTTCTTCTTCTTTTTGGGTGAACACTCCTATATCTTCTAGATAGTGCTGCTCTGAGTTAAAGCAACTATCCATCACAATGGACTCTATATCATCGTCATTCTCTTCTTCTTCTATGACATCACTAGGGTCACATTCTTCTAGCAAGGGCTGACACATGAACACTGAAATATCATAACCCTCCTCATCACAATGAGGTGTCCATTGTTCTTCATTGACAGCAATGTCCATGGTGGCTAAGATTTCAGGCCAGCCATGAGGCTCAAATTCCTCATCCGAAAAGATCATCGGTGTGTAGGTTGGGTCTCTAACTGGTCTATCTCCTGGTGAAGTTCCTTCTTCTCTTGCCTTCAAGCGCTTTTCCTCTTCCTTTGCGACCTTGCACATCCACAAATGAGTGTCTTCATGCAGCCATGATGGATCAGGTGAACTTTCAGAATGCACAGAGATGGAATCTTCTTTCGCTTTGTGGATAAGATTCCACTGTAGGGGTGGTACATCTCTAAAGGAGTAATCCTTCAAATTGACCTTGGTGGTGACCCCTAAGTGTTGTAAGTATAAGGAGTTGGTTCCCCAATCCTGTACTATTTGCAATTGTCGTAGGAAGGGTCTTCCTAGGATCATCTCATAAACATTATTCTTCTCAAAGTCACATATAGCAAATGTGTGTTCAAACTCTACACCACAAGTGGTTAGAGTTATCGCTTCGAGCAATCCTAGAGGTCTTTCAAAATGAACGTTGGCCATTTGAAGCTTCATTCTAGTTGGTCTTAATGTGGGCTTGCCCCATTGCTTCCACAAGGAGGTGGTCGCAATAACAACACCAGCACCTGAATCTATGATTTCTTTGGTTGTGTAACCTTGGTAGGTGATTGGAAGATAAGTATTACCTTCTTCACCCTCACACATGTCTCCTATTTTGTCTAGAGGTATCTCTGGTACTTTCTGGTTAGGTCCTCCTTTTGGCATATTGGAATCAAGTTCTGGAACTTGATCCTTGACATGATCCCATAGTTCAGGTTTCACTTTTAACAACTCTTCTACCGTGAGATGACATTGAACCTTAGTGTTCTTCACGACATCAGTGTTCCTTGGAACCACGAAGTCTTCATTTCTTACCAATATTGTGGGAGCTCTGATCCGAAGAGACTCAGATTCCCATGGGCCTGGAAATTGAGGCAGTTCTTCTAAGGTATTAGATTCAAAATCTATCCTTTCGTCTTCTTGTTGTTCTACTTCATCTCCGTAAATAGATGGAATGTCTTGGGGAAATTGATCATGAAGGTCATCAATCTCACGAATAGGAGGGGAATTACCCTTTGCCTTGGCCCATTTCTCCTCTTGTATTTCCCGCAAGAACTCTTGAGAGTATTGTTGAATTGAAGGAGGTATTCCAACATCCGTGGAATTAGGAACATAAGCTCCCATTGGTGGTGAGCTTCTTCTCTCAATAACTAGTTGAGCCTGTGGAGGTAAAGAAACTTGTGGTTTGTTTACCAACTGCTCTAACTTTTCTAGTAAGCCCTAGTCTCAAGTATAGCTTGAGCTTGTTCTACCATTTTCATGCACATTTTCATCCGTTCAATTGCTAAATCCGCTCTAGGGTAACTCTTGTCTAGGTTTGCAGCTGTTGGCCCTTCTTGGAGTCGAGCCTGGTAGGCCTTGAACATCATGTCCAAGCCTTGTGGGGTTGGATCTGCAAGAACAGACCCTAGTTGCGGTCTATTTACAATGGGTGGTGGGATGGGATGAGGTGGAGTAGATGGAGTTTCAGCATGCAAGGGGTTTTGAGATGCAATGTCTTCTATTTTTGTTTTTGCATCTTTCAAGCTTTCTTCTAGTTCCGATAACTTTTTATTCCACTTGCGATTGGCCTTCTCTCTGGTATCTTTCCATGTTCTTGTTTTCCTCTTACTAGGCTCTCCTGATTCACTCGACTCCGATTGTTCTATTGGTTTATCTTGTTTTAATGCTTGTGCAATAGTAATTGCCTGTATAGGAGCCACATTACTACTACTGGCACTTGAATCCGCCACTAAGCCTACCACATTAATGGGCGTAATCTTGGGTGCATTGGGGGGGTTTCTTGGACAATCTCTGGGAAGATGGTCTTTGCCACATCCAGGACAAAAAGCTTGTATTGTGATAGCCTGACCTTGATTCGGAGATGGTGGGTGGGGACAATCACGAATGAAATGGTCACCTTGACATCTGAAACAAGATCCTCTAGGGGCTTGTGGTCTCATTTGTCTCAATAGGGGCCTTGGGTTGGGATTTGTATACATGACATTGGAATATTTTGGCTCCCAATTTTGTTCCATAGGTGGTGCCTCATATGGATACGAGTAAATCTCACTATGCTCAGGCGACTCAGTGTAATAAGCATGTGGACTACCTTCATGGGAGTAGTCTGAACTATGAGCATGAGAATCATTATCTGGTATCAATGGGGTTAGTGGCACCAAAGCTCTATTTGGATTTTCCTCTCCCACAGCATACTTGACTGGAATCACATTGGCAAGAGCTGGTGGTTGGTTTCCCAAGACTGATTGTGGCCTATATTGTGTCTGATATTGTTGTTGTGGTCGATAATATGGCTGTTGGTATTGGTTCTGATACCTACCTTGTTGGTAAGGTTGCGGATAGGTTTGTCTAACAACCTGCCTATTGTATGGACAATCTTGAGCCGTATGGTTCGTGTATTTTCTCTCAATAGTGAAATATGGAGCATTCCTTTCTCTCATGTTTTGGTTGTGCAACGGGCATACATTAGCCATGTGGTCCCCTTTGGAGATATAACATCGGTTCAATGAGGTGACCCTTTGTGTTTGTCTATTTTGGACTCCCTGCTTCTTGGCAACTTGCTCAGCTATCTCATCTATTTCTGTGGAGATTTTTGAAGTATGACTAGTAGAACTATCAGAATCCTTATAGAGTTTGGACAATCTTAACTCCTCACCCAAGTTATCTTCTATGTCAATGCAGGTCCGCACACACTCTTCTATGGATCTAGGCTCTTTCAAGTACACATATGATCTTAACTTTGTGCTCAGTAAGCCATCTAAGAACAAAGCCACTTGTTTGGCTGGTGTGGGTAGCACTAGAGCAGGGCATCTTTCTAGGTATTGTCTGAACCTTCTACCTGCTAGTCACACTGTTTCTTGGGGTGTCTGCTTGAAACTGTGGATCAAAGATGATGTGTTATGTCTGATACCACTCTTGGAAAATTCTACAATGAATTGGTCTAGCAACTGACCTATATCGCGATAGTTTCGACTACTCAATGGTTGAAACCAAGCCAAGGCAGTTCCCTTAAGAGTCAACCCAAATGCCTCGTACTGGGTGAACAAATCCTCAACCTGTTCAGCTCTTAACACTTGTTTGAACTCAGCCACATGATCATAAGGATCTCCTGACCCGTCAAAATAATTCTTCATTGCCTTGATCACTTGAGTGGGTCTAAGGGTTGTTAAAGTGTTAAAGTGTTAAACTAGCGATGCTGTGTTACTGACAAACGCAAGTCGTTATCGAACAAAGATTAACGTAATACAGTGCTTCACCGTAAACTATGTTTAACTTTAATTATCATTACCGGAGGACATTACCAGATCGTCGTGGGTTCTTGGGAGTGGTAGGGGTCTGTTAAACAGAGGCTCTGTACTATTTTCCCAAATCTTCGTTACAACATCAAGCGTGACTACTCGTCTTAGCTTAGTTACTAATCAACATCAATACTTGGTTCTTAGATTCCTACGTCCGAAATTCTCCAGATCAACTTACTCGAAGAACAGAACAATTGTCCCTTCTACAGATTCATGAACTTATAATATATCAAACAGAGTGAATCAGATAGATTCATTCACCACAATACTTCCCGAGACATTCAATTAAAAGTTACATTTACCAAGAGCAATAGTCTGTCGTCGTCACCGATGAATTCAGTAAGACATACAGAACATTCTTTACAGTGCATCAATTGATCAAATCAACTTATGCAGTACTACATTCACTCATACTAACTCAGGGTACTTCAACGGTCGAAGAGCACACAATCTTACGATACAAAAACAGTACTCAACCACATAACCTATCACTTAACATTTACTACGGTGAACTTCAGTATGAGTAGGCGACGGAGACATAACAGAAATCAACACAAACAATATTCAGAGCTTCACCATAGTGTAAGTAAACTCTGACAATTTCAGAAAGGGCATCCCTCTCTCTCTCTCTCTAAAACCCTATACACAAGCGTCTCTCTCGCCATTCTCTTTACATTGCTTTATATATCTTTTTTCAAGATGTGCGTACCAACTTTTTTGCACGGATTTTGATAATTCTGGTATATCAGGCGGTCATTACGTCTGTCCCACTCCGGCGGCCGTCTAACACTAGCACGCACGGTGGACTCGAACCGGCAAGTTCCACAAAAATTTTTTCAGAGTTATGTTCAGACTCATTAATGATGTTGGGAGCACCCTGTAGATTCTGTAAACTAACAGTATTTTCTTCGCCACTTTGGTGCGTCTGATTGTTTGTGTCAGTGTTCTGCTCTCGATTCACCTGTGTCTGCACCTGTAACAGTTCTCTTTGCAATTCTTGAATCGTCTGTTTGTATTCTTCAAGCTGATTTTCCTGTTGTTTAATGACTGTCATGAGATCGTTTTCATGGTTGGACACAAAACAGGACCGCCTTTGATCAATTTGGGGAACAAGTATACTCAGCCATCTTCTACGAAAAAGTTTCCAAGTATCATGTACATGATTATACAATTGTTGTTTCAGTGACTCTATATCTATCTTTGTCATCAACGTGGCATCCAATTCAACGCCTTCATTGTTTAATAACTGGGTTTCCATTTCCTGTAAAACTTGTATTCTGGAACGCAGAACTACATGTTCTGCCTGCATTGTAGCATTCATCATGGAAAAATTTATCATTTCTTCTTGGATTTGTTTCTGCACTGCTACCTGCCATGGTTCAAAATCTTGAATAGACCTTGTGGTCTCGATCAAAGCTAGCACTAGTTGTTTGTGGTCATTCTGCATTTCCTTCAATAAACCGTCCTTGCTATTCACAACATCCTGTAATTGTTTATTCTGTTCAATCAATGAATTGGAATGATTTTTATTGACAGTTACCTGTTCTTGTATGTTCTGAATGCTTTCCTGTTGTTGCAATAGGAAGTCTGAAACTTCCTGCAACTTATTCTGCATTGTTCTCATGTTATTATCCGAACAATTACTCTGCAATATTTTCGTACTTACTTGTTGTGATGGATCCTCCATTCTTCTTTTGGTTGATAATTTAAAAGGGGTTCCCAAAATAGGCGGCTGTTCACCGCCATCTGTTACCGGAAAAAGACTGTCCGGCATTTCTGCTATGTCCTCGGACTCTGCTATCTGTTCTTGCCCTGGTCTGCTCAGTGTCTGATTACAAATATTACTTACCTGTTGATATTTGATTAAGTGTGCATATTCGAATAAAGCAGCTAAAAAGACTGACAGACGACTACATTTTTGGGACCTGCGCTTGTCCCCGACAAAAATCTGTGTATACAAGTGGTTATACAGCCAGTGAGCCCAGCTGACTTTACCACCTCCTTCTGCTTGTACTAAGGGTGAAAAATTCTCTCTAGACATTAAATCAAATCTGACGATAAAACACAGTCTCTCTAAATACCATTTGAATTGTTCGCGCCGAATGCATGTTGCTTTTTTCAGCAGGTAATATTTTCTACGACCTTCGCAGTTTCCAAAATCCTTTCTCATGTCGTCATTCGAACAATTAGGAATACTGTCATCGTCATACAGAGGCACTTGAAATATTGCTGCGACTGATTGCGGTGAAAATTGTACCTGATTTAGAATTTGTCCTTTTGTTTGTCGCATAATCTGCAACTGAGTCGTTGCATCTTCATTACCTGTCCAACGCTCCCATGGTAGCTTGGCAAACTGTAGTAGTCCGATTCTCTGAAGCCAGTTCTTATTCCTCATAGAATGTATGTCAAGTTCTATTTTGAAATCAGTGAATAATGCTTTGTTGTTATGTTGTGCCTTTGTCGTTGCACAAGTCGTTGAATCATCGCTATCATTCTGTAATGTAGTATCAGTGTCGTCTGATGTAGGCACTATCATTCTTTGTGCAGTTGCTCTCCTCCTGAGCCGCCATCTTAGGATATCTGATTCAGACATGGTTGCAAGGCTCGCCGAAAATAATATGCTGGAAGTTTGTTAACTAGCACCAAAGCTCGAAGAATACTATACTGAAAAATACTATGCTGGGCATACGCATTTTATAAGCACCAGAGCTTGAACTGCCATTTGCTAGAATGATTATATTTCATTCGGACATGACACTTCATTCCCCTTACCAAAATTGTAGCATAAGTAAAAATCATCATTCTGCATTTTATTCCGTAGATCGATGCTGGACTTAGCAAGTCTTTTACATGTGCGAAAAAGTATCATGAAACAAAACCTTGGTATCATACTCAATTCGAACTCATCATTACATTGCGAAATCGCATAACCGAATTTTACTATTCTTCTATAAGACCTTCGAGGTACATATTCTTGGCTAATCTAAATGTACGAGCTATTTTTTTCTTAAGGGTTTCTAATAATTGCTTCAGAGTGTCGGGTTCTAAAATCTGCGCATCTATTCTGACAGAACTAAGTGCAATTGCTTCGGTGAGCAAAATTTCGGCCTGTGTTTGCAAAAAGACCTCTTGTAAATAAAAATCGTTTGATAATGCCGCATCTCTTGCTGTCTTCATGTCCGTTATTTGTTTCTGCATCTCATTGATTCTATCTTTCTGGTTGCGTACCTGATTATCTAATCTTCCAAACTGTTGGGTCTGGAATTCTATGGTTTGGTAGTAAGCATCCCGTTCTCTGCGGACATTTGCTAAGTCCTTCTGATATTTAGATTCTCTGTTTAGTTGGTGTTTCAGCATGTTGTTGACATCGTCTAAGGATTCTTTTGTTCTTTGTAACTCTTCTACTGCCTGCTTTGCTTCTCTCTGCTGCTCTTGATATTTCTGTACGGTGTCCTGTAACTGGAGTCTTGTTTCTTCTAGTAGATTTCCTAGTGCTATTCTTGTATCGTCTGTATCTTTGATTGTTTGCTTTAACTTTAGTATTTCGGTGTCGGCAGCTGTCAGTAGTTCGTCTTTTTCAGCCAGTGCCTTATCTCTCTTGTTTGAGTGTTCTTCCTGTGCTTGGAGCGAAGCCTGTAGTTGCTTGATCTGCTCACATAGTGCATGATTTTCTGCTCTTGCTGCTTGTAACTCTTCTTGAAGAGGGGTGATATCCGCCTCCATTAATTCCAATTTCCTTTGGAATTCTTCTCGTGCATCGTCTGTGACTTGTTTCAGGTGTTGGGGCAGTTGTTGGGATAGGTTTATCAGTAGTCTACCCATAGCTTCTAATTCTAAAAAAACTGGAACGGGGTGGGGTGGCAGAGGAGGGCGAGGTTGCGAGGAGGTTCCGGTGAGGAGTTGTTATGAATTTGGAGGTGAATAGTTGAGGGAGGATGTGGAGGCTTCAGAAGTTCCGGTGTGGTGACTGGGCTTGATGGGACTGCGGGGTGGTTCCGGTTGGGAATTGGGGTTAACAGGCGGTGTTTTGGGGAGGGTAGAGTCAGTAGTTTGTACCTTGTTCGTTTCTACATTGTTTGCTTCTGTGGATTCCATTGCGTTCAGTAGATTGTCTAGTGCATCTTGATGAGATTGCTGTTCATCTACCTGTTGCTCTGATTCTTTTTCGGTCGAAATTATTTCTGTTTCTGCTTGATGTTGTTGTTCGTGTTGCTCAGTCGATGATTCATTATGCATTGAAGTAGCTGTATCATGGAATGTCTCTTCTTCGTTCTTTTCTTCTTCTTTATCGTCCTCTCTGTCCTTTTCAACTGAGCCTTGTGCTTCGCTTTCGGAGGAACTAATCCTGATTCGTTTCCGGCGAAACAACTGATTGAGCTCTTCTTCATCTTCTTCTTCCTCATCTTCTAGTAGCTGAACTGACTCTTCCAGCCTGAAAACTGGTCCTCGTGGTGGTGGTTGAGCGGCGAGTATGGTTGGGAAGAGGAAAGAAAGGATGTGGGGAAGTCTGGATCGAGGGGTGGTTCCTTTGTTGACTTGTTTCATGATGGCGACGCACTCCTTATGGATTCGGTGAAAGAAAAATGAGGCGAAATTAACGGGTTCTTGTGCGGCAAGATCGATGGCGGAATAGAATGGGCGGGAGATACCGTATGTGCATTTTTGGAGGTTAAGAATGGCAACTAAGAACTGTAATGCGGTTTTTTCAGGTTCGGGGTGACAGAGAATGGCGTATTCATTTGATGAATGGCGGGGGAAAAGTTCGGTCATGCAGCCTACGGGGATACTTGGGCCATTCTCGCGGCCTTGTGGAGTGAGGCGGAAGGCTTCGGCGAAGGAGGTTATTACGGTTCTAGATGGTAGGGAGGGGAAGAGCCATTGTCGGTCAGCGATGGGGGATTGGGCTATGGCAGAGATGATTTGTGCGAAGAAGGGATGGGTTTCCACTGAGTGCCATGGCAGCTCAGCGAAGTTGACCAACCCTCGGATACGCAGGTACTCTCCTACCTCAGTAGGGAACATCACAAAAGGCTGTGTAGTTCGCCAATGCTTCCATTGGGCACGTGAACACGAATACACAGAGCACAGAGCGCGAGTACACAGAACACAGAAAACACAATCACAAGCACAAAAACACCATAGCGTTTTTTTGGCGCAACCGAAGAGCTTAAGTATAGATATTACGATGGGGGTAGGAAGTGAGGGTTATCATTGTGCGGTGCTGGAATGATACTGCTTTCAATTTGGCATGCATGCTTGAGTAAAGGAGGGCGGCTTATGACAAAACGCGGCTATTGAAAAAGAAAGAATTGTAGGAAAAATAAAGAAAAAAAAACAAAAAAGATGCGGTCCACCGCCGAATGTTTTAATGCGGGCTAGCGGCATGTTGATACGGCCGCAGCTTCGAGCCATTGATTGCTTTTGGAAGTGAATTTCCGGTCAACGTAGTCAACCGAAAAGTGGCTGGACCGATTTGTTCTGAGATTTTGTAAGGGCCGAACCACCGTAATTTGAATTTGCCTGCGGATCTATTTGACTTTGCATTATAGAAAAGTACAAGCTGTCCTACCGAAAATACTAGAGTTTTCAGGTTTCGATCGTGTGTCCTTGCCTGTCTTAGTTGAACTTCATGCATTGTTAAGAAACTGAGCCATCTGTGTTCGTCTAATTCTCTGAGCGTGTCCAACCGAAATGACAGTGAGTCTTCCGGTAGCAGTTTCTGGGTAATGGCTACTCGTAAACTTGGTATAACTATCTCCATTGGTGCTATTGCTTCTAAGCCGTAAGCTAATTTGAAAGGTGTCAATCCTGTTGTTACCTTGTAGGTAGTTCGGTATGCCCATAACACTGCAGGTAGTAGTTGATCCCATCTTTCTGGTGCTTCCATGATCAGTTTCTGGAGGATATTCAATAGTGATTTGTTTGTACTTTCGGCCAAACCATTGGCACGAGGGTAATACGGAGAGCTGAGTTTGTGTGTCACCTGGAAGGATTGGGTGAGTGCTTTCATTAATTGATTTACAAAGTGAGTACCTTGATCTATCACCAATTCGAGTGGTAAGCCAAATCGTGGGAAAACATCATTTAACAGACATTTTGCAACTGCAACCGCTGTAGTAGTCCGTAAAGCCCAAGCTTCTGCCCATCTTGTTGCATAATCTGTACAGGTTAGTATGTATCTGTTGTTGCTGAAGACTGCTGGAGGTGTGATCAGACCGATAAAATCTAATCCCCATTTTTGAAATGGTTCGAGTAGCATAATAGGCTGCAAGGGGAAGAAGTGTTGTTGCAGTGGTTGTCCAGACCTTTGACAAGTATCGCAGTGTTTGACAAATTGGGCCACATCTCTGTACATAGTTGGCCACGAGAGACCTCCTTGCAGAATTTTCCGGTGAGTCAAATCTGTGGCAAAGTGACCACCAGTAGGGGTCGAGTGAGCCATCGTGATGACTGAGTTAATTTCATGCGGAGGGACACAGCGGAGTAGGATTCCGGTGTGATCTACATAATATAGTTCTCCAGCAACTAATCGGAATCGGCGACTAAAGACTGCAATTTTTCTTCGTACTGCCTTAGCGGTCTCGGATGGAAAGCATCCTTTGGTGAGAAAAGTTAGAATCTGATCATAATATGTAGGTGGTACTTGTGATTTGGCAGTCTTATCAGTCAGTGGCTCAGAACTATAGATCGCTGGAGTTGTGTCATCTATGCTGTTGGAACTCAAAGTCAAGCACAAGCATGGAAGCACATCAGAAAGGTGGAAACACACAAGAAGAAGGAGCACGTAGGGAGCTCCATGAAGTAACTGTCAACTTTTCATAAGAATCCCCTACAAAAATAGTGATTTCCATCACTAAAATCATTGTAAATACCATTTTCTATTTTGGTAGCTCCATTTTGTGCAAGCCGAGGAGTCCTCGAGCTTGAGGAGCATTAGAAGTACCATCGTACCAAATTTCATAATTTTTAGACTCCGTTTGAGCCCTCAAATAAGCCCTGGAACCTAATTTTTAACTAGGCCGGACACTAGGTCTGGACAGGGCCAAAACTAGTCAAAAAACTATAAAAAGAGCTAGAGAGCTCATTTTTGGGGGTAGCTTCTTGTAGATTTCAGCTTTGTAATAGATTTCTTTAGTAATCAAAGTCCTTCCATTGTTCCTCTCTTTGATCTTACTTTGTGCGCGTGTGTGTGTATGTGTGTGCATGTTTGTGTGCTTTCACTCACGCACTTGTGCCTTCACTTGCTCGTGGTCTTCATACCGGTCCTCACGTCTCCGCGGATTGACAAGTAAAGGAGGTGGTGCTTACGCTTGAGCTACACCAAATTTTGGCGCCGTTGCCGGGGAGAGAGCTTCGAGGACGAGCGTTGTGATGGTAAGATCGTAGATTTGCGACGTTGGAAGGTAAAAAAACTGTCATTTCAGTTCATTTTCTGTTTTTTCCTCTTCATCTTCATCATCATCATCATCTCCACCTTCTTCCATCTTCTTCTTCATAGAAATTTCTTGTTTTTAGTGCATTTTCACCATTTTCATACCATTTTTCATGCATTATTGTGTGGGAAGGAGTTAGGAGGTGCAAGGGAGAGCAAGCGCTGCATTTTTTTTATGATTTTTTGCTCATACGGAGCTCGCCATAGCCGGCGCTCAGAAATTTGAATTTCCCGCCAAAAAACGCGATTCTGTGATGAAAATCGCGATTCTGTGAAAATTCAAAATTTTTTGAAAAATCACGATTTTCAGTTTTCCCGCCTAAAAGTTGGTTGAAAAAAATCGCGATTCTGTGTTTTTCTCAAAAAAAACACGATTCTCTGCTCAAAATCGCGATTCTAAACAAAAACACGATTCTCTGCTCAAAATCGCGATTCTCACCAATCACGATTTTCAGCAAAAACACGATTTTGTGAAAAAGGCGATTCTGTGAAAACACGATTTTTTGCTCAAAATCGCGATTTTCAAAAACACGATTTTGTGCTCAACATCGCGATTTTCATGTGAAAAATACGATTGTCAAAAAACACGATTCTCTGCTCAAAATCGCGATTCTCACCAATCACGATTTTCAGCAAAAAACACGATTTTGTGAAAAACATGATTCTGTGGGACAAAATCGCGATTTTCAAGTCAAAAACAGGATTTTGAGAAAACACGAATTTTTGCTCAAAATCGCGATTTTCAATTCACGATTTTCTGCTCAAAATCGCGATTTTCATGTCAAAAACACGATTCTGAGAAAACACGATTTTCAGTCAAAAACACGATTTTGTGAATCACGATTCTCTGAGTCAAAATCGCGATTTTCAGAAACACGATTTTGTGATCAACATCGCGATTCTCTGAAACACGATTTTGTGATCAACATCGCGATTTTCAGAAACACGATTTTGTGATCAACATCGCGATTCTCTGAAACACGATTTTGTGATCAACATCGCGATTTTCAGAAACACGATTTTGTGATCAACATCGCGATTCTCTGAAACACGATTCTGTGCTCAAAATCGCGATTTTCAAATCACGATTTTCTGCTGAACATCGCGATTTTCAGAAACACGATTTTGTGATCAACATCGCGATTTTCTTGTCAAAAAAAAAAAACACGATTTTCAAAAAATACGATTTTGTGCTCAACATCGCGATTTTTTTGACTTCACAGCATCACGATTTTCAGAAAGTTCACAAAATCGCGATTTTCTCCAAAGGTCCTGTTTGCCTGTTTTGACCCCCAGGAGCCTGATTTGACATAACTTTCTCCTCCAAAGTCCATTTTCTGAGCTCTATAGCTTGTTGGAAAGCTCGTTTCATATCCTACACGATCTCAACTGTTTTTTTCAAGAATAATGCGTTGATTTTGAGATAGGATAATTTGAAGTTGACCCTCAAGTGGGACTAGGAAACCAGGGGGGCTCCCAAGGATTTTTGAGCAGTACAAAGGGGGAGAAAATTGTGTCATGGGAAAGAAAAAAGCAAAAGATAGAAGAAAAGGGGCTAAGATCGAAAAAACGGAGGGCGATAAACATGAAATACATGAGATAATATCACATCAAGATGAAACATTTAGAGAAAAATTGCAAGGAATCGAGGAAACGGGGGAAATGTCTAGGGGGGTCGGATCCATATTTGCAACAAGAGAATATCACAATATGTTGGTGGATATAAGAATAGGATATGAATGTAGAAGGTTGAGTGCATATATCAATCCTCATTGTGAGTGGAATTTGATTCATATTGACTTCTTGACCATTATTTTTGAGAACATACAACCAACAACTCATTCTTCTATCCTCATGGATGATGAACATTATGAATGCATGGGTCAAGTTGTGTTGCCTGTTATGGTGGGTGATATGCAATTTTCGGAAACATTCTTTGTCATGGATTGTATAGATGAAGGCTTGATCATTGGCACCCAAAGGTTCATTAAACAAAATCATCAAGAATTGGAGGTGCCTTCTCCACCCATCATCCATGCTTCTACATATATGTCTATGGAAAATCCTAATGACTATCCACCTTATGATGATTGGGGGCAAAATCACCTTTTCACAGAGCTTGCTTTTAATGAGAAAATTTTTCTTTCTACTCATGTTTTTGAATCTGATCCTTCTTTGAGTAAATCACAGGAAACCTTAGCGAATGGAGATATGGAGGACTCCAAGTGTTTGGGGGATGGGGAAGGACCCTCTCTTCCTGTAAATTGGGATCCCCCTCATGAAGCCATAAGTAGGGATGATCTGCACTCAGATGGTCAAGAAGGAAATGATCAACCACTGTTGTGTATCATTGATGTGGAAAAGGAGGTCGACTCTAGGGTGAATCATGACAATCCATCACCCATTTGTACACCTAGGGATTCTATGTGTAATAAGGACAAATGTCTCGATGAATCTCTAGATCAATCTCAAACCACACAGCCCATTGATCCCTTGCATGAGTCTGATGTAGGTATAGAAGATCAACCCTTGTTGCACTTCCCATGTAAAGATGAGTTTTGTCAAAAAACTCACATAGAAGGCCCAAAAGACCCTTACATCAAGAAACAGAAATCACATTTTTTTGGTAATGTCAAGCAAATTTGGGTGGCCAAGAAATTACTTAGAGCCCAACCCAATCGCACTATGATATGGGTACCAAAGAAAGCCCTGGCACAAAATCAGTCCCCTCACACTAGACTTCAAAATCTATGGTCTAGGCCTACCACGATTTATCCTCAAGAAAGACCACTTCCAATCAAAGGATCCCAAGCAGTCAAGCCTAAGCTCAGACAAAATCCAAGGAGGGACTTTAAGGCACCAACCTGCACAACAAAGACACCAAGGCGAGGTAAAGAACTGAATCAAGCACAGAGCTCCAATACAGATCAAAGAACCTCTTCTGCAAGGATAAGGGTTTGGAAGACAAAAGTACCGATAGCATCCACCAAAATAAAGAGCCAGCTACGATGGATCAAACCCTCAGGAGATCATTCAAACACGAAGTGGCCAAAGGTAATCTCAACCCAGTCGCAGACTGTTCTCAAATGGATCCCTATAAGGAGGAATGATCAGTTGTCCTCTCGAGATACAATGGATACCTCCAACAAAGATGGCATCAATATCTGCATATAACATTGAAAACCTCGACGAGCGACAACCATGTGCCCTTTGCACAACCCTGTCTTATGCACCATTCAGGTCATGCATTTCCCAAGTATGCATCATTATAGGGCCACATTACACGGTCGTGCATAGACACACTTGAGAATCCCAAGCACAAGAGCACATTGAAATATGTCAAATTTTTCCTACTGATACTAACTTTTGTGTTCTTGTTTTGTGATAATGTTTCCCACAAAAAAGAAAAAAAAAAAAAAAAAAAAACGAGGAAGAACTTGTTCCCAGGTTTCGCTCATGGAACATGAATGAGTCATGCTTAGTTGAAGATTGAACCATCGATTACTGGGCATTTATCAGTGTGTCTTGGCTAGCAGATGATTTAATTGCTGCCTTATCTCATAAATGTCAAGAACTTAGCATGAGCAGGGCATCCACAACTATGGTTTCCTCTTACTATGGTGGGAGTGAAGAGCTTGAAGGTCCACAACTTGAGTGATGCTTAACTACTGTATGTACCAGAGCAGCCAAGGAGATATCTGCAAAAGGTAGTTCTGGAGGAGAAGACTCCTGTATATGGTGAGCTAAAGAGAATATGTGAAACTCAGCTTGGTGTAGTTACCCGATGTTGCTTGCCAAAGAATATAAAGCAATTCAATTCTCAATATTTCCTGAACCAGTATGGAACAGTAGCACTGGTGAATGGTCTATGTCAATCAGCATGGTAATCTCTTAGAAACCGGCACGTGTCCAATATTCCTCTGAGTGTCAATATAGGGAAGTGAACGTGCATGAGCCCAAGCTCAGAAATGCACACTGTTAGTGACAAATGTTGCTTTGAAAAGAGGAAAGGGGATTCACCACTCAAAAGATCTCATCAGTGGACAATCAACATGGACATTCATCAACAAGGTTCCATCCCAAAGGCCGAGAGTACAACACGAAGAGACAAAGCATCCATCAACCTTCTCCATGGTAAGTATCTTTACTCTGGAAACAGGATAACCATGATAGTTTAGGAAACCTCTTCGTCAGCATACCCTTGAGCACTTAGCTCAAGAACTGCAATTTTTGCACCATACTTCTTCCAATGCATTTTCCAAGTAAGCATGCGTAGGGCTACATTACAAGGCCGTGCACAAGGCACATACTTTTTTCAACCCAGGCACGAACACACTTACCCATCATTCATTATGGGTTATGAGTAGTTGGCATGACTGCTCTCAACATCATCTTTGGAAGAGCTAGCGGTTGGGAACAACATCCATACCTAGGAAGCAATTCGAAGCTAGTAGTTGCTCTAACTCGATCTTGACAACCTCTTTTGAGCAACTCGCGATTTTTGAGAGCTCACAACGACGCATTCATGCTGCAATTCATGAAAGAAGCACATACCAAGGGACGACGACTTGTAAAGGCTTGCAGTGACACATGAAGAACCGGACAACCAACACTATCAAATTTGGAAGATAGACGGCTCTCGTTCATACAGAATGGCTACTACCCCTCAAAGCACTACATGGAACAACCACTACAACAAGGGTCTGTCAGGGACGACAGACTCGAGAGGGGGGGGAGTGTTGGAACTCAAAGTCAAGCACAAGCATGGAAGCACATCAGAAAGGTGGAAACACACAAGAAGAAGGAGCACGTAGGGAGCTCCATGAAGTAACTGTCAACTTTTCATAAGAATCCCCTACAAAAATAGTGATTTCCATCACTAAAATCATTGTAAATACCATTTTCTATTTTGGTAGCTCCATTTTGTGCAAGCCGAGGAGTCCTCGAGCTTGAGGAGCATTAGAAGTACCATCGTACCAAATTTCATAATTTTTAGACTCCGTTTGAGCCCTCAAATAAGCCCTGGAACCTAATTTTTAACTAGGCCGGACACTAGGTCTGGACAGGGCCAAAACTAGTCAAAAAACTATAAAAAGAGCTAGAGAGCTCATTTTTGGGGGTAGCTTCTTGTAGATTTCAGCTTTGTAATAGATTTCTTTAGTAATCAAAGTCCTTCCATTGTTCCTCTCTTTGATCTTACTTTGTGCGCGTGTGTGTGTATGTGTGTGCATGTTTGTGTGCTTTCACTCACGCACTTGTGCCTTCACTTGCTCGTGGTCTTCATACCGGTCCTCACGTCTCCGCGGATTGACAAGTAAAGGAGGTGGTGCTTACGCTTGAGCTACATATGCCTATCGGAGCTTCACCGAAATCTAGACGAGATAGGAAATCTGCTAAGGCATGTGCATTTCCGGGTCGGTGAATAACTTCATAATCGAATTCCTGCAAGAGTAGCACCCATCGTGCTAAGCGTCCACCTAAATGTTGTTGTCTTACTAGATAGACGAGGGCAGCATGATCCACATGGAATGTGAATTTTCGGCTTAGTAGATAATGTCTGAATTTTTTGATGGAGTAAATTAATCCTAGACATTCTGTTTCGGTGGTAGAATAATTCCTTTCTGTAGGTGCAAGCCTTCTGCTTGCATAATAAACAGGGCGAAACCACTTATGTGTTTGCTGCATCAGAATACTGCCGATCGCAATATCTGAAGCGTCGACAGAAACATGGAACGGATTATCCCAGTCCGGTGGTTGTAAGATTGGGGCCTGCGTCAATAGATACTTGAGTCGATCAAATGTAGTTTGGCATTCTTGAGTCCATTCGAACTGGCGGGGAGTTTTTGTGATTAGCCTGTTTAGTGGTATAGCCAGATGAGCAAGCCATCGTAAGTATCTGCCATGCCACCGCACTTGACCCATGAAGCGCATAACTTCTTTTGGTGTAGTGGGCACCGGAGCTTCTAATACTGCCGAAATTTTATCTGGATCTACTTGGATACCTTGTGCAGATACAATGTGGCCAAGTAACTTGCCACATGAAACCGCAAACACAGATTTGTTTGGGTTTAAGCAGAGTCTATACTCTCGGCATTTCTGAAAGCAGCACCGTAAATGGAACAGATGTGCTATCCACTTACCGAAAATTGAAAAATCATCGAGATATACTTGCATAAATGAAGTCAGATAAGGAGAAAATATTTCTTGCATACATCTTTGAAATGTGCTTGCTGCGTTTCTCAATCCAAACCACATTACCGTACAAGCAAAGACACCCCAATTGGTAATGAAGGCAGTTTTTGGTATATCCTCTTTAGCCATTCTAACCTAATTGTAACCACTATATCCATCTAAGAATGAATACATTTCATGTCCTGCTACCCTATCAAGCATGGTATCCAGAAAGGGGAGCGGGAAAGGATCCGGTACTGTTGCTGCGTTTAATTTTCGGTAGTCTACACAGATTCGCAGTTGCTTATTTTTCTTTGGCACGATCACAATTGGTGAGATCCATTCAGCATGTTCTACAGGTACAATGAATCCAACTTTTAATAATCTATCAAGTTCAGCCTTTACCTGAGATGCATAATGGGGATTCATCCGGTAGCTGGTTTGTTTTATCGGCCTTGATTCTGGCTTCAGCATGACCCTATGCTGGTAGATACGGGGGTCCAATCCTTTCATGTCTTTGTAGTCCCATGCAAAGATGTCAGTGAATTCTCGGAGTAACTGGATTAAGCTTGCTTGAAATGTTTCTGGTAAGTTTTGCTTTATTTTTACCGGACGTGGATGATCTTCATCTCCTAAATTGTAAGTAATCAGCTGATCTTCGGGGACATAGAACTGTTGATGTTTCTCTGTGTTGTCTGTTGGTTTAAAAAGTTGCTGCAATTCATCGTCATGTGTCGAAACAGTGTCTTCCTTCTTAGCCTCTTCTGTGATGGGTATTACTGTACAAACTGAAGCGTTCCAATTATCTACAACGGACTGTATATCAATAGTCCCTAAGGAAATTAAGTCCGCGTTACTCTTCAGAAACTCTTCTTCTTCATCATCTGACAATCCATCTAGCATATGGACTGGTTCAACAAAATACGGTCTAGCGTGTAGCTCGCAAGGTTGTATAGCATCTAATTTTACCACATATCTATGATTGGCATCTTTAAACGTAAGCTCTTGTGCGGACCAGTCCTGTATTACCTTTGCATGCTTCAGCCAGCGTCGGCCGAAAAGAAGGTTGTAATCCAAAGTAGATTCTGGCAGATCTAGTATAACAAAGGTCATTTTAAAGGCCGTACCTTGTAAAGTGATGGGTACATTTCGCACAAGTCCTACAGGATGGACTCTTGATTGATCTGCCATTCTGACAAAAAATTGAACTGGCTCAATTTCGGTCCATCCTAGCCTTTTGCATAATGCCGCAGTCGCAATGTTAACACCAGAGCCTCCATCAATCAATACTTGCGTGATCTTATGCTTCTTATACCATACTGTAATCAAGGGAACTGAATGATCAACCGTAGAATCAGGTTTCGGTTGAACTGCTGCTGTCGCCGGAATACAAGAAGGTACCGGACTGATCTGTTGCTGGAACTGTTGTCGAATCCCAGGTACTAATGCTAGTAGTTGGCCTAGAGGCAGGGTGATAGATGCTTTGGATAAAATTTCCCACGCCCGTTGAGATTGTTTGTCCTGCTCCTTTGAACTTGAGGTCTCTGCTGATGCAGAAGTTTCTGCTGTTATGTCTACTGCTGATGATGGCTCCGCTGCTGCTTCCTTTTGTTGTGTTTCTTCCTTAGTTAACGAGGGTTGGGTTACCGGAATAGGTTCTGGAAAGACTGGTGGTTCTGCTGTGGTCCATTGACTAGCCTTGTTGTACATTCTGTGTTGTTCACGTATCCCTCGTTCAAATATTTCTGCTACCGGTTGCAATTGTTTACCGGAACGGGTCTGGACTGCAGCAGCCTGTGTTTCCATCGGTGTGATTTTTACCATGTTGGCCATTGGATTTTGACGTTCCTTCTTCCTTTGATCATACTCAGCTGCATCTTTGCAAAATCTCCTAATATGTCCAAATTCGCCACAAAAATGACAGCGTGGTGGTGGTAAATTGGGATTTTCCGGTGATGGCCCGTTCTGCCAGCGATTTGGATTATAGTTGTTATTCCTCTGTCCTCGGTAATTTCCATATCCTTGTTGCTGGTTGTTTCTCATTTGTGGAGGCACATAATGATTGGCTGGCTGCCCTTGTTCCTGGATAATTGCATTGACAGTCGCTCTTCCCTGTACTCTAGCGTTGTATGCGCAGTTTTCGGTGGTGTGTCCGGCAATGTTGCAGATAGCGCAGAATGTCTGATTAAGTGCGCAATTGGTGCTGGTATGTCCTGAATTTTTGCATGTGGTGCAATATACTTGTTTGGTCATATCTTCGGCAATATGTTGTTTGTTTTTACCCACTCCCGATCTTCTGTAAATCCGCCGACTTTGTTTTCCAGCTGTAGAGTCATTGCTATGACTGCATCAAGTGTCATAGCTCCGACACATCTTATGATCATGATCTGCTTAAGTTGAGGAACCAAGCCATTGATGAACCACTGAGTAATAACATCATCTGGTAAGTTAGCATGAGCCGGTGGTAGCTGCCTTAAGTGTGTTCTGAAAAGGGTAGCATATTCCTGTATAGATTGATTCACCCTCTGTCTGTTACTCTGTAGATAATCAAAAATTTCGGCTAGATTCTTTTTTAGCCTGAATCGCTGTAGAAAAGCATCTCGAACTGCTTCGTAGGTGCCGAAATGATTAATATCGTATTCTGTGAGCCACCTGGCTGCTTCATTGAGAAGTGTAGATTGGAAGACAATGGCTTTGTAGGCCGGATCCGGTGGATGGTTGAGAACGGCGTAGCTTATCTCGAAAGTGCGTACGTGAGCATCCGGATCATCTCCTGGAAATCCACCAAACTTCGTGTATGTCACTCCCGTTGGAGGTGGCCTGGGTTGACATAACTATTGTTGTTGTTGTTGTTGTTGTTGTTGTCCGTTCATCGTGAATGTATTATAACTTCCGTCTGTATTTCTGGTCTGAATATTTGAACTACCGGAATCTATATCGTCTGATGGCACAATCTCCGGTGAAATGAGCTTGCTTACTATGCTGCGAATTTCTATTTCAAACAGCCTTCCTTCTTCCTTGATGTCCAGTGTATGAGAACTTGCTTCCAAGCACGGCAGTTGGGCTGAAGATTCAGCAGAAAATGCTAATTCCTCACCGAATAACTGAGATTCTCTTACCGAAATATCACTCGGGATAAACCGAACTTATGCCCGAATGCGGTGTCTTTTCGCCTTCGCTGATTTCTTTGCCTAGGGTGTGTCTAATCGTAAGTGAATCTAAATCTTTTTCCAAGAGTGTTAAACTAGATTCCAACTGCGTCTTGGTAGGTTCTGGAATTACTATATCTTCGACAGACTGTGCCGAAATAGTACTGGAATGTACCAGAGACGTAACACGTTCTACCGGAATATGATCGGAATCAGCTTTAACGTTCTGAACTTTCTTGACAACTGGGTCAGTCCTAGTTGTACTTCTACCTTCCAAAGTTGTCTTTAGTACTCCAGACTGATGGTTCTTGGGGTACGTTTCCCCAGACCGAGTAACTGGCATTTATCATTTTCCATATTAATCGTGGGATATTACTAACGAAACAGTTTGCAACAATCTGGTTCTGTTGCTACTGATAATCAAACAATAATCTGATTCTGACAGATGACTGGCAATCTTGATGCCACTTTCCCACAGACGGCGCCAAGTGTTAAAGTGTTAAAGTGTTAAACTAGCGATGCTGTGTTACTGACAAATGCAAGTCATTATCGAACAAAGATTAACGTAATACAACACACAATCTTACGATACGAAAACAGTACTCAACCACATAACCTGTCACTTAACATTTACTACGGTGAACTTCAGTATTAGCAGGCGACGTAGACAGAACAGAAATCAACACAAACAATATTCAGAGCTTCACCATAGTGTAAGTAAACTCTGACAATTTCAGAAAGGGCATCCCTCTCTCTCTCTCTCTCTCTAAAACCCTATACACAAGCGTCTCTCTCGCCATTCTCTTTACATTGCTTTATATATCTTTTTTCAAGATGCGGGTACCAACTTTTTTGCACGGATTTTGATAATTCCGGTATATCAGGCGGTCATTACGTCTGTCCCACTCTGGCGGCCGTCTAACAGGGTTCTTGTGTGCTCTCGGGGTCTAGGCAATGGAAAATCATGTTCATCTCTTTGTTGCCTATGTGCTTGATGTCTCTCTCTTTCAGGTCTTTCATTTTCAAATCCTGCTCTATTTTTGCCCACCGTGTGTGCAAAACTTACCTCAGGTCTCTCTCTAGTTCTTTCTCTCTGGGCTTCATGAGCTTGGGATGATCCTACTCCTTGGAGGCCATGGGAAACATTGGATCTTGGTGGAGGGAAAATCAATTCATTCTTCCAAGTATATGCATGTCTATCCTGTTCTGTTACCAAGAAAATTTTCTCTGATGTGTTATCCACGTAGACAACTTTGCCTGGTGTCTCTAGATCCTTGAACTCGTAGATGATGACTATGCCCAATTGGCTAGGTTGATTTGGCTTGAATCTGCAAAAGGCTTCCTCTATTTCTCTATTCAAGAATAGTTCTATGCTTTTTTTGTCTTGAGGGATCCAGTCTAGAGTGATCACTCTAGTCAAAATTGACCTACCTCTAGGAGTCTGGGGTCCTTGTCCTACATTTCCTTGTTCTAGGTCTCCTATCTCATTCTCATGAATGATATTTCCAAACTCATTGGTCCTATCTGGTAGGTTGGTGACCACATACATGGTTCCTTCCTTATCGATGTATGAACCCTCTTCGAACTTGACCACCGGGTGTTCAAGTCCAAAGAGTTGATCTGGATTTTTGAGTTGGACCATTGATCGTCTCATGCCATCCTCATAGATGCGAGCACCTAATCGGTTGGTCCGAACATATTCCAATTGTGTCTTATAGGGACCTTCTGGTGTTTGTAGATGGGCAGTTCCTGAGCCACCTGCAAGTTTTCCCATGCTAAAAGACATTTCTGAGTCACTTTTGTCAGAGTTTAGTACGTAAGGACAACCACTTAGTTGTTGTGCCCAAGACTTAGCTGTATGGTTGACACTAGACTGAGAAGATCTAATGCTTTATCTATCCTTGCCTAGGTGTCTACCAGATCTCAGGTTCATAAGCTTTGGTTAAGAGTCCAAAATTTCCCCTTGGTATGATTCAAAATCCTTTGGAGTCCCCTTGGTTCCCTAGTCCCACTTGAGGATCAACTTCAAATTAGTCTATCTGAAAATCAATGCATTATTCTTATAAAAAGAAGTTGAGGCCGTGTAGTATTTGAAACGAGCTTTCCAACGAGCTATAAAGCTCAAAAAATGGACTTTGGATGAAAACGTTATGTCAAATCAGGCTCCTGGGGGTCAAAACAGGGAAACAGGCACTTGTGAAAAAATCACGATTTTGTGTGAAAATCGCGATTTTGTGAAATCAGAGAATCACGATGCTGTGAAATTAGAGAATCGTGATGCTATGAAATCAGAGAATCGTGATGCTGTGAAATAAGAGAATCGCGATCTTGTGAATCTCAAGAGAATCGCGATCGCCAACAGAGAATCATGTTTTTAGAGAATCGTGTGAAATCAGAGAATCGCGATGCTGTGAAATTAGAGAATCACGATGCTATGAAATCAGAGAATCGCTATGCTGTGAATCTCAAGAGAATCGCGATGCTATGAATCTCAAGATAATCGCGATACTCTGAATCTCAAGAGAATCTCGATTCTGAGTAGAGAATCGTGTTTTTTGAGAATCGCGATTTTGAGCAGAGAATCATGTTTTTAAGAATCGCAATTTTGAGCAGAAAATCGTGCTTTCACAGAATCATGTTTTCACAGAATCGTGTCTTCATAGAATCATGTTTTCACAAAATCATGTTTTCACAGAATCGTGTTTTCACAGAATCGTGTTTTGAAAATCGCGATTTTGTCTCAGAATCGTGGTTTTCAGAAATTTAGAGAATCGCGATTTTGAGCACAACCACAGAATCACGATTCTGAGAATGACCATAGAATCGTGTTTCTTTTAGCAAGCTTTTAGGCAAGAAATAGAAAATTGTGATTTTCAAAAAAATTTGAATTTTTCACAGAATCGCGATTTTCATCACAGAATCGTGTTTTTTGGCGGGAAATTCAAATTTCTGAGCGTCTAGCAATGGCGAGCTCCGTATGTGCAGAAAATCATGAAAAAACACAAGCGCTTGCTCTCTCTTGCACTTCCTAACTCCTTCCCACACAATAATGCATGAAAGATGGTATGAAAATGGTGAAAATGCACAAAAAAACAAGAAATTTCTATGAAGAAGAAGATGGAAGAAGATGGAGATGGTGATGATGATGAAGATGAAGAAGAAAAAACAGAAAATGAACGAAAATGACAGTTTTTTTACCTTCCAACGTAGCAAATCTACGATCTTACCATCACAACACTCGTCCTCGAAGCTCTCTCCCCGGCAACGGCGCCAAAATTTGGTGTAGCTCAAGCGTAAGCACCACCTCCTTTACTTGTCAATCCGCGGAGACGTGAGGACCGGTATGAAGACCACGAGCAAGTGAAGGCACAAGTGCGTGAGTGAAAGCACACAAACATGCATACACATACACACACACGTGCACAAGGTAAGATCAAAGAGAGGAACAATGGAAAGCTTCGATTGCAAAATGAGTTCTCTTACAAAAGCTCTATTCTCTAACAAGCTAACCTCAAAAATGAGCTCTCTAGCTCTTTTTATAGTTTTTTGACTAGTTTTGGCCCTATTCTAACCTAGTGTCCGGCCTAGTTAAAAATTAGGTTCCAAGGCTTATTTGAGGGCTCAAATGAAGTCTAAAAATTATGAAAATTGGTAGGATGATACTTCTAATACTCGTCAAGCTCGAGGACTCCTTGGCTTGAATAGAAAATGGTATTTACAATGGTTTTTAGTGATGAAAATCACTATTTTTATAGGGATTTCTTCTAAAAATTTGACATACACTTCTTGGAGCTCCCTACTTGCTCCTTCTTCTTGTGTGTCCATCTCTTTGATGTGCTCCTGTGCTTTTTCCTTGACCTTCAGCTTCAACAATACATCTCAGGAGATGAAGAGATGCCAACATTTAGGAGCAAACATCAACCCACAAGGGAAGAGCAAGAAAGGTTAACCACATCGTGTGCAAATGATGTTCTTGTCAAGTTTTATCTACTAAACTCAATATCTGATTTCTTATTACCTCACGTCAAGAATTGCAAGACCTAGCAAGAGATTTTGGAAGTACTCTCATCATATTTCTCATCAAATACAAGAGCTAGGACAAATTAGCTATGGATGGGATTTACAACCATAAAAAAGCAACCAAAGCAAAGTGTGGCTATTTATGTAACCAAAATGAAGAATGTGGTTGACCATCTTGCAAGCATTGGAGAGGAAATAGAAGAAGAACACATAGTAAGGTAGATCAGCAATGGCATCAAAGTTGATGATAAGTGGGAGTCCTTCACCACAACAATGGACCTTTATATGGATATGTAGATACCTGACCTCAACACCTTGATGGGGCAACTCTTCACCCATGAGACAAAGCTCAACAAGAATGGTGACAACTCTAGAGGTAACCAATCTTCTGCCCTTTATATAGATAAAAATAAAAATAAGGATAAGGATAAAAGCAAAAAGAACGAACAAGAGGGTAGTACCTCTCAAGTTAACTACACAAGTAGAGGAAGGGGCAGAGGAGGAAAGCAAGGTAGGGAGAGATCCTATAATACTCCCCCGTACATCTATGGCCTTACCAATCACACCATAGAAGAATCTTTCAAGAACACAAGGAATCAAAGGGGAAGAGGCTTCCATAGAGGAGCGATGGACAATCCAAAGGTAGATGCAACAATGGAGGAAGCTATTACAATCACAACTACCACCAAGGCTACAACAACAACAATTATCAAGCAGGTTTTAGAGGTAGAAGATATTATAACACCTACACAGAAGACCAAGAGGATTATCTACTCATCCTGAACATGACATCCAAGCAAGATAAAGATGATGAGCATCTTTTCTATATTGATTCTGGTTGTTCCAATCATGTCGATGGAAATGTAGCATTGTTATTTGACCTTAAAGAACCCAAAGGGAAGCATGAAGTGCAGACATGTGATGACACTAGACACTCTATCAAAAAAATTGGAAATGTCAAAGCTTCTAATGGTAACATGAACCTCTTAAGTAAGGTTTTAGATGTACCAACCATAACAAAAAACCTAATCAGTGTTGGACAAATTGTCGAGAAAGGCTTATAAGGCAAATTCAGAAGGCATGATGCAAATGTGGAAGAACCTCAACAAGGCTTTAAGAGAATTGCAAAAGGTGAGAAATCTGGTAGACTCTTTACATTTGAGATTGAAGACACCAGAAACATAGCACTCTTCAATTATAGAGATCAAACTCTATCTAAAATAGAGATATGGCACAAAAGGCTAGGTCATATAGAAGAAAGAACACTAAAGCAAATATGCAAGGATTAGAGTGTGCTTGACATTCCAAATGTGTCCAAGCAACACATGATATACAAGTGTGGAGCATGCCAATTTGGAAAAGCTCACAGGCAACCATTCAACAGAAAGGGGTACATGTATGAAGACTACTTGGAGCTTGTACACACTCATGTGTGGGGTCCTAGCAAAGATCCATCAATCTAAGGTTCAAGGTACTATGTTGCATCAATAGATGATAATAGTAGATGGAAAATCTTTACTTCATGAAACATAAGGATGAAGTATTTACATGTTTCAAAAACTATTTGCCATTGGTTGAGAACCAAACAGGTAGAAGCTTGAAGAGAATTAGATCTGATGGAATCGGTGAGTATTTCTTACATGAATTTGATTCATTCTTATAGGACATAGGCCACAACAACATATACTCTTGAACTAAAATGGAGTGGCAGAGAGAAGGAACATATTGATAGTAGAGGTTGTAAGATCAATGTTGAATGAGAAGAAACTAACCAACTACATATGGGCAGAGGCTTTTTCCATAGCCACATACTTGATTAACAGGCTCCCATCCAAATCTTTGGATGGAATGACACCCTATGAAGCATGGAATGTAAGGAGACCCTCATTGGACCCTTGCAAAATCTTTGGGTGCATTGCTTATGCATATATTCCCTCACAGATTAGAGGGAAACTTGATCCTAAAGTTGAGAAGTGTATATTTATTGGCCATGATGAAAACCAGAAGGGTTACAGGTTATACAATCCCACTAACAAAGGATTTATAGTTAGTAGGGATATAGTGTTTGATGAAAATAATTCATAGTTTGAAGATGATTGCAGGCAGATCAAGTTACCTTATGATTTGGAAAATGACTTTCCAACTCTCACTCAAGAAGATCAACAATTACCAAAAGATATCAATTCAGAGGATGAAGAGCAAATTGACTTCAAGGCTTGGAAGTCAAGAGACAAGTCCAAGTTCAAGCAATTGGAAGACATTACAGAGTCCTCCAATCCAAAGACTATGATAGAAGAACCTTCTTCATTTGAAGAAGCCAATCAGATGAAAGAATGGAGACAAGCTATGCAGGAAGAAGTTGAAGCACTTCAGGAGAACAATGCTTGGGATTTGGTTCGCAAGGAGCCATGCATGAAGGTAATAGGATCCAGGTGGATATATAAAATTTTGCCTTTGCTAGCATATAGGACCTATGAGTGACCATCTTTCTTGGATGTGTCTTCTATGGCAACTTCTTCTACCACTAGGTGTGGGATCAACTCCTCAAGAGTTGGTAGAGGATATCTGTACAAGATCATAGTAATAAGGGGTTTCCACTTGTCTTCCCCTCTCAATCCATTGAGAGTAATGTGCACAAGGTCTTCCTTATCTAGTTTGCAGCTAACAGATGCCTATTGCTCCCTCAATGCCTTCACCCTCAAGGTGTAGCAACAATAGATTGACCACTATCCTTCTTCAAAGAATGGAGCTCATTCTTAAGCTGCGTCTTTCTACTTCTTGAGGAAGTGGCATGTCTCTTCTCTAAGGCCTCCCAAACATCTCTAGCATGATCAAACTCTGATATATGACCAATCATAGTGTTAGGGATTATTGGAGTTCAAGGTCTCTGGAAGCATGCGAACAGTAGTGGGAAGAAGAAGCTTGGAGCACAGCACACAATATTGAATGTATTACCACTAGAATGTACAAAGATAAGTCACATGTTAGGGCAATAGGTGTATATATAAGCCATGGTAAAAGAACCTCCTAAATAGGGAAAAAAGTGTCTCGGTGGTCCTAGAGTATTCACACACATCACTAGCTAAATATCAACAAATCCTCCCTAGGAGTGATGCGATGAACAAGGAGCTGGCACTCATGTATAAGGAAGTCCCAAGCTATGTGGAATCAATCCACAAAAGGAAGTAAGCCCAAAGCTTTGTGGAAAGCTTCAAACTTCTCCCTAGGCAAAGCCTTCATGAAAAGGTCTGCAATGTTCTCCTACATGGGCACATATGCCAAGTTGATCTCTCCATAAGAGAACCACTCCCTGACATAATGATAATGCACATCAATGTGCTTAGTGCGAGCATGGAACACAGGGTTCCTCGCAACTCCCAATGTGCTCTGACTACTAGTGAAGATGGTGGTGGCAGAAGACTGACCAACACCCAAATCAGCCATAAGGCATATGAGCCACACACACTCAATAGTTGCTCTTAAAGCTACCCTACACTCAGCCTCACAACTAGAAGTGGCCACAATAAGCTGCTCCTTGCTCAACCAAGATATACATGAGCTACCAAGCATGAAGCAAAAGCCACTGGTGGACACACAAGTGTCATAGAAACCAACCCAGCCATTGCCAGAAAAGCATGCAAATCTAGCAGCAATGACCCCCCCTTGCGATAAAAAAATCCAAGTAGCCGCGTACCACTCAAGTAGCGAAGGATGCGCTTAGCTGCTTGCCAATGCTTGACATGTGGGTGATGCATATACCTACTCATTTGTGAGACAGCAATCTGAATATCTAGTCGAGTAATGCATAAGTAAATCAAGTATCCAATAGCTTGCTCATAGAGAACAACATCAAATGCATCTCCAGCATCATGAAGACTCAACCATAAACTTGTCACTATAGGAGTGGCAATAGGTTTACAATCCGCAAGGCCAAAATGCTACAATAATGTGTCAATATATTTTGTTTGACACAAATCTATTCCGCCATCAACTTGCATAAATGAATGCCCAAATAATGATGCAAGTGCCCCAAATCTGACATCTCAAATGAGGCATGCAAATAAGCCTTAAAATCTTGCTTAACATATAAGGTGCTCTCAGTTGGATTGTTTTCAAAACCATGTGCAATTAGATAGGTAAGTATCTTTTCATACCAAGCATGTGGTGCTTGTTTCAAACCATATAAAGCCTTTTTCAACGTGCATACCTCATTTTCATCCCCTTTTGCACAAAGCCATGGGGCTAAAAAACATACACTTCTTCATGAAATTCTCCATTCAAAAATTGAGTTTTAATGTCCAATTGACGTACATTCCAACCATGATGAGCTTCAAGTGCATAGATGTTATGAAGAGTAGCCATTCAAAATGTAGGTGCAAATTTCTCATCAAAGTGAATGCCTCTTTCTTGCGTGTTGATGCAAATGCCAAGCCTTCACACTTGGCTACGCATTGGAAGTATTATGTGGAACTCCTTGAAGATCCACATGAACCATTGCTTATGGTTTTCACCATTAACTCTTTGTAAAAGTTTTTTTTTGACTTGAAGGAATATTGCAAGTCCACATATCTCGTGGAGGTTGGAGATCTAAAAGCTATGAATCCTACTTTTTAAAGTCACTCCTAACTTAGAGGAGTACTTTTAGGTAGAGCATCCATTTGAATTTAAAATTCAAACTTGAAGAATCTCTCTATAAAAAGAGACTTGTAAACTTGCGGCCTTAGAGCCCACATCATAGAGCTTATTGTTGATCACTTGATATAGTTGAGAGGCTTACACTATAGCCTACACCTCTCACTATCGTTGGACATTATTCTTTATGACAATGATCATGTACAACATTGTCATATAATACATTATATCATTGTCACTCAGAACAGTGTACTTGTCTTACTCATATCTCAGTGATCCCTCCATCATTTTCAATGTTATATAGCTCATTGGAACAAACTCAAAGTCTATTACAATCAAAGTTTGAAGAATTTTCATTCAGCCAATTGGGAGAAAATTGTCTAGAAGTGGTCATTGGTCATTCTCTATAGGGGTCCTAAAAAATCGGGGATAACTTCTACTTGCTAAAGTCATTTCTCTCCAGCACTCATCAAATTCTTGGTGATTGTTGGTACATATAGAACCCTACTCAATAGATTTCTATTCCCATCAGAGGTTTTAACACTGAATGTTTGGTGTCATCTCCTATTTTCACTTGGTGCTTTCCTTTGGGTTCCTCAAGGTCAGAGAGAAGAGCTACATTGCCTACCACATGGTTTGAACAACCTGAGTCAATACAGAAGAGGTGTTCATCATTCATACCTTGCTTTGAAGTCATGTTCATAATTAGAAGGGAATCCTCTTGATCCTCTGTATAATTGTTGTAATGCTTCCTTGATTTGTATCCCCCTTAGTAGTTGTTATTGTAATTGTTGTTGTAGTTGTTGTTGTAGCTTTGATTGTAGCCTCGAGTATGGTCGAATCTTCCTCTTGATTGTGTGTAGCCACCTCTTTGGAAACCTTTACCTCTCTGATTCTTGAAGTTCCTATAACACTCATCTATGGTGTGATTTGATAAACCACAAATATTACATGGGGAAGATTTGAAAGGTCTCCCCCTACCTAGCTTACCTCCTTTGCCCCTACCTCTTGAGTTTCTACCTCTCCCTCCATAGTTAGCTTGATAAGTAGTACCTTCATCTTCAAATTTTTTGTTTTTCCCTTCTCTTTAGACTTGCCTTTATCTATGTATAGGGCAGAAGAGTTGTTACCTCTTGATGCATCTCCATTGTTGTTGAGGTTGGCTTCATGGGTAAAGAGTTGACCCATGAGTGTGGTAATATCTGGAATCCGCATGTCCATGTACAAGTCCATGGAAATTGTGAAGCTTTCCCATTTGTCTACCTTAATGCCATTGATTACTTTCCTCACAATTTGCTCCTCTTCAATCTCCTCACCTATGCTTGCCAATTGGTCAGACACATCTTTGAATTTGGTCACATACTCTGAAGCACTTTGCTTGGGTTGCTTCATTTGAGTGGTAAACTCAATCCACAACTGATTCTTCCTAGCTCTTGTGTTAGAAGAAAAATATGGAGACAATGTATCCCAAGTCTCTTGGGATGTTTTATAGTTCCTCATGCATGGAAGGAGGAAGTCAGAGATAGAGTTAAGTAAATATGACCTTGTTAATGCATCTTTGGCACACCAAGAGTCTTTCATGCTCCTCTCTTGTGGGTTGTCCTTTGCTTCTGAAAATGGGCATCTCCTCATCTCCTGATATGTATCCATAGAGACTTCTTCCTTGTGAGTATGTCTTCATCCTCAAGGACCATGCTTGGTAGTTGTTCTTGTACAATTTATCAATAAAAGAAGGGAAACCATCTCCCATTTTACCTTAATAAGCTCTGATACCACTGTTGGGAAAGATGGATGGACACCTCAAGAAATCAATTGGTATTGCTAATCCCTGCTTTGTACTTGCCCTATTTCACTTCAGATTTGTGTTGTGGATCCCTTTAGCTTTCCAATGACGCTAAATAAGTGCCTACATGCTTTGGAGATGATGCTTCAAACAATTTGATCAGAACAGATAAGTTTGCAACTAGATAGTGATAAAAAAGTTGCTATTTCGAACTTGACACCTGCTGGATGTTTTCCTTCTTAGGCTATCTAATTAGCTTAGAGAGCTAATGATTTCAAGTGGAATCACATAAGACAAGTAGACTTTTTACATTTGAACTTGAAGATACAAGGACTATTGCACTTTACAATTACAAGGATCAAACGTTATCAAAGCTTGAGATTTTGCATAAAAGATTAGGGCATATTGGTGAGAGAACCTTAAAGCAAATATGTAGAGATCAATGTGTTCTTGGGATACCTAATGTATCCAAGAAACACATGATCTATAAATGTGGTGCATGTCAAATTGGTAAATCATGCAGGTTACCCTTTTCAAAGAAAGGCTACATGCATAAGGATTACTTGGAACTTGTCCACACAGATGAGTGGGGACCAAGCAAGGACTCTTCAATTTCTGGCTCAAGGTATTATGTATCTTTCATTGATGATTTCAGTAGGTGGACAATATTGTACTTTATGAAACACAAAGATGAAGTATTGAGTTGCTTTAAGAAGTATCTTGCACTTGTGGAAAACCAAACAGGAAGAAGCCTAAAGAGACTAAGGTCAGATGGAGGAGGTGAGTACTTCTCAAATGAATTTGTTGCATTCTTGCAGGACAAAGGTATCAAAAGGGAAATTACAACAAGGTATACCCCTAAGCAAAATGGGGTAGCAGAAAGGAGAAATAGGTTGATTGTTGAAACAGCTAGGTCAATGCTTAATGAGAAAAGGTTACCTAATTATTTGTGGGAAGAGAGTGTATCTACTACCACTTATCTTGTTAACAGTTTTCCATCCAAATCACTTGATGGGATGACACCATATGAAGCACGGCATGGTAGAACCCCATCACTTGATCATTGCAAGATCTTTGGATGTGTTGCTTATGTGCATATCCCATCTCAAATCAAAGGTAAGCTAGACCCTAAGGCAGAAAAGTGCATCTTCATAGGGTATGATTTAAATAAGAAAGCATACAGGTTCTATAATGCATCCAGAAAAGGTTTTATGATCAGTAGAGATGTTGTGTTTGATGAGAATGATTCTTGGTTTGAAAGTGAATGCAAGAAAGTTAAGTTTTCATATGACTTGGAAGAGGAGTTTCCAAACCTCACCAAGGAGGAGCCAAGCCAAATTGAAGACATATAATTAGATGATGAGGACATCATCAACCTAGAAGAATTCAAGGCACGGAAATCAAAGGGCAAAGTCAAAATGAAGAGGTTGGAAGATATACCTGAATCATCCAACCAAGCAATTAGAAGATCACAAAGAGAGAGCAAGAAGCCAATCAGATATGGGTATGACACTTCCTTAATTACAAAGCACTCCATTTATCTTGCTAAAGATTTGTCACTTGAAGATCCATCATCATATGAATAGGCAAAGACAAAGGCAGAATGGAAGGAAGCTATGGATGAAGAAATAGAAGCACTCAAGAAGAATGATACTTAGGAGCTAGTGCCAAAGAAGGAATCAGTGAAGGTAATTGGTTCTAGATGGACTTACAAAATCAAGAGAAATGTAGATGGATCCATAAACAGGTATAAAGCTAGACTTGTGGCTAAGGGTTTTGCATAAACCCAAGGGGTTGATTATGAGGAAACATTCTCACTTGTGGCCAAAATGCCAACCATAAGGGTATTTGTAAGTGTGGCTGCATCAAGGAATTGGAATATGTGCCAGTTGGATGTAAAAAATGCTTTTCTTAATGGTTGGATTTCAAAGGAGGTTTGCATGGCCCAACCTCCTAGTGATGAGGACCTGAGCAAGGTAAATTATGTGTGCAAACTTAACAAAGCACTTTATGGATTGAAGTAGGCACCTAGGGCATGGAACCATAGGTTTAGTACATACCTTTAAGACCAAGGATTCATCATGAACAAAGCAGATACTTCTTTGTTTGCCAAGAGAAGTAATTCAGAGTGTGATATACCTATATGTGTATGTTGATGATATCATACTTACAGGTAGTGATTCCAATGGCATCAAGCATATCAGAAACCAAAGGATGTAGGAGTTCAAAATCAGTGATCTCGGGTCACTAAAGTATTTTCTTGGACTTGAGTTAGTCTATACTAATTTTGGAATTATATTAATAAAAGAAAGTATGTGTAGGACATGTTGAAGAAGTTTCACTTGAAAAATAACAAGATAGGAAGCACTCCTATGGAGGTAAACCAAAACTTAAGTGCTCATGAAGGTGATGTACTTGAAAAAATATTGCAGGATATCAAAGCATACTAAGGAGCCTAAACTATGCAACATTGACAAGGATTGATATTGCTTATGGATTAAGTGTCTTAAGTCAATTCATGCATAAACCTAGAGCACCTCACTTGGAAGCTACCAAAAGGATTTTGAAGTATCTTAAGGGTACTGAAAATCAAGGTTTATACTTTCCTTATACTTCAGATTTGGACATCAAGCTTTATTCAGATGCAGATTGGGTAGGTTGTAAGGATGACAAGAGGATTACCTCAGGTTATCTCTCTTTGCAGTTGATAAGCCAATTTCATGGTCTTCTAAGAAGCAACCTATTGTTGCTTTATCCTCAACAGAAGCAAAATATAGAGGATTGGCCAATGCTAGTCAAGAAGCCATATGGATTAGATTGTTATAGGCAGATTTAGGACTACATTATAACTCACCAATGATCTTTAGAGATAATACAAGTTCTCTATATCTTACAGCAAATCCTATTTATCATGCTAGGACCAAACACATAGAAGTTCACTACCACTATGTGAGAGAGAAGATATTGAGCAAGGAGATTCAACTTGTATATGTATCCACTAACATGCAATGTGTAAACTTATTCACCAAAGCACTTGATGGTACTAAACTTTGCAGGTTTAAAGCTATGATTGGTTTGTAGGATATTCAAGAGGATTGATGAAGAAGACTAAGCCAAGATGTTTTGCTTGAGGGGGAGCTGTTGATGCAAATGCCAAGCCTTCACACTTGGCCAGGCATTGGAAGTATTATGTGCAACTCCTTGAAGTTCCACATGAACCATTGCTTATGTTTTTCACCATTAACTCTTTGTAAAAGTTTTTTTTTTACTTGAAGGAATATTGTAAGTCCACATATCTCGTGGAGGTTGGAGATCTAAAAGCTATGAATCCTAATTGTTAAAGTCACTCCTAACTTAGAGGAGTACTTTTAGGTAGAGCATCCATTTGAGTTTAAAATTCAAACTTGAAGAATCTCTCTATAAAACGAGGCTTGTAAATGTGCGGCCTTAGAGCCCACATTGCAAAGCTTATTGTTGATCACTTCATATAGTTAAGAGGCTTACACTATAGTCTACACCTCTCACTATCATTGGGCATTATTTTTTAGGCCAATGATCATGTACAACATTGTCATATAATACATTATATCATTGATCATTTCTATTGGTCTCTCTCTCATTGTCACTCAGAATAGTGTACTTGTCTTGCTCATATCTCAGTGATCCCTCCATCATTTTTCAATGTTCTATAGCTCATTGGAATAATCTCAAAGTCTATTACATCTAGCAAAGTTTGAGGAAGTTTCATTAGGCCAATTGGGAGAAAATTGTCTCGAAGTGGTCATTGATCATTCTCTGTAGAGGTCCTAAAAAATCGGGGGTAAGGTTCTACTTGCTAAAGTCATTGCTCAGAGTATAGTCTATCATTCTAAGTGATTCCACTTGGAATTATTAGCCCTATAAGATAATTAGATATCCTCAGAAGGAATTTATCTAATTGTTACCGTATTGCGAGTACTGAGAAAAACATCCAGCAGGTGTCAAGACCAAAATAGCAACTTTTTTTATCACTAACTAGTTGGAAACTTATCCATTTTGATCAAATTCTTTGAAGCATCATCTCCGAAGCACATAGGCACTTATTTAGTGTCATTGGAAAGCTAAAGGGGTCCACAACACAAATCTGAAGTGAAACAGGGTAGGTACAAAGCAGGGATTAACAGTACCAACTCATTTCTTGAGGTGTCCATCCATCATTCCCAACATTGCGCATAACCCTTTGCAAAAGCCTAGCCTTATACCTGTCAATTGTTCCATCAGGCCTATGCTTCAACTTGTATACCCACTTAGTGCCAATGGCTTTCTTGCCAAGAGGCAAGTCACATAAAGAACAGGTACCATTTTTCACGATAGCATCATATTTTGATTACATAGCAACCAGCCAATTCTCATAATTTTGTGCTTCATCAAACAAAATAGGCTCATTCTCATCACAGAAATTAGATGCAACCATAGCTTAGCAATCTGATGCAAAAGAGGCATATGAAAGCTTGAATTAGTATGGTATGATAGAGGTGCATCTAATTTACTATCACGCAAAGTTGGCACCAACAATTTAGGCATCATTTTTGCCTCCTCAATATCAGCTCTCTCATCAACAAGTGCATCATGTAAATCCGCATCAGAAATGGAATGATCTACATCATCACATGAAACCTACAAAGGCTTAGAAGTTGCCTCATTAGGACTAACACTAGACTGTCCACCTATAAAAAGAGGCAGCAAAGTATCATACATGTCTTTGGAGCTAACAGATGTCTCCTTCCTACATGAAAGTAAAGGATGAATTGCATCTTCCACAAAAACAACATCACGGCTAACCAAAATGCATTTAGTCTATGGATGATATAGATGATAGCCTTTGCTTTGAGAACTCTACCCAACAAAAATACATTTTATTGCTTTATCATCCTATTTCTTGTGATGTTCTTGAGGCACTAATGCATATGCCATACAACCAAAAACACGCAAATGAGCAACAAATGGCTTGCAGCCATGCCATGCTTCATATTGTAGTGCTTTACTGGGACACTTGTTAAGTACATATGTTGCACACATGATCTCCTCAAGCCAGAAACTATGTGGTAAGGCCTGACTCTTGACCATACACCTCGCCATCTCCATAAGTGAATTATTCTTCCGCTCAACAACTCCATTCTATTGAGGTGTATATGGCACTCTACACTGATGTTTTATCCCATTTTCAACTAGAAATGCATTTAAGTTAGAAGACATATACCCCCCTCTATCAGAATGGAGGGTTTCCATTTTACATGCTCATAGATTATCAGCCAAAATCAAAACTGTTTGAAGCATGTAAACACTCCGGAGTTTGATTTCAATGGATATACCCATGCATGCCTGGAAAAATCATCAATGAAATTCAAGAAGTAAAGATAGTTTCTAAAAGAGGGTGTCTGCATAAGACCAGAGACATCACTATGAACAAGCTACAATTTTTTAGTAGCCCAAACTGAACCATCTTTTGGGAATGAAGAAGGTTGTATTTTACCCAAAATATAGCTTTCACAAGCATGTTTAATGCATGTCTTAAGTTTGGGCAGAGAGGACACCATTTCACATTTCTACAGGCATAGCAAACTAGCGAAATTCAGATGACCAAAGCATGCATGCCAAAGCTTTGCATCTGATATAGCCTAAGCATCATGTACTGCACATGTTGAATCATTCACAAATTTTTCAAATAGTCTATGAGCTTATACAGCCCACAAGTTAAAATGCGAGAAGTAATAATCACATTGCTATTTGACAGATCATGACTTATACATCTGTCATCAACAAATTTCACAACCAAACCAATCTTGGCTAATTCAAAAACTAATAGCATATTTTTCTTGATCTCAGGCACAAATAAAACATCTGACAACGTAAAAGAACTGCCATCAATAGTAGTCAAAATGATCTTACCAACTCCCATGATAGGATAAGAGGAGTTCTTGGTGCATGTGATAGTATTCCCTATAAGGGCAGGCTCAAGTGAAGTAAAGAAACTACACTACGAGGTAATATGTTTGGTTGCCCCACTATCAAAGTACTGGACATCTGTGTCTATTGTAGACATACATTGTTCATGAGAAGATGGATCAAAACTGCAAACAGTATTAAATTCCCATTCTTCATTCTCCACAAGATTAGCATACTTTGTTTTTGGTGTGGAGGCATGTGCAACAATCATTCAAGCTTCTTTTTTCTTTGCCTCTTTAGCAGCCAATTTTGGATAGCTCTTAATGACATGATCATCTCCTTTATAGTATTTGCAAAATAATTTCTGTTTTTTTTATTTCTTCTCATCTTTGTCTTCCTTCTTTGAATGTGCAACATTCAGAGATTTTTGCTTACTAGTAGATGAGCTCCATTTACATTTGTCCTTCTGTCTAGCCAAGAAAGCTTGATCTGCAACATGCATAATAGACCTGTTCAACATAGATTGATCTTCCTGTAACAAAATAGAAACTAACTCTAAAAATGTTAAGGCATTTGGATTGCCTTTCATAATCAAACAAAGAGTAGATGCAAAACTATGATATGGTTGAGAAGACCATTCAGAACAATCTGCACAAGTGAACTGTGAGGAAGGACTTCATCAGTAGAAATCAAATATTCCTTCAAATCCCTGATCTTTGTCAGAAAATTATCCATAGAATCACCTTCTGTCACTCTAGCACAATGGTGAGTACCAACGTGAGAAGATTCACCTCATAATTTTCAATCCGTGGAGATGTGAGGACTAGTATGAAGACTATGAGCAAGTGAAGGCACAAGTGTGTGAGTGAGAAGCACGCAAGCATGCACACACATACACACACACGCGCACACAAGGCAAGAACAAGGAGAGGAACAATGGAGTTCTTTGCATTAGTCAAAAAGTCTCTTACATAAGCTCAATTCACAAACAATCTAACCCCAAAAATGAGCTCTCTAGCTCTTTTTATAGTTTTCTAACTAGCTTTGGTCTTGTCCAGACCTAGTGTCCGGCCTAGTTAAAAATTAGGTTCTAGAGCCTATTTGAGGGCTCAAACGGAGTCTAAAAATTATGAAAATTGATATGTAGCTAGTTCTAATACTCCTCAAGCTCGAGGACTCCTCGGCTTGCACAAAATGGAGTCTATTCTACCAAAAACGGAATTTACAATGTTTGTGTAGTGATTAAAATCACTTGAGTTGTAAATGGTCCATGGAAAAAATGATTGGGCCTTGTTGCCGTATTGTGCATGACTGCTCCGTTGTGCTAGTATGCTCTTCATCTGACTTCTATGCCAACACTCCCCCCTTCCTAGCGTCTGTCGTCCCTGACAGACCTTTGTTCTATCGGGTGGTCGATATAGTATTGGATGACATTGGTGGCAAGTTCGTGTTCTCCTATCCTTAAGCCTCTTGCTAGATCAGCTTCCAATGCATCCCAATTTATTGCGCCAGGGACCTCTGGTTGCGGTGTGGTGTAGTACTCAGAGTACATTGCTTGTTCACAAGCAAAGAGATGGAGCAGGTGTGTTGGCTTCGGTGCGAAGACCTCCGAGTGATACTCCACATTTCTTCGAAGGTCTGTTTGTAACATGCAGGGAGGTATTTGATGCGTGCATGCCAGGCGTAAGCCACATGAATACTGGGGGTGGTGCTCATGTCATGCACCAAATCATAATTTTCATTGGTAAACCCCGGAAGACGTACTTGTGGTGCGGCTGCATTTTTAAAGGTTTTCAGGACTACCTGCATCATATCTAAAATCTTAAGCATCATTTGAGCTGCCATATCTGGCATGGGCTTCAATCGCGGCATCCAATGTCGAATTGTTCCCATCATGTACGCTACCGACGGTGGTCCCTGTGGTGGCGCAATGTACGGGTAGTTTAGCCATTCCTTGCATTGCGCGTTGTTCTGCACTTTGATATTGAATGCCTTCCAAGACCTGCGGCGTGGAACTGGACCGTAGCATGGATTGTATAGGAGATGTAAAGGCGCGTTGTTCCATGTGCGTAGCATTTCTGGATATGTCTCTAGAAGTTTCTTCCGCCAGGTGGGTTGACGAATTTTGCCTTTTGGCACCTCTGGAGGAAGGTCTTCGGGTTGAAATTGGGTAGCAAAGGTAGGAATCTTATCCGTGACTCTCTGTATTTCTGCATTATAATCAGCCAGAATAATATAATAAGGCCTGTATTGGAGTTCAGATGAGAGGATAAGGCGTCTCGATGACAGGTTCTTGAAGTAAGCAAATTGTAGCACAGTTTCCTCTATGACCCTCATGGCCTGATTTTGCACTACTGTGCGCTCTTCGTGAGAACTCCCGATTTCCTCCACTTGACGTAGCCATGGAGGCCGTGGTGCTTCGAATGTGTCCTGAGCTTCTTCCGTTTGTTGGCCTCCTGGGAAGGGTTGTGGGTCGTATTCTTCTTCAAATGTTTGTTCCACAGGAATTTGTACTACTTCTTCATCGATGGGAGCCTCTGGAGGGGAAGGTGGTCTCTCATATTGTAGTAGACGTGCTTGCAATTTGGTGACCTGTTTCTGGAGATCTTTTAAGGCCTCTGAGTCTGTGAGAAGTGAAGCCGCGGAGGAGGTGGTTTGAGAGGCTGCTGTTGTTTTTTTTTTGTGTTTCTGCTTCAGTTGGCCCAGTTCCTCTGATAGCTGGTCATGTGCTTCAAGCAGCATGGCATAGTCTTCCAATATGATCTTGATATTGTCGGGGGTCACTACTTGAAACTTTGATGGGCTGATGGGTGCCCCAGGTGTGCTTTCGATAGCTGCTTCTAGGCTTTCCTGATTTTGTAATTGCAGGCGTCGATTCTCTTCATGAGCGGTAGCAAGATGTCGCTTGAGTAGGGCCATATTTCACTGAAGCTTTGAATTGCGTTCCAACTGTGTTCGTAGATGACCTTCTACCATTTGTATTGCTTCCTGATCTGTGTTCTATAACTGTACCTCCAATATGCTATGAGTCTCTTGGAGAGTTTGGAATTGTGTGTGGAGGCGAGCATTTTCCTCTTCTAGTGCAGCAAGGCGGTGTTGTAGTGTCTCCGAGTGCTCTTACAGGCCTTCATTCTGTTGCTAGAGCTGATTGTAATCTGTCCTTAAGTTTGATATACAAGCTAGCATGGTGTCCAATGCATTGCCTATAGATGAGGGGGTGGTGTTTACAATGGAAGATGCATGGGAAGGGAATTGGGGAAGGGGAAGAGTGAATGATGTGTCTATTGAAGAAGTGTGTGTGGGTGAAATTGGTGGAGGGGGAATGGGAGGAGGTGGAAGCATGGGGGGAGGGGGAGGTGCTGTGGGTGGTGAAATGTCCATACTTTCAGGAGTGGGGGCGAGTGTGGGGTCTACCATATACATTGGGATGGTAGGTGGTGTGTGTGTGTGTGAAAGTGATGAATAGATGAGAAGTGGGGTGGGGAGCTGAAAATAAAGGGAATGGTTGAGACCTAGGTTGAAAAGTTCTAGCAAGGAAGTTATGGAGGGATTGGAGAAGTGGAGAGATGGAGGTTGGGGGTTGATGTTGTAGAGTTGAGGAGGGCATGAAGGGTGGTGTGGTAGTAGGGAAACCCATGAATATGGATCTGGAGTCAGGATGACCTATGGCTGAGGGCATGGGGGATGGTTGTCCTAGGGCAGACTCTATGAGCGATTCAGTGGATTGTGTAGTGATGGTGGTTGCTTCATAGATTGGGTTATCAGAGGTGGAGAATAGGGTTGAACTAGAGATGGGAGAACGGAAGATGAAGGTTTGTTCGGTGGGTTGAGTGGTCGAGGTGATTTCCACGGTTTCTGTTCTAGGAGGCGATGTTGGGGTTGTGGGTGGTAGTGGCTCGGTTGATTCCTCATGGGTGACTGGGTGCTCTTGGCTAGCGGTTTCTGCTGCTTGGGAAGTTGTCCCAATGGGTTCGGATGTAGTAATCGGCCCTTCTACCGTTGTAATGGGGATCTGGATGTTTTTACCTGACCGTGGTCGTGTGTGGAATCTTCGTGGATCATATTGAACTGGCGATCTCCTAATGGCGGTCCAAACTGCTTCTACTACCCCATATGTTTCTGCCATTAATAAGAGACCTTCACTATATTGTGAGTCAACTCCTGCTTCTTCCAACAGCTGAGTCATGAGTACTCTACTGCTCTATTCAGTGAGCAGTTGTTGTGATCGCACTCGTTCCATGATTTGATACAGCCTTCGGAGTTCTGCTGTATAGGCTGGGGCTTCAGTGGTCTCCTCTTCATATGCTCCTTCTTCTTCTAGGTGTCCTTGTTGTTGACCTTGCTGAGCGTCACTTCAATGTACATGGCGACCGTCTGTAGATTTTCTTCTTCTTTGTGAAGATGTGCCTTGTTCTTCTGCATCTGAATAAAACTCTACATCAGAGAGTTGTGTACTTTGTAAGAATGCTTTGAAGTCCTGGGGATCCATTCCTTCAGCATCTCCAGTTGTAGCAAATTCAAATTCAGATGGAGCAGGAGGAGCTGAAGGGGCAGCTTGTGTCGTAGTTTTAGATCCAGACCTGGGTATCCTAATGGTAAAGGGAGGTACAGTGGCCTCCCCCCGTGGCGATACTTCAGGAGTAGTCAGAACTTCCCTTGTCTGGACACAAGGGATCGCACCCCTCATGCACTTGGATTGATGTGTGGACTTCTTGAGCTTCTTAAACATTTGTAATTGTGCCCAAGTTAAGGCACATTCAATGGGAACATCGTATGCTACGCACCGGTAAATAATGCGTGTGATTGCACAGCAACCGTTCACCACTAATTTCCTAGAAGACCTTTTATTTGCTTCATACAATTGATCTATAATCCATAGAGGCAACTTAATTGGTAACGCACCTGTCTCCGCTAAGTAGAGAGCGAACCAGATTCTTTTGTGTGGTTGTGTGAAGTGGTCTTGGCCGGGGAAAGCAAAATGTTGCATGCACATACGGAGAGGGATGGACATGTTTGGTGTGAGTGCTGCCATGTCTTTAAGCTTCAGTAGTTTCCTATCCTTCATGTTAGTAGGAACGAGAGCATCCTTCTCAGAAGGTACATGTGTGCCGTGCATATTCAAAGCAAAGATCACTAACTCCAAGGTAAGTTCAAACCTCTTTAACTCGTTGTTGCCCAGCAAGGAAGGAAGAACAAATGATCCTGGTTTGTCCTTTTCTTCATTAGCTTGTAATGTGGAGACCAAATAATAGCATCGGAGGAGATCCGGTTTAGGTAGTGGTGCTTCAAAGTATTCTGCTAGCGGTGCATGTTGCCATATGGTCTGGAGATCATCTGTGTTTTGTAGAGTCTCAAACTCCTTGGAGAAAAATTGGAATCGAACCCATGATCTGTCATACTCGCACTTAGACTCCCATATATACTTGGCCTCTCCTAATGGACCTGGCATGCCATTGAACCAATGAGAATTGGCATGGACTCTTTCTATGATCCCTGTGGGTGGATCTGGTACCGGGATCTGCTGAAGGTGTTGCAGCTCCACAGGTCGTTCAGTTGGTGGCACATCCACAGGTAGACTATCCACATCGATTCCTGTAGTAAGTATTCCTACTTGTGAGCTCGGACCTGTCGCTTCTGCCATGTTACTTCTTGCCTCCTGATTCTATGAGAATATAGAAACATGTGTTAATATTGTAAAGGACAAGTTAGAACCGTTTTTGTCTCCATTACAACATTATCATGAGGTTCGGGAGAGATTAGTAGGTTAATAAGTGCTCGGTGCTTGTGGGTGTAGTTAGGAATTGGGTGGACCTAAGAACTAAGTGGAATGATGTAGTGTGAGAGTGACGTAGTTAGTAGGTGGGCATGGATTTACAACTGGGGTCCGAGGGTTTATTATAGGTTTTAGGTTGCCAAATGCAGTGGATGGGCTTTGATCTTGATTTTGTGGAGACTCTGAAGAGTTTGATAGGGGTATCTGCTTGAAGATGAGGCTTTTTAGGGACCCATTTACAAGTGATTCTACTTGTGCTCATGGAAGAATATGTGTCTGTGCGTGATGTGTAAGACTGGGCCTCAGATGTTCGAGTGAGTGAAACATGTTGTATCGGTTGTGGCCTTGGTGTAGCTATTTGAGCCCGCAAGCAAGCCTTAGGCACCCAGATTTGTCGTGATTGTGGGTTGGCCTTCATTGACTTCTTGGGTACCCAAATAGACTTCACTTTCGCAGAAGAATTAATGAAGGACTTCTTATTAGTGTCCTGTTGTTGACTACTAATAAGAGGTTCTGGCCGTGGGGTCGGCCTGGTCTGAACAGGGTATTCGTCTTTTCTCCTCCATACTTGTTTCCATGGCTGAAACAATCTGCTTTGCTCCTTTTTTTGGCATCCAGTATAGGTAGTGTTCTGCTTCTTCTGTATTTGATCTGTCATTGGTTGTTGCAACCTTCTGGTCTTTGGAAAAGAAGGGAGTTCCGTCCTCTCCCTGGCTCCGTTGTTGAGACAAGCCTCTTTCTGCATCATACAGTTTTGGACAAAAATAGCATTGTCAACTTCATGTGCGCCCCTGGAAGGACCAGGAGTTTGTGCCTTGCCTAGTTCTTTGAGTTCCTCATTTTCCAACTCAACTGTAATTCGGCTATGATCTACCCATACCTGAAGAAGTCCACTTCTTAGGTTGAGGTTGACTGCATGATCATAGATCCAGTCCTGACCCAAGACAAGAGGCTCAGTGAGGTCCTCATCTTGACACACTAGTACTTTGACTGTCATCACTTCGTCTTGAATAGATATGGGAAGATCCACCTCGCCCATGCAAGGGGTTTCCACACCTCCCAATCCTACGAGATATCCTTCTATAGGACAACTTGACAGCACTCGTGGATGCACCTGAGTCAATCAAAGCTCTTACAGTCTTTGCACCCTTTCCTTGTCCTACTCCTAGGGTTACAAAAGGTCATCGATCGATTATTCTATGGGAATGCCCACCTGAAGTCTCGCACATGGCCATAGGATAGCCTACAGATTCTTGAGTGTCAGGCATAGGCGGGTCTCTGCCTTGTCTCCTCAATTTCATTCGTCGGATGCGTTCTAAAGCTTCTGCCTGTGCTTCTTCTCTAATTCGTTTCTCTTCTTCTTTACGTTTCTTGGCAGTGTTGAGTCGATTTAGCATCTCTTCAGTGAGGGGTTCTTGATATAACTTGACTCTGCATCCACTTATGTAACTTGGTAGAATATCACCCTCGAGAGTGGCTAGTTGAACTACGCCACTTGTGGAAATTCTATTGATAATCATTGGCCTGTAACCTCTTTTCTCTAATTTTTGTGCATGCTGCTTCAATGTGTAGACTAGGACTAGGTCGCCTGCTTTCAAGCCTTTATCCTTAATGTGGGCATCAAAGTATGCCTTCTGTCGTTTCTTAGCTGCGTATATCCCTGCAGCCGCCCTCAGTCTAGTTGCTCCTAATCGTTCAAGGTCAAAAAGTCTAGTGGTACTTTCAATGTAGGTATTAAGAAGTCCAATGGTAGCACTGCATTTTGGCCAAATACCATCTGAAAGGGGGTGGCTTGGAGTACCGTTTTGTGGGCGACTCGGTTGTTAGTATATGATCAATGTCTACCCCTCATGATTGTATGCACATTTTGTAAGGCCTCCTTTATGAGGAGAAGCCAAGCGTGCATTACCCAATTGATGGGAATCCCAACTTGCATGTTGGATGAAGGTCATATTGGACCATGTAAGGTATTATAAGGAAAGGGAGTTACCAGGGTCCCCAATTGTGGGGTCCGGGGCAACAGTGAGCAGCCCCGACTGGGGGGTCCAAGGGGGCCAGCGGGCCCCCTGCGCTGGCCCCCTGGTGGGGGTCCGAGGGCAGTGCCCCCGATGCGATAGTAAAGGGAATATTCCATGGAATATTCCCTATCAAAGTCAAAAATCATTTATATTTGTTAGGTCGGTTCAACCAGTCTAAGCCGTGTATGGCAATTACGCGGGGGGTGGCCGCCCACGCTCTACCGCCCATGTATAGCCGTCCATGGCAGGCCACCCATGATCCTATATATACATGACTTCTGCACTACCTAAGACACTAAGTTGAGCCAGCATACCTCTACCTTGTATCTCCCTATCTAGAGTTGTCTAGATCACCATTTAAGCTCTACCTTGAGAGCGCACGGGTGGACAACGCCATCATCTTTGTACTTGCTGCTAGTAGAAAATTGTTGAGATTCTCCTATATCTGTTATCTTCTCTGCTATTGCTCCTGTGTTATATTGTGTAACTATTGTCTTACATGGTATTAGAGCTCTAAGGTTCGAATAGCTTGAGAAGTATCATTATTTTAGCCTACTAGCAGACTAGAATATCAGTAGATTATTTGAGTGATTACATGATGGCTTCATCGTCGAACACTAGTCTTGGTGCTTCTGCTAATGTTAATGCTGCACCTATTCGAATTCGTCCACCTGCATTCACTGAAGGGAAGCTGGATGGAACCAACTATACACTCTGGAAGTTCAAAATTTCTGCAATTTTGGACTCCTATGAATTACTTGACACTGTCATGGGACCGATGGGACTGGATCCAGAGCCTATACCAGTTGAAGATCCAACAAATTCAAGATTGATGATTCAGCCAGATCCAGATCTTCTACGAGCTTGGAAGAGGCGGAATGTTGATGCATTATGTGCGATTGTCACTAGTGTAAGTGATTCTGTGCTTACTTTAGTTCAACATACTACTAAAGCACATGAGGCTTGGGGCATATTGGCTCGACAATATGAGACCAAGAACCACACTAGGATACAGAATTTAGAAAATCAGTTGGCAAAGGAAAAGCATTCTGATTCTGAAAAGGCTGAAGATTTTATCAAACGGATAAAGCATCTTCAAGATCAATTGGCTGCAGTTCGTGTTGTTATAACACCAGAAGAGCTGGCTCGAAGATCTGTACGTGTTCTTCCAACAAAGTATGATGGATTAGTAACAGCCCTTAACACTCAGGTAAGGCCAACTCCTCTTACATTTGAAGAGTTTTGTGCGATGCTTTTAGAAGAAGAGATGCGGCTGAAGAATCGGCAAAGTACAACTGATGCTGCATTCTCAGCAAATGCAAAAGGTAAAGGCTCTTCTGAGGGATCAAAGAAGAAGCCAAAGAAGAAAAAGTTCACAGGAAGTTGCTTCTATTGTGAAAAGAAAGGCCATGCCATCAAGGATTGCAGAAAGAAGCAAGCTGATGAACGGAATGGGACTGTAAAATCATCATGGAAGAACAAAGAGTCTGCAAACAACACAGAGCTAGAACTTTGGGTAGCTATTGAAGAGGTATGTTCATCTGCTCAAGCTCGTGTTGATGAGCCATGGATTTTAGATAGTGGAGCTTCTCGCCATATGACCAGTAAAAAGGATTGGTATAGTTCCCTAGTGCCTCTACGGGAATCCATCAATGTAGTGGTGGGAAATGACTCCAAGTGTCCAGCCGAAGGAACTGGAACCATCTCTTTTATCACTTCTCCAGGTGTTGAGAAAAAGTTATCCGATGTTCTCTATGTACCTACACTCAAAAGAAATTTGTTGTCAGTTTCTGCAATAACAGATCGTGGACTTGAAGTTCACTTCAATAAGAGTGGTGCAGAAATCATGGATTCATCAGGTAATGTTGTAGGTAAAGGGATACGACGGGATAACTTGTATGAGTTAAGTGCTTTAACTGCTACAGAAGATAAAGATGTAAGCAGGTTATGGCACCAAAGATTTGGGCATCTCGGATTTGCAGTTTTGAAGGAGATGCAAAGAACAGGGATGGTTGCTCATTTGCCTGCATTTTCAAAGTTGCAGGAACCTTGTGAAGCTTGTATGATGGGCAAGCAACAACGAAAGGCATTTCCAAGAGAGACCAGCAATCGATCTCAAGCTCCTCTAGAGTTGGTACATGCTGATCTCTGCGGTAAAATGTCTACACCTGCTTTAGGAGGATCTTTCTACTTTTTGCTGTTAGTCGACGATTATAGTAGAAAGATGTGGGTTTATTTCATTCGAGAGAAGACTGATGCTTTTGAAAAATTTTAAACGTGGCATAAGTATGTAGAAAATGAATCAGGAAGGAAACTGAAGAAATTTAGAACAGATAGAGGAGGTGAATTCTTGTCAACAGAATTCAACAATTACTGTAAGGAGCATGGTGTGAAAAGGCAACTTACCACAGCTCATACACCTCAACAAAATGGCGTTGTTGAGCGCAGGAACATGACAGTAGTTGAAATGGCTCGTTGTATGTTGAAGGCTCAAGACATGCCTGATTCATTCTGGGCAGAAGCAGTCAATACAGCAGTCTACATCCTCAATCGAAGCTACACAAAAACACTGAAGGGGATGACTCCTCAAGAAGCATATTCTAGTAAAAAGCCTTCAGTTTTGCATTTCAGAATTTTTGGTTGTTTCTGTTATGCACATATTCCTGATTCAACAAGATCAAAGTTGGATTCAAAAAGCAAAAAGTATGTCTTCCTAGGATATAGTGAAGAGTCTAAAGCATACAGGTTGTGGGATCCTAAGGCAAGGAAGATTTTTGTCAGCCGAGATGTGGTGTTTGATGAACGACCATACTTAGTAGAAGATAAAGGTAAATCTACTATCTCATCAAACAGAGAAATATCTCACCTTGTGCCTATCAAAAGACAGGTTATAGTTGAGGAGGAGGAAACATCTGATGGAGAAATTTCCTCAATAAAAAGCCAACCAGTTGTAGCTGCACAGCGTAAGCCACTACCGAAGTGGGCACAACAGCTCTTTGATGATCACAATCCACATGTAGATGTACCAGAATCATCATCGGATGGATTACGAAGATCAAAGAGAATAGAGGAGCAAAGAAGAGCCTCAGAACACATTGTTAACATGGCTCTAATGGCAAATATCATGGGTTCAATAAAGGAACCTACCATCATTGAAGAAGCCATTGATGATCTAGGTTGGAGAGCGGCAATGCAGTCTGAGTATGATAGTATACTCAAAAATGATACATGGGATCTAGTCGAAGAAGAAGATAGTATGATAGTATAGTCAAAAATGATACATGATACATGCCGCCAAAGAAGAAGGTAATAGGTACTAAATGGATTTGGAAAGCTAAGTATAAAGCTGATGGAACATTAGAAAAGTATAAGGCACGATTAGTTGCACAGGGTTTTTCACAGATTGAAGGATTTGATGTTCAAGAAACTTTTGCACCAACAGCACGCATGACAACTATTCGGACGGAACTTGTAGTAGCTGCACAAAAGTCCTGGCCTATTTTCCAGATGGATGTCAAATCTGCATTTTTGAATGGTCACCTCAAGGAGGAGGTATATGTATCTCAACCACCAGGTTTTGAGGTGCCCAATTCAGAAAATAAAGTTTGCAGGTTGAAGAAAGCTTTGTATGGACTTAAGCAAGCTCCACGGGCTTGGTACCAACGAATAGATCATTTTTTCAAAAATATGGGTTTTGAAAGAAGTACTTCTGATGCTAACTTGTATGTAACGAAAAGGGATAGCAAGCTAGTTGTTGTCATTGTATATGTAGATGATTTGATCATTACAGGAGATCATCAAGAACTCATCAATCAAACTCGGATCAGCTTGGGAACTGAGTTTGAAATGACAGACTTAGGTCTACTCCATTTTTGTCTGGGAATTGAAGTATGGCAAAGGAAGGATGGCATTTTCATCTCACAACAAAAATATTCCAAAGAAATTCTCAAGGCATTTGGAATGATGGACTGCAAACCAATTAGCACACCTATGGAGGTAAATCATAAGCTATCTATGGATGATAACATGCCTGATGTAGATGCTAAGAAGTATAGGAAGCTCGTTGGAAGTCTTATTTTTCTGTGCAACACTAGACCAGACATTTGCTATGCTGTTGGAGTGTTAAGCAGGTTTTCCAACAAACCTAAGGAGAGTCACTGGAATGCTGGAATGCGAATTCTAAGGTACATTGTAGGAACCTTGGATTTTGGTATTTTGTATACCACAGGTGATACACTTCAAGGATATTGTGATTCAGATTGGGCTGGAGATTGTGATTCTAGAAAATCAGTTTCTGGATATTGTTTCTCACTTGGTTTAGGAATATTTTCTTGGGTAAGTAGGAAGCAACCAACTCTCGCACTCTCCTCCACTGAAGCAGAGTACAAAGCAGCTTGTTTTGCTTCTTGTGAGGCAGTCTGGTTAAGGAGAATTCTTGCAGATCTAGGCTTTCCATCAAATATGCCAACTGTACTCAAGTGTGATAATCAAAGTTGCATGGCTATTGCAAAGAACCCAGTATTTCATGCTCGCACCAAGCACATAGAAGTACAGTACCATTACATTCGAGAGCTAATTGAAGATGAAATTGTGGAGCTAGAATATTGCCCAACAGAGGCAAATTGTGCTGACATATTCACTAAAGCACTTGGAAGAGAGCAGCTCAACAAGCATCTTCAACAGATGGGCATAGGACCGAGACCTACTTGATTTATCATCGGTAAAAATTGAGGGGGGGTGTTAGTATATGATCAATGTCTACCCCTCATGATTGTATGCACATTTTGTAAGGCCCCCTTTATGAGGAGAAGCCAAGCGTGCATTACCCAATTGATGGGAATCCCAACTTGCATGTTGGATGAAGGTCATATTGGACCATGTAAGGTATTATAAGGAAAGGGAGTTACCAGGGTCCCCAATTGTGGGGTCCGGGGTAGCGGTGAGCAGCCCCGGTTGGGGGGTCCAAGGGGGCCAGCGGGCCCCCTGCGCTGGCCCCCTGGTGGGGGTCCGGGGGTAGCGCCCCCGGCGCGATGGTAAAGGGAATATTCCATGGAATATTCCCTATCAAAGTCAAAAATCATTTATATTTGTTAGGTCGGTTCAACCAGTCTAAGCCGTGTATGGCAATTACGCGGGGGATGGCCGCCCACGCTCTACCGCCCATGTATAGCCGTCCATGGCAGGCCACCCATGATCCTATATATACATGACTTCTGCACTACCTAAGACACTAAGTTGAGCCAACATACCTCTACCTTGTATCTCCCTATCTAGAGTTGTCTAGATCACCATTTAAGCTCTACCTTGAGAGCGCACGGGTGGACAACGCCATCATCTTTGTACTTGCTGCTAGTAGAAAATTGTTGAGATTCTCCTATATCTGTTATCTTCTCTGCTATTGCTCCTGTGTTATATTGTGTAACTATTGTCTTACATCGGTATGCCTAAACAACATGGTATAGCTGTTTGTCCCAATCAGAGCGTTTATTATTCACTAATTTGGTCAACACATTGCACAGAATCTTATTTGTGCTTTCGGCTTGCCCATTAGCTTGTGGGTGGTAGGGGGCAGACTTCTTATGAATTACCAAGAACTCTTGGAGCAAATTTTCAATCACTTCATTCAAGAAGTGAGTGCCCCTATCACTTACTAGCTCTATGGGTAGCCCGTATGGAGTGAACATATTCTCAAATAAGAATTTAGCGGTCGTTTGGGCATCATTCTTCGATGTGGCTTTTACTTCTACCCACTTGGTTAGATAATCCGTGGCCACAATGATATACTCAGCATGTGAACCCTTAGCTGGGGGATTAATAGGACCAACAAAGTCTATTCCCCACTTAGAAAATGCATGTCCACCCATCATAGGTTTCAGTGGCATCTCATCCTTACGTATAGGATACTGAGTTCTCTGACAAACATCACACCGTTTCACATAGGTATGTGCATCCATGTGAAGGGTTGGCCACCAGAAGCCCGCATATAGTATTGCCTTGATCACCCGATCTGGTCCAAAGTGTCCTCCTGCTACACCTTGGTGAGCAGTTTCCAAGATCTTGAGATATTCACTTTCATGGACACATAGTCTCAGGTAACCATCTTTACCACGCTTGTATAGGTTATCACCAATGAGTGAGTAATCTAGGGCTTCTTGTTCTAGACTTCTTTGTCTCGTCAGGGTCATATCTAGAGGGAATGTTTTCGTCCTCAAGAAGGCTACTAATGGTTCACTCCAATCTGGCACTATGGACACTTGATATAGAGTGGCATGTTCCACAGGTGGTTTAGTGCAACAGATTGGGCATTCCTTGCACAATTTTTGGACATGAGCTTCCATAGTAGGCCAATGCACTCCGAATCTCCTAAGTGTCTGTAAAGTCCTTTGCTTTGAGTAGTGTTGCTCTAATGCACCCACATGTGCTAACTGCAACCATTTTGCGTACTCGTCCTCTTCCACACAACAAGCCAATATCCCTTGATTTGTCTGTTTGTACATACTCCCTACCATGATATGGTATTTTTGGGCTTTTACCACCTCTCTATCTTGAGTGTTTATGACTGGGTGATTAGGCCCGTATGTCAATACTGGCACTAATGGCTTGGCCCACTGAGGTACAACTTCCAAATTAAACAAGTAAGCGTCAGGAAGGTCATCTGATACTCCTTGTGGGGCTTCTCCGGATGTGAGCCTAGAGAGATGATCTGCTCTCAAATGAGTCTTGCCTTTTCTCACCACTACCTCAAAGTCATATTCCATTAGTAAGAGGAACCATCTCACCAATCTACCTGTGTTGCATGGCTTGTTCACCAAATAAAGTAGAGCTTCATGATCAATAAAAAATTTAAACTTATTTGCAAGCAAGTAATGTCTAAACTTTTTAACTGCATACACCATGCCCAATCCCTCTCGTTCGGTAGTGGTATAGTTTTGCTCAGCTGCGTTCAACTGTCTACTCGCATAAGCAATTGGAAGATCCATATTACCTTCACTAGTAGGCTGCGCGAGTACACACCCAATGGCATAATTGGATGCATCCACATGCACATGGAACGGCTTATTCCAATCTGGTGTAGTCAAGATTGGTGTTGAGCATAATCGTCGTTTGAGCTCATTGAAAGAGTTCTCACATTCCTCAGTCCACTCAAAGTTTGTCAGAAGTCCGTACAGAGGCTTTGCAATGATGGCATACATGTGAATGAAGCGTCGGTAATAACCACAATGCCCCATGAAAGCTTGCACTTCCTTGACGTTCTTTGGCCTGGGTAGTTCTGCAATAGCTCTCACCTTTTCTTCGTTAGTGGAGATGCCGTTCTTTGACACTATGTGTCCTAAAATCTTGCCTTGCCTGACCATGAAAACACACTTTTCTGGGTTCAGGCAGACTTGACACTCTCTACACTTGTCAAAGATTTGCCTGAGTTCGGGTATATGTGTTTGTCTAATGTTGGAATGAGCACATAGATCATCAACATAAACTTCCAAATTCTTTCTCAGGAACTCTTTAAACACATGGCACATCAATCTCTGGAAGGTTGCGGGAGCATTGGTAAGCCCGAATGGCATTACTCTAAAAGCGAATATGCCCCACTCTATGGCAAAAGCCGTTTTGTGCTGATCTTCTGGTGCAATGGGCACTTGATTGTAGCCAGAGAACCCATCTAGGAAGCTGTACACTTCCTTGCCTGCTACCCTCTCTAATAGATGCTCAGTGATAGGAAGCGGATAATTATCTCTGATAGTGGCTGCGTTAACCTTCTTCAAGTTAATGCATACTCGTAATTTGCCGTTCTTTTTGGGCACCACTACAATGGGGGATACCCATTCAGTGTGCTCAATTTCATAGATGAATCCAGCTTCCACCAAGCGGTCTATCTCCTCTTTAATCTTGGCGCCATAGTTGTCATTGTATGTGTAGGGCTTCTGCTTAGAGGGTCTGGCATCTAAGGTCATGGGAATAGTGTGTGAGCATATGTCCGGGTCCACTCCTTTCAAATCCTTGTAACTCCAAGCGAATACATCTCTGTATTCTCTTAGCAAGGCTATTAGCTCTTGTTCTTCCTCTTCTGTCAGGTCATGGCCTATGTACGTGCATCTCTCTTCTCCTTCTTCTATGGCTACCACTATTTTCTTGGTGGTTTCTTTGTTATCATAGGCCTCTCCCGATTCCTCTTGTTTAGGCATTCTAATCATGACTCTCCTGTCATCTATCTCATACTTCTTAAAATTTTCCGGGACCTCAAACAAAGATTCTTCCTCTTCTGGTGTGACTTCTCTCTTCTTTCTTTTCTTTCCTTCTTCCTTAGGGGTTACATGTGTGGCTAGCCTTACATCCTTTGTAAGCTCTCCGTGCTTCTGGGGTTGAAATTCTACTTCATAGAAGTATTCTTCATCTGATGCAAAAGGTGGGTCCATAATGATTGAGTCTAGATCGGAGTCACTCGCATCCTCAAATGCATCAGGGCTAGGTTCACACTCTTCTAAAATTGCCTCTCCCATGATCGGCTCTATGGAGAAGACTGAAATGTCATAGCCATCCTCATCACAGTGAGGTGTCCATTGTTCTTCATTGATGGCTACATCCATTGTTGCTAGAATTTCTGCCCAGCCGTGAGGTTCAAATTCTTCGTCCGGAAAAACTACAGGTGCATAGGCTGGGTCTTGGATTGATCTATGGGTTTCTTTTGCACCTACGTCCCTGGCTTTTTCTCTCTTCTCTTCTTCTACTGCTACCTTACACATCCATAAGTGAGTGTCTTCATGCATCCATGAGGATCCTGATCCTAGGGAATGCACCGATTCGGTATCATCTTTGTCTCTATGGATGGGGTTCCATTGGATAGGAGGGACATCTCTATGAGAGTAATCCTTGAGATTGACTTTGGCTGTAACACCTAAGTGCTGCAAATACAAGGAATTGGTTCCCCAATCCTGTACCACTTGCAACTGCCGCATAAATGGTCTTCCCAAAATCATCTCATAGGCTTGATTTTTGCTAAAGTCACAGATAGCAAATGTGTGCTCAAACTCTACACTACAAGTAGTGAGAGTTATCCCCTCTAGTAGTCCTAAGGGTCTTTCTATGTGCCCGTCAGCCATTTGCAATTTCATTCTCGTTGGCCTGAGAGCTGGCTTGCCCCATCGTTTCCATAAGGAAGTGGTAACAATTGCAACTCCTGCACCTGAGTCCAAAATGGCCTTGGTTGTGTAGCCCTGATGAGTGATGGGGAGATAGGTGTTTCCTTCTTCTCCTTCACTCATGTCTCCTATCTTATCCAATGGTATTTCAGGCACTGTTCTATGAGATCCTACTTGGGAGCGCGATTTCGCTATGTCTGGCACTTGTTTGGCTACATGTTTCCACACTTCTGGCTTAACTTTGAGTAGCTCTTCTAAAGTGAGATTGCACTGCACTTTAGTGTTCTTTACTACCTCTGTATTCCTAGGTATGATAGAATCTTGATTTCTTATCATGACTGTGGGCGCTCTCAGACAAGTGGACTTTGCTTCCCATGGGCCTGTGAAATGGGGTAGTTCCTCTAAAGAATTAGACTCGAAGTCTAATCTTTCTTGAGATTGAGCACTCTCCTGCTCTCCATAAATGGAAGGAAGGTCTTGTGGGAATTGATCGTGTGTGTCATCCACAAGTTCAATGGGAGGAGGAACTTCACTCTCTTTAGCCCGTTTCTCTTCTTGAATCTCTCGCAAGAATTCTGGTGTGTATTGCTTCATAGAAGAAGAGTTGTCTGGTTCAGTGGAGTTAGGCACATAAGCTTCCTTGGGAGGAATGCTTATTCTATCACTTGCCCTCTCCTTAGCCTGGGAGGTGGCTCCTTTTCCAGACTTTGCAAGTAACCCCTCCAATCTATCCAATAGACCATCAAAGTGCAATGGTGTTCTGATGGGGTTAGAGCCATTGAGCAAGCGACTGGCTTCAAACATGGCTTGCGCAAAGCTTTGTTCGCTCTATCTCTAGATCGGCTCTAGGGTAACATTTCTGGCCCCTTCTTGGATTCTGGCCTAATATGCTTTAAGCATCATGTCTAGATCTTCAGGAGTGGGATCGGCTAAGACTGATCCTACTCGGGGTGGTGGTTGGGTTACGTGTGGTGGATTGGTGGGTGGAGGAATGGAGGGTGAAGGGGATGGTAGTGGCGGGGATGTGTGAGAGTGCGTTTGAGATGTGATTTCTATGATTTTGGCTTTGGTTTCTCATAGGATTTCCTCAAGTTCGCTCATCTTTCTTGCCCATTGCCTTTTCATACGTTCACGACTATCTCTCCAAGCTCTTGTCCTCTTCTTATTCTGGCTCTCAGTCTCACTAACCTCCGCATTCTTTTCCTGGCCTAAGTCTTGGTTTTGCTTAAGTGTCTGGGCTCTCGTGATGACTTGTACTGGGGCTGTGGAAGTCACACTTCCTGTGGAGTCTACCACTAAGCCAATCACATTGATAGGAGTGATTTTTGGCATATGATTAGGATTCTTTGGGCAGTCTCGTAAGAGATGCTCCTTTCCACACTCCTGGCAATAGCCCTGGATTGTCACTGACTAGGGTTGTGTAGGTGGAGGCAAGGGACAATCACGAATGAGATGATCTCCCTGACATCTATAGCATGACCCTCTAGGAAATGGAGGTCTTACCTGCCTAGATTGAGGTCTAGGGTTGGGGTTCGCGTACATGACATTCGCATACTCTGTCTCCCAAATAGGTTCACTCAGTTCCTCACTGTAGTAAGACTCACCATGTTCAAGAGACTGCATGTAATAAGCCTCGGGACTATCAACATGTGTAGAATCAAAGCTATGGTCACTGGGATCACTTTCTGAGATTAATGGTGTTACTGGGACTATAGCTCTATTCAGGTTTTCTTCTGCAGCAGCATACTTTACCGGAATCACATTAGTAGGAGCAGGTGGTTGCTGTGCTAGCACTAGCTGGGGTCTCAGTTGGGCCTGATATTGCGGTTGGTAATTTTGCTGAGGCCTAGTATACTGTTGTGGTGAATATTGACTCTGGTATCTGCCTTGTTGAGGGTATGGCTGAGGGTAGGTTTGCCTAACGGCTTGCTTATTGTATGGGCAGTCCTGTGCTGAGTGATTTGTGTGCCTTCGCTCTATAGTGCAATATTGGCTGCTAGGATTCACTTGGGGTTGAGCCGTGATGGGACATGCGTTTTCCATATGGTCACCACCGCAAGTATAGCACCTCTTTACTGGGGCAAATCTAGGAATTTGTTTACTAGAGACACCTAGTTTTTGAGCTACTTTTTCCGCAAGTTCCTCAATTGATGTGGATTGTGAGGAAGAGAGGCTAGAGGTACTATCTGAATCTTTGTAGATTTTGGATAGCTCTAACTCCTCCCCTAGGTTATCCTCAATATCGATGCACATGCGTACACATTCTTCTATAGTCCGGGGGTCCTTCAAGTACACATATGATCTCGATTTGGTACTTAGCAATCCATCCAAGAATAAAGCCACTTGCTTAGCGGCGGTGGGTAACTCAGGACCAGGACATCGCTCCAGATATTGCCTAAATCTTCTTACTGCAAGTCTCACAGTCTCTTGCGGGGTCTGCTTGAAGCTGTATATCAATGAGGAAGTATTATGCCTTATGCCACTTTTAGATAATTCAATAATGAATGCCTCTAGAAGTTGATCTATGCTTCTAAACTGCCTCTCGTTTAGTGGCTGAACCAAAGTAGTAAACATTTTAGTAGCAGTGTTCCTAAGGGTTAAACCAAAGGCATTGTACTGCGTGAACAGGTCTTCAACTTGTTCAGCCCTCAAGACTTGCTTAAACTCAGCTACATGATCGTAGGGGTCTCCAGTTCCATCCAAGTAGTTTTTCATGGACTTAACTAGCTGGGTCGGTCTCAAGGTCCTCGTGTGCTCTCTTGGTCTTGGCAAAGGGAAATCATCAGCATTTCTTTGGTTCCCTGGGGCTCTATGTCCCTCAGGCTCCCCTCTATTCGTTTCCGTTCTCGTTCTTTCTCTTCTCCAAGAGTTGGCAAAGCTTACCTCAGGTCTCTCTCTACTCCTTTCTCTTTGAGTCCCATGAGCTTGAGATGTTCCAGCTCCTTGGAGACCAAAGGCCACATTCGATCTTGGTTGGGGGAAGATAAATTCGCCTTTCCAAGTGTAAGCATGCCTATCATTTTCTGTAACCCCAAAGATCCTCTCTAAAGAGTGATCTAAGTAGGTCACTCTTCCTGGAATATCAGGATCTTTGAACTCATATATCATGATTGTTCCTACCTCACTCGGATGATTAGGTCTATATCTCCAAAAGGCTTCATCCGTCTCTCGGTTCAAGAGGAGATCTATGCTCTTATTATCTTGGGGAACCCACTCTGGTGTGATAATCCTCATGAGAACAGATTTGCCTCGGGGGGTTCTAGGTTCTTCGCCCATGTTTCCTTGCTCTAGGTCACCTAAGTCCGTTTCTGGGACCACATTCCCAAATTAATCTGTCCTATCTGGATGACTGGTGACTACATATATTGTCCCTTCCTTGTCCAAGTATGCTCCATTTTCAAACTTGACAGTTGGGCGCTCTAGTCCAATGGATTGGTCAGGGTTTTTAATCTGGACCACCGCTCTTCCTAGGCCGTCCTCATAGATGCTAGCACCTAATCGGTTTGTCTTAAGGTACGCGAGTTGCATCTTGTAAGGGCCTTCCACCCTATGTAAATATGGCATCCCAGAACTTTCTGTAGGTCTCTCCATACCGTGGGACATCTCAGACTCGCTAGTCTCAGAGCTAGGGTAATACGAATGATGGATCAACTGCTGGGCCCAAGACCTAGCAGTATGATTGACACTAGCCTCTGAAGATCTAAGACTTTGTTTGTCTCTCCTTAGGTGTCTACCTGACCTAAGGTTCATATGACCTTTGTACGTTGCTGATTCTTAGTCACTTGTTCCTTTTAAGTTCCTTTGGATGTGTTTTCTTGTTTTTAATTAAGCGTCATCAGGAGCACTTTCATGTGTCATACTTGATGTTCTGCGTCCGCTTAGTTTAAGTTCTTTTCCTTTAAGTTATCCCTTGACTACAATTTAGCCTACCCTTGCACTTGAGAAATTAAGGGCTCTTCAAACTTGAGTGTTCCTATTGTGCCCCTAGTCAATCAGAACAACTACTCGCACTTAGCCTATGCTAAGAATAGACTGAGGGGGTTAAGTGATGTTCCAACCTCAAGTCGCTCCTCCTGGCGATGCTGGTCTACCCAAGAAGCACGTTCCCAAGCTTGTTCGCCCTGGCACTTACTTTGCTTTCTCCAAGAGCTCTTGATGATCTTGTAAGAATCCCAAGTTTAGCTTCAGTTTGATCCTTCAATTGACAGACAATTTATTTCAGAAACTTTTTTAATGACCCTTGTTCCCCCTTTTGTATTGCTAAAAATTTCCTCTAAAGCTCCCTTGGTGTTCCTACCCCTCAGTGTGTCAACTTCCAAATATCATATCTGAAATGAAGTTGACCATACCCAGGGGGAACAAAATTTAGGGATCTCTAGAATTGTTTTCCAAAAAATCACAGTGCAAATTGGTCTTGAGCTAACTTTGGAACTCTTACAGATCTATTGAGAGCATCGAAGGGCATTCTAAGCAAGAGTAAGTGCAAGCTTGGGAACACGCTTCCTGGGCACTCAAGGGCAACCAAGAAGGAAACAAAAGGTTGGAAATTCTCAACTCCCTTTGTCAATTCCTAGCTTAGGCTAAGAACGACTAGTGATAGGAGTAAGCCAGGGCGGCGATAGGCATCTATCAAGTTGAAGACTACCTAAATACTCAAAGTTCAAGATAACTACATAATCTTTGTACGATTGAGAATCCTAAAGGAAAGGAATTTAACGTGGAACGATCAACTTAAAGTACGAAAAATACTCAACTATTCCTGACGACGCAATATCAGACAAGATCATAAACATGATAACACACTAAAAACGAATCAAGTGACTGATACCAATTGATCGGCAACGAGGTTGTACTCTGGGCAAAAATCCGGCTACTTAACTAGGCATATGAACCTTAGATCAGGACGGCATCTAGTAAGGGATAGACAAAGCCTGAGGTCTTCAGAAGCTAGCGTCAATCATACTGCGAGGTCTTGGGCCCAGCAGTTGAGTCACCACTCGCATTACCCTAGCTCTAATACCAGTGAATCAGAGATGTCTCAAGGCATGGATAGACCTACGGGAAGTTCAGGAGTGCCATACTTGCATAGAGTAGAAGGCCCTTACAAAACACAGTTGGAATACCTTAGGACCAACCGATTAGGTGCTAGCATCTACGAGGACGGTCTAGGAAGATCCGTGGTCCAGATTAAAAACCCTGACCAATCCATTGGACTAGAGCACCCCGCTATCAAGTTTGAAAACGGAGCATACTTGGACAAAGAAGGAACTATATACGTAGTCACCAGTCACCCAGATAGGACAGACGAATTCGGAAATGTGATCTCAGAAGCGGATTTAGGTGACTTGGAGCAAGGAAACATGGGTGTAGAACCTAGGACCCCTCGTGGAAAGTCAGTGCTAACAAGGATTATCACTCCCAAGTGGATCCCACAGGACATTAAGAGTATAGATCTGCTGCTAAACCGAGAAACCGATGAGGCCTTTTGGAGGTATAAATTAGACAAGCCAATTGATATAGGGACAATCATGATCTATGAGTTTAAAGATCCAGATAGCCCAGGTAGAGTGACCTACTTAGATCGTTCTTTGGAAAGGATCTTTGTGGTTACAGAAAATGATAGGCACGCTTACACTTGGAAGGGTGAATTTATTTTCCCCCAACCAAGATCGAATGTTTCCTATGGTCACCCTGGTGCTGGAACATCCCAAGCTCATGGAGCCCAAAGAGACGGACATAGAGATAGACCTGAGGTAAGCTTTGCCAACTCAGGGGGCAGAGAAAGAACGAGGACGGAAACAAATAGAGTAGAGCCTGAGGTACTTAGAGCCCCAGGACATCGAAGAAATGCCGATCAGTTCCCTCTACCACGACCTAGAGAGCACACAAGGACTTTGAGACCAACCCATCTAGTTAAGTCCATGAAGAACTACTTCGATGGCACAGGAGATCCATACGATCATGTGGCTGAGTTTAGGCAAGTCTTGAGAGCTGAACAAGTGGAGGATTTATTCACGCAGTATAATGCCTTTGGTCTAACCCTTAGGAACACAGCCCTTACGTGGTTTCAACCATTGAATGAGAGACAGTTCAGGAGCATAGACCAACTCCTAGAGGCTTTCATTATTGAATTCTTTAAGAGTGGCATAAGGCATAATACCTCCTCATTGATTCACAGCTTCAAGCAAACCCCTCAAGAGACCGTGAGACTTGCAGGAAGAAGATTCAGGCAATACTTAGAGAGATGCCCTACCCCTGAGTTACCCATGCCAGCTAAGCAAGTGGCTTTATTCCTGGATGGATTGCTAAGTACCAAATTGAGATCCTATGTGTACTTGAAGGACCCTAGGACCATAGAAGAGTGTGTACGCATGTGCATTGACATCGAGGATAACCTAGGGGAGGAGTTAGAGCTTTCTAAGATATACAAAGATTCAGATAGTGCCTCTAGCCTCTCTTCCACGCAATCCACATCAATTGAGGAACTTGCAGAGAAAGTGGCTCAGAAATTAGGTGTCTCTAGCAAACAAATCCCAAGGTTTGTCCCTATGAAAAGATGCTATACTTGTGGGGGTGACCATATGGCGAACTTGTGTCCCATCATGGCTCAACCCCAAGTGAATCCTAGTAGCCAGTACTGCACCATAGAACGAAGGTACACCAATCACACCGCGCAAGATTGCCCATACAACAAGCAGGCGGTTAGGCAACCCTACCCTCAGCAGGGAAGATACCAGAATCAGTACCCACCACAGCATATGCTAGGCCTCAACAAACCTACCAACCACAATACCAAAACCAACAAAGGCCTCAGCTTGTGTTAGCCCAACAACCTCCAACTCCATCCAACGTGATCCCAGTAAAATATGCAGCTGCAGAAGAGAACCTGAATAGAGCTATAGTCCCTGTAACACCATTGCTTTCTGAAAGTGACCCGAGTGACCATAGCTTTGATTCTACACATATCGATAGTCCCCAGGCCTACTACATGCAGTCTCCGGAACATGGGGAGTCCTACTATAGTGAAGAGCCAAATGAACCTAGTTGGGAGTCAGATTACACAAACGTCATGTACGCAAACCCCAATCCTAGACCTCAACCTAGGCAGGTAAGACCCCCATTCCCTAGAGGACCATGCTACAGATGTCAGGGAGATCACCTCGTTCGTGATTGTCCCTTACCTCCACCTACACAACCCCAGTTAGTGACGATCCAGGGCTTTTGCCAAGAATGTGGAAAGGAGCATCTCTTACTAGATTGCCCAAAGAACCCCAATAATATGCCAAAAATCACTCCTATCAACGTTGTTGGGTTAGTGGTAGACTCCACAGGGAGCGTGACTTCCACTGCACCAGTACAAGTAATCACTAGAGCCCAAGCACTGCAGCAAAACCAGGGTGTAGGTCAGGAAAAAAGCCCAGAAGTTAGTGAAACAGAGAGCACGACAAAGAAGAGGACTAGAGCTTGGAGAGATAATCGTGAAAGAATGAAAAGACAATGGGCAAAAAAGATGAGTGAACTCGAGGAAAGCCTCAGAGAAACAAAGGCCAGGATAACTGAGCTCACATCTCAAACTCCCTCTCACACTACCCCACCTCCACCATTCCCAAATCCATCCGAACCGTCACCTTCCAACCCACCTCATACGACTCCACCACCCCCTAGAGTAGGATCAGTCCTAGCAGATCCCACTCCTGAGGACCTTAATATGATGGTTAAGGCATATCAGGCCAGAATCCAAGAAGGGCCAAACGTGACTGATCATGCAAAATGCTATCCTAGAGCAGAACTAGAGCTAGAACGAACCAAGATTTGTGCTAAGATGGTGGAATTGGCTCAGACCATGTTTGAAGCCAGTCGCCTCTTTAACATCTCTAGTTCAGCCAAGACACAGCTACACTTTGATGGATTGCTAGAAAGAATAGAGAAGCTGATTGCACAATCAGAAAAGGAACATGCCTCTCAACATAAGGACAGGGCAAGTGAAAGAGTAAGCATTCCTGCCCAAGAAGCCTATGTGCTTGAAGCCTATGTGCCTGAACCCTATGTGCCTGAAGCCTATGTGCCTAACTCTATGGAGCCAGACACATCATCTTCTATGAATCGATTCACACCAGAATTCCTACGAGAGATTCAAGAAGACAAATGGGCTAAAGAGAGTGAAGTCCCTCCTCCTATTGAACTTGTGGATGATGCACATGACCAATTCCCACAAGATATCCCATCCATTTATGAGGAGCAGGAGAGCACCCAATCTTAGGAAAGATTAGACTTTGAGTCTAACTCTCTACAAGAATTACCCCACTTCACAGGCCCATGGGAAACTAAGTCTACTTGTATGAGAACACCCACGGTCGTGGTACGAAATGAGGACTCAGTCATACCTAGGAACACAGAGGTAGTGAAAAACACTAAGGTTCAGTGCAACCTCACCTTAGAAGAGCTACTCAAAGTAAGGCCAGAGCTATGGAAGCATGTAGCCAAGCAAGTACCAGAGATAGCAAAACCTCATTCCCAGGTAGGATCCCAGAGAACAGTGCCCGAAATACCCTTGGACAAGATAGGAGATATGAGTGAAGGTGAAGAAGGAAACACCTATCTTCCAATCACCCATCAAGGATACACCACCAAGGCCATTCTAGACTCAGGTGCAGGTGTTGCAATTGCGACCACTTCCCTGTGGAAGCGTTGGGGCAAGCCAGCACTCAGGACCACGAGGATGAAATTGCAGATGGCCGATGGTCACATAGAGAGACCCCTAGGGTTGTTAGAAGGAATAACTCTCACTACATGTGGTGTTGAGTTTGAGCATACATTCGCTATATGTGACTTTAGCAAAAATCATGCCTATGAGATGATTTTGGGAAGACTGTTTATGCGACAGTTGCAAGTGGTACAGGATTGGGGAACCAATTCCTTGTATTTGCAACACCTAGGTGTCACGACCAAAGTGAATCTTAAAGATTACTCTCATAGAGATGTCCCTCCTATCCAATGGAATCCCATCCATAAAGCTAAAGATGATACAGAATCGGTGCATTCCATAGGATCAGGATCCTCATGGATGCATGAAGATACCCAGTTATGGATGTGCAAAGTAGCAGTAGAAGAAGAAAAGAGAGAGAAAGCCAGAGAGGTAGGTGCAAAAGAAACACATAGATCAATTCAAGACCCAGCCTATGCACCTGTAGTCTTTCCTTACGAAGATTTTGAACCCCATGGCTGGGCAGAAATCTTAGCAACAATGGATGTAGCCATCAATGAAGAACAATGGACACCCCATTGTGATGAGGATGGCTATGACATTTCAGTTTTCTCCATAGAGCCAATTATGGGAGAGGCAGTGTTAGAAGAGTGTGAACCTAGCCCTGATGCATTTGAGGATGCAAGTGACTCCGATCTAGAGTCAATCATTATGGACCTCAGACAAATCTTTGACAAATGTAGAGAATATCAAGTCTGCTTGAACCCAGAAAAGTGCGTTTTCATGGTCAGGCAAGGCAATATTCTAGGACACATAGTGTCAAAGAATGGCATATCCACTGATGAAGAGAAAGTGAGAGCCATCGCAGAACTACCTAGGCCAAAGAATGTCAAGGAAGTACAAGCTTTCATGGGGCATTGTGGTTACTACCGCCGGTTCATTCACATGTATGCCGTCATTGCAAAGCCCATGTACGGACTTCTGACTAACTTTGAGTGGACTGATGAATGTGAGAACTCCTTCCAGGAGCTTAAACGAAGATTATGTTCAGCACCAATCTTGACCACACCAGATTGGAACAAGCCATTTCATGTTCATGTGGATGCATCCAATTATGCTATTGGGTGTGTACTCGCGCAACCTACTGGTGAAGGTAATATGGATCTTCCAATTGCCTATGCTAGTAGACAATTGAATGCAGCTGAACGAAATTATACCACTACAGAGAGAGAAGGATTAGGCATGGTATATGCGGTTAAAAAGTTTAGACATTACTTGCTTGCAAATAAGTTTAAATTTTTTACTAACCATCAGGCACTGCTATATCTTGTGAACAAGCCATGTAATACAGGTAGATTAGTAAGATGGTTTCTCTTACTAATGGAATATGACTTCGAGGTTGTGGTAAGGAAAGGTAGGACCCACTTGAGAGCAGACCATCTCTCTAGACTCACATCTGGAGAAGCCCCACAAGGAGTGTCGGATGACCTTCCTAATGCTTACTTGTTTAATTTGGAAGTGGTGCCATAGTGGGCTAAACCACTAGTGCCAGTATTGACATACGGGCCTAACCATCCAGTAGTAAACACACAAAATAGAGAGGTTGTGAAAGCCCAAAAGTACCACATAATGGCAGGAAGCATGTACAAGCACACAGATCAAGGAATCTTGGCCTGTTGTGTGGAAGAAGATGAGTACGCTAAATGGTTGCAATTAGCACATGTAGGTGCATTAGAGCAACACTATTCAAGGCAACGAACCCTACAAACACTACGGAGACTCGGAGTGCATTGGCCGACTATGGAAGCTGATGTCCAAAAGTTGTGCAAGGAATGCCCAATCTGTTGCACTAAACCACCTGTGGAACATGCCACTCTTTATCAAGTGTCCATAGTGCCAGACTGGAGTGAACCACTAGTTTCCTTCCTGAGGACGAAAACTTTCCCTCTGGATATGACCTTGGCTAGGAAAAGGAGGTTAGAACAAGAAGCCCAGGATTACTCACTCATTGGTGATAATCTATATAAGCGTGGTAAAGATGGTTACCTGAGGCTATGTGTCCATGAAAGTGAATATCTCAAGATCTTGGAAACTGCTCACCAAGGTGTAGCAGGAGGACACTTTGGACCAGATCGGGTGATCAAGGCAATACTATTTGCGGGCTTCTGGTGGCCGACCCTTCACATGGATGCACATACCTATGTGAAACGGTGTGATGTTTGCCAGAGAACTCAGTATCCTATACGTAAAGATGAGATGCCACTGAAACCTATGATGGGTGGACGTGCATTCTCTAAGTGGGGAATAGACTTCGTAGGTCCTATTAATCCCCCAGCTAAGGGTTCCCATGCGGAATATATCATTGTTGCCACAAACTATCTAACAAAGTGGGTAGAGGTAAAAGCCACAACGAAGAACGATGCTCAAACAACTGCTAAATTCTTGTTTGAGAATGTATTCACAAGATACGGGCTACCTATAGAGTTAGTAAGTGATAGAGGCACTCACTTCTTGAATGAAGTAATTGAAAATCTACTCCAAGAATTCTTGGTAGTTCATAAGAAGTCTGCCCCCTACCACCCACAAGCTAATGGGCAAGCCGAAAGCACAAACAAGATTCTGTGCAATGTGTTGACCAAGCTCGTGAATAATAAACGCTCTGATTGGGACAAACAGCTACACCATGCTGTTTGGGCATACTGAGTCGCCTACAAAACGGTACTCCAAGCCACCCCCTTTCAGATGGTATTTGGTCAAAATGCAGTGCTACCATTGGACTTCTTGATACCTACATTGAAGGTAGCACAAGAGCACGAATGGACGGGTCATGAACTCTCCTCTAGACTTTTTGACCTTGAACGATTAGGAGAAACAAGACTAAGGGCAGCTGCAGGGATATATGCAGCTAAGAAACGACAGAAGGCATATTTTGATGCCCACGTTAAGGATAAAGGTTTGAAGGCAGGCAACCTAGTACTAGTATACACTTTGAAACAACATGCGAGAAAATTAGAGAAGCGTGGCTATGGACCTATGATCATAAATAGGATCTCCACAAGTGGAGCAGTGCAACTAGCCACATTGGAAGGTGACGTTCTCCCAAGCTATATAAGCGGATGCAGAGTCAAGTTATATCAGGAACCTCTCACAGAGGAAATGCTAAGTCGACTCAATATCGCCAAGAAACGCATGGAAGAAGAAAAGCGGATTCGAGAAGAAGCTCAAGCAGAAGCTTTAGAATGCATCAGAAGGATGAAGTTGCGAAGACAAGGTAGAGATCAGCCTAGAACAAATGACTATGCAGATCAAGGATATCATATGGCAATGTGTGAAGTCGCAGGAACAAGTTCCCATAGAATAATTGATCAACGACCTTTTGTGACCATAGAGGTAGGACAAGGAACTAGTGCACAGTCCGTGCGAGCATTGATTGACTCAGGTGCAGCCACTAGTGCGGTGAGACTCTCTTACTGTCAAGAATTGAAATTAAAGGTCAATCCTATAGAAGCTTATCTCATAGGATTAGGAGGTGTGGAAACCCCTTGCATGGGCAAGGTGGAGCTTCCCCTCTATATTCAGGACATGTTAATGACAGTTAAGGTACTAGTGTGCCAAGACGAAGACCTCACGGAGCCTCTTGTCTTGGGTCAAGACTGGATCTATGATCATGCAGTCAACCTAAACCTAAGAAGTGGACTTCTTCAGGTATGGGTCAATCATAGTCGAATTACAGTAGAGTTAGATAATGGAGCACTCAAGGAACTAGGAAAGGCACACACTCCTGGTCCTTTCAGGAGTACACATGAAGATGACCATGCTGTTCTTGTCCAAAACTATGTGTTGCAGAGGAATGATGTTTGCAAAAAAGGAGTCAGGGATGCAACGGAACTCCCTTCTTTTCCAAAGGCCAGAGGGAGGCAGCAACCAAAGGTGGATCAAAGGCAGAAGAAGCAGAGTACTACCTATGTCGGAGATCAAAAGTACCTGCACAGCAAAATGTCTCAGCTAGTGAAACAAGTGTGGGTGCGGAAAGGCGAACACCCGGTTGCACTCAAGCCAACCACACGGGCAAAGCCTCTTATTAGTAACCAACAACACGACACTAATAAGAAGTCTTTCAGAAGTTCTTCTGCTAACGTGAAGTCTATTTGGGTGCCCAAGAAGTCGATGAAGGCTAGCCCACAATCAAGACAAATTTGGGTGCCTAAGGCTTGTTTGCGGGCTCAAATAGCTACACCAAGACCACACCCTATACAGCATGATCCATTCACTCGCACAGCCGGCATCCACTCATTTTCAACACTCAGGAACACACCAAGGCCCATGAGCACGAACAGAATCACTTGTAAATGGGTCCCCAAAAGGCCTCATTTTCAAGCCGACACACCTATAAAGCTCTCGAGAGTCTCTACGAAACCAAGAGCAAAACCCATCCACTGCATTTGGCAGCCTAAGACTTGTAACAAACCCCCGGACCCCATTTGTAAATCCATGACAACCTACTAACCACATCACTATCACACTACATCATTCCACTTAGCTCTTAGGTCTACCGAACTCCTAACCACACACACACTCGCACCGAGCAGTTACTAACCCATTAATCTCTCCCGACCCTCATGTTAATGTTGTAATGGGAACAACAACGGTTCTCTCTTGTCCTATACAATGTTAACACATGTTTCTATATTCTCACAGAGACAGGAAGCAAGAAGTAACATGGCAGATACGGTAGGAACTAGCTCCCAGGCAGGCACCAGCCCCCAAGTTGTGGACATTGAAAGCCTTCCGGTTGAGGAGGAATTAAAGGAACGACCAGTGGCATTGAGGGCATTACATGCCATACCAGTTCATAACCCTCCACAGGGGCACACAATGCCAGTCAGCAAAAACTCTCATTGGTTCAGTGATGTGGCAGGACCCCTAGGTGAAGGCACTTACATGTGGGAGGCAGAGATAGAATTCAATGGGCGCTGGGGCAGGTATCACTTTTTTACTAGGGAATTTGAGAGATTGCAGAATAATGAAGGATTGAAACCCATATGGAAGAAGGCAGGACTCTACGAGTATTTCAAATTCCAATTGCCAAAGCCGGATTTTCTAAGGTGCTCGTATCTGATTAGCACCCTTACTCCAAGCAAAGACAAAAAGGGATACAGCTCCTTTGTCCTCCCATCTCTCACAAGGGGCAATGAGCTCAAGCGCTTCAGATTAACTATCAACTTGGTAAGGGAAGCTTTGGACATGAAAGGTATGCACATTCCTACGGAGAAAGAGACTATGGTTCCAGACAATATGAAGAACAGAAATTTGACAAAATTAAAGGACATGGTCGCGATGACACCTACGATCGCCATTCATTTACGCATGGTCATGCAACATTTCGCATTCCCCGCGCAGGAAAGGTTCACAATGCCTCCCAAAAAGATCTGGTTTAGCCTCTACTTAGCAGATGCCTTTGATTTGACAATCAATATGCCCCACTGGATTATCGACCAGATCCATTTGGCTCATCAAAGGTGGTATAAGAAACAAAAATCTGTACTGTATGGATGCTGTCCGCTTACCAGAATTGTGTATAGATGTCTCGCATATGATGTACCGGTGCAAAGGGCTCTCATTTGGACCAGAGCACAGGAGTTTCAACGCAGACTGTCAGCCGCAGGGCCTCCCTCAAAGAAGATGAGAGGCACCGTCCAGATGCCCTGTGCACAAGCCCGCGGTGAAACCCTAACACCTGAAACAACTCCAAGGCTTCCCAGACGAGTGCAACCATTTACTATCAGGTTACCAAGGCACAGCATTGATGGCCCTAACCTTGTGTTTCCACCAGTACCTACTGATATGGAATTTCCTCACGGATTCACTTTGGAAGATCTAACGGATGAAGAAGTTGCTAGAATCATTGAAGTTGTTAATGCGGAAGTCGAAGCAGAGCAGGGTAGTGGACAACAAACGGCTACAGAACAACCCCAGCCAAGACAACCAGAAGTGGTGGAAGTGGAGGATGAAGAAGAAGAAGAACAAGAGGATGAACAGGAAGGATTTTCTGATGAGGAGGCGCATGACTATGAGCAAGAAGTTATACAGGAGCTAGAGGGTGCCCCAGCATATACAAAGGAGTTGAAAAATCTCTACGATACCATCAACAGGGTCCAACAGCAACATAAGTTATCCCTTGCAGTAGGAAAGGCTATCATGCACCAAATCCTTGAGGAGGAAGGAGTCGATGAACAATATCGTGCCACACTGGATATGATCTCTGATGCTTTAGGAGTACCTGAGACAGTGCATACTGCCCTGGCACAATCACGCAGAACGGAAAGAAGATACGGAAGACGTCCCCCACGAGCAGGGAAACAAATGAATGTCTTAGTATCCGAAACACAAGGGACAGCCACGACCACGGGCACAGCACACATTGTGCACGATACTCAAGAGACCCATGTGTCCAGTGCACCCCCATCACCCCCCTTGCCACCCCCGCCTCCCACTCCACCACATTCACCTCCCATTACCAATGTAACAACCACCGTTACCGCCTCCGAGTCAACTCCCATGACTGAAGCACAAACCGCCAATCAACCCACACACCCTCTCAACACCTCCACTAACACTGTAATCCTAACGGCAGCTACTGACATCCCCATTCCCCCTCTCACACTTCCGGGCAGTTCATATTCACAACTGCACACACCACTGTACACATTCACCACAATCACTGCACCCACAATTCCACTATTCACAGTCACTCCCACTACTGCGTCCACCGTGGATTTGATGGACATATCACCCTCCACTGCACCTCTCCCTCCCCCCATACGGCCACAATCTCCCATTCCCCCACCACCCACTTCACCATTTTCCAGCACCGCATTCACACTTCCCTTCCCCTCTCCCTTTCCCTCTGCACTTAACACCCTTCCTGCATCCACCCCCATTAATAATGTATTTAATAACATGTATCAGTGCATGTCTCAGTTACAACAACACTATCAGCACCTCGATGCTCAGCATACAAGTTTGTTCAGGAGTCATGAAGCATTACAAGGAAGATTCATTGACTTAGAGAAAGAGAAGAAACAATTACAACAGCAGTTTAGTGCATTGCAAGAACAACATGAGTAATTAGTGGCAAATCCACCGCAGCCAAATGCAGAAGAAAGACAACAAATGGATGATCTGCTACACTCCCAAATCACAGAGAACCTCAAGCTCCGCCGCAACATGGCTCTATTACGGAAGCATATGTCTGCAGCCCTGGAAGAAAATAGACGGCTTCAGACACAAAACGAAGAGAAATTGGAAGTAGCCATGGAAGGTTCCCCACAAGAAATTGACCCGGAGAAGTTTAAGGCCATTCCCTCGGACAATATGCAAATCATATTGGAAACCCATGATGATCTCCTCGAAGCCCATGCAGCCTTAGAAAAGGAAAGAGACAAACTACTAAGGCAATTGGCAGCTCAACCAGAACCACCCAAAGAAGTCCCAACCACAGCTGACACAACTGACGAAGTAGCAGCGCTCAAAGCACAACTTGAAGAATTACAAAAGAAAGTGCTTGAGTATGAACGCCAACCCTCCCCCTTGGTAGAACCAGAACCTGAAGACCTAGTACCAATCGAAGTAGAGGAAACTTTTGAGGACCCGTACGTTCCGATGCCAGCACTTGGAGGCAAGCAGACAGCAGAGGGCATGGACACCATTGAGATAGAGGCCCCTGAATGGATGTAGAGATTAGAGAAAGTGGCCACAACCCATGATGACAGGGTAGCAGTTCAAATAGCATCCATGTCACGATTGGAAGAGGTAATCATAAAATCCGAGTACTTTAGAAACCTCTCACATCACAGGTGGATCGGCACCTCCGACGACTTGTATGTTCCTTTTTGTGTCTTAATGGCAGATTATAATGCTGAAATCAAGCACCACACCTCACGGGAACCAACCTCTGCCACACAGTTTGCACCAGACGACATCCCAGAAAGTGCCAAGCAGGGAAATATTCGCCAACCGACTTGGAGAATTCGGCTGCTTGAAACCTACCCGGAAATGAATCGCACATGGAATAACATGCCCCTGTATATCAAGTACAATCCCTACTACTGTCCTGTTTTCCGAAGAAGGTCGTGGCCGGAATACACAAAGATGGTGCTGACAACCAAAGGATGTGAGAAATGGCTCAACTATGTCTACTTAGCACCACCTAAAGGTCAACCTACCGTAGGGTATATGATATCGACAATTCGGCATTGGGGTGTCAGGTTCAAAAACATACCAGATGTCATGACACAGATGTGCCTTAAAATTTTTGAACTCATGATAGTCACCTTCCGGACCTTCAAGAATGTTAAGGAACCTCACCTCTCTGCGCTCGGATTCAATGAAGGCAATCAGGATCTTGTTTATGACATGAGTACAACGCCCTCTATTAATGTTGTTTATGCATGGCATGCCCGCATCAAATACCTACCGGCCTGCTTCAAACAGACATTTGAAGAGATGTTTGTCACAAGGTTCTAGGAATATCACTCAGAGATCTTCATTCCCAGGCCCTCACATTTATTACAATTGTTTGCAGTAGAACAAGCTCTCCATTCAGAAAAGTTACGAATGCCACATCCAGAGGTTCCCGGGCCAGTAGATTGGGATGCTTTACTCACGGACTTGGCAAAGGGGTTGCGGATTGCAGAACATCACTTAGCACAAGATGTCGTTGAGTACTACATCCAAAAACCCACACAACACGGGTCTGTCAGGGACGACAGACGCGAGAGAGGGGGGGGGGTGTTGGAACTGAAGGACTCACTAGGCAAGGAAGCTTAAGAAGGGAGTCAGAGAGAAGAGAAGGCACAAGCAGACAAGGGAGTCAACGACGATCTGGCAAGTAGGCCAATAATTTTCTTCATGAAGAAGCAAGTACGAGCATTCACGCAGATCTAGCACTAAGGCAACCCTTTAATTTTTCAAAACCCTTACACCAATTAAAAGTGATTATCATCACTAACAACCCCTGTAAATACCATGTTCACCTTTTGTAGCTCCATTTTGTGCAAGCCGAGGAGTCCTCGAGCTTGAGGAGCCTTAGAAGTAGTTGCTTACCAATTTTCATATTTTTTAGATCTCGTTTGAGCCCTCAAATAAGCCCTGGAACCTAATTTTTAACTAGGCCGGACACTAGGTATGGACAGGGCCAAAACCTAGTCAAAAACTATAAATAGAGCTAGAGAGCTCATTTTTGAGGTTAGATTGTAATTTAAATGAACTTGTAAGAGCTTTTTTGAAAGTAATCTAAAGAACTCTTTTGCTTCTCACCCTTTGCCTTACCTTGTGTGCGCGTGTGTGTGTATGTGTGTGCATGTTAGTGTGCTTCTCACTCACGCACTTGTGCCTTCACTTGCTTGAGGTCTTCATACCATCCTCACGTCCTCCCGGATTGACAATAAAGGAGGTGCTACTCATCACTGAGCTACAATGTATGTCTATCGCGATAGACGGTGTCTGTCGCGATAGACACAAGCTATCGTGGGGGGCTGTCTGTCGCGATAGATGGTGTCTGTCACGATAGATGGGTCTGTCGCGATAGACGGTGTCTGTCGCGATAGAGTGGTCTGTCGCGATAGAGTGGTCTCTCGCGATAGACGGTGTCTGTCGCAATAGATGGGTCTGTCGCGATAGAGTGGTCTGTCGCGATAGACAGTGTCTGTCGCGATAGACGGCTCTGTCACGATAGAGTGGTCTATCGCGATAGACGGTGTCTGTCGTGATAGATGGGTCTGTCGCGATAGACGGTGTCTGTCGCGATAGAGTGGTCTGTCGCGATAGATGGGTCTGTCGCGATAGACGGTGTCTATCGTCTGTCGTGGTTTTGGTCTGTCGCGATAGACGGTGTCTGTCGCGATAGACTGGATCTGTCGTGGAATTTGGTCTTTCGCGATAGATGGGGTGTCTGTCGCAATAGACGGTGTCTATCGTCTGTCGTGATTTGGTGTGTCGCGATAGACGGTGTCTGTCGCGATAGACTGAAAAAACACAAATTTTTGAGAAACTTCTAGTGATTTGGGGTGCTCTAATGGTGTAGGTTACCATGCCAAACACGCATTCACAAAATATTAAGTTTTTCTGTCTGTCGCGACAGACTGAGGTCGTCGTCCCGGGACCTGTGTAGAGTCTGTCGTACCTGCGCAAGCTGCTAGAGATGATGGTACCGCTAGTTCCTGCAACAAAAGCTCAAAAACACACCAAAAACAAATAGCATGCAAGCTCTCTCTCACTCTCTCTCATAATGAAATGAGGGAAATGAGGTGGGGAGTGTAATATGACCAAAAAACTGAAATTTTTGTGGAGATGGAGATGGAGGTGGGAGATGGTGGGGATGATGATGGTGATGATGGTGATGTGAAAGTAAGGAAAAAATGAAGAAAAATAAAGAAAAGAAAGGATATTACCTATAACTCCAATGTCTCAACTCGACGTCTTACCATCACACGCTCGTCCTCGAAGCTCTCTCCCCGGCAACGGCGCCAAATTTGGTGTCATTCTAGCACAATGGTGAGTACCAACGTGAGAAGATTCACCTCATAATTGTCAATCCGTGGAGACGTGAGGACTAGTATGAAGACTATGAGCAAGTGAAAGCACAAGTATGTGAGTGAGAAGCACGCAAGCATGCACACACATACACACACACGCGCACACAAGGCAAGAACAAGGAGAGGAACAATGGAGTTCTTTGCATTAGTCAAAAAGTCTCTTACATAAGCTCAATTCACAAACAATCTAACCCCAAAAATGAGCTCTCTAGCTCTTTTTATAGTTTTCTAACTAGCTTTGGTCTTGTCCAGACCTAGTGTCCGGCCTAGTTAAAAATTAGGTTCCAGAGCCTATTTGAGGGCTCAAACGGAGTCTAAAAATTATGAAAATTGATATGTAGCTAGTTCTAATACTCCTCAAGCTCGAGGACTCCTCGGCTTGAACAAAATGGAGTCTATTCTACCAAAAACGGAATTTATAATGTTTGTGTAGTGATTAAAATCACTTGAGTTGTAAATGGTCCATGGAAAAAATGATTGGGCCTTGTTGCCGTATTGTGCATGACTGCTCCGTTGTGCTAGTATGCTCTTCATCTGACTTGTATGCCGTATTCTACCAAAAACGGAATTTACAATGTTTGTGTAGTGATTAAAATCACTTGAGTTGTAAATGGTCCATGGAAAAAATGATTGGGCCTTGTTGCCGTATTGTGCATGACTGCTCCGTTGTGCTAGTATGCTCTTCATCCTTAGCTGTTCTGCAAGAGTGAATGTGGAATAATGGCATGTTTGACAGGCAAGGCTATCAATGCATGTGCCTGAGCATCTCTGCCATCCCAAAACATTTGCTCTATAGTAGGTGCAATAGGGGCCACAACACAAACACGAATCTATAGAATATCACCATCTTTGATGCCATTTCCATCAACTTTAATACCTATATTTATAGGTGTAATAGGGCATTTTTCAACACCTTGCACAATATTCCATAGTCCTTTTGTGACCAATACATGACACTTTATATAAGCCCACGATGGGTAATTCATACCATCCAACTTATCCTCAATAGCCAACATACAAAATACATCACTACTTTCAGTCATGGCCACTAACTAAAATACCCTGATGTAGAAAAATGATTGTATCTAAAAAAGTGAACAGAACTACCCTGATGAGTTCTGCTAAATCTGTAGAAGACCTTGAGACACTTATAGTGCTAAACTAAACCCCATATATATCTTTTGCACAAAAAGCCAAAATAGCCTACACAAGTCTTGCAATAGTGTGTTTGAAGGATGAAACAAGCTCAGATCGCGATTTTGGCACGATAGAACGAAGCCAATTTTATCTCCTAATCACCCTGAGTATGCTCATGAAATTTCGTGTAATTCTGAGATTGTGATTAGATGGCTGTCAATGAAACCCTTGATGAAGCAATGCCTACTCTGATACCAATTGTTGGAGTTCAACTGTCACATAATCCTAGTAGGAGATGGTTGAACCATGCCTTAAGAGAGAGGATTAGCAAGTAATCCTCAACCATGGCTTTTGGGGCAAGTGGTTAGCCCATCGCACTCCTAATCAATAGGTTGTGAGTTCGATTCTCGACATTGGTATCAGAGCCTAGTTGAGAAATTGGAATTGGTAGACGACGATGCGACGTGGCGCGTCTAAGGGTACATCCTGTCAGGGTACACTTGTCAGGATACATCCTGGCAGGGTACATCCAGACAGGGTACACCCGTGGGCACTTGGAAGAAGCGCTTATCCGTGGTGAGTGTGAAACTAGTCTTAGATGAAGGTGCATGGGCATTTGGGCACCCATGGGGGGGGTGGGATAGGTCCGAAATAGGTCCATGTGTTGGAGTTTGAGGTTGGTGGAAGCGCTCATGCATGGAAATCGGGTCCAAGAGAGTCAGGAGGGTCCACAAGTGAGCATTGAGGGCAATGCTCAGTCTAAGGGGGAAGGAATGTCACATAATCCTAGTAGGAGATGGTTGAACCATGCCTTAAGAGAGAGGATTAGCAAGTAATCCTCAACCATGGCTTTTGGGGCAAGTGGTTAGCCCATCGCACTCCTAACCAGGAGGTTGTGAGTTCGATTCCCCACATTTGATGTCGGGAATCGAACCCACAACCTCCTGGTTAGGAGTGTGATGGGCTAACCACTTGCCCCAAAAGCCATGGTTGAGGATTACTTGCTAATCCTCTCTCTTAAGGCATGGTTCAACCATCTCCTACTAGGATTATGTGACATTCCTTCCCCCTTAGACTGAGCATTTTGTGGACCCTCTTGACTCTCTTGGACCCACTTTCCATGCATGAGCGCTTCCACCAACCTCATACTCTAGCACATGGACCTTTTTTGGACCTATCCCACGCTCCGTGGGTGCCCAAATGGCCATGCACCTTCATCCAAGGTCAGTTTCACACTCACCATGGATAAGTCCTTCTTCCAAGTGCTCACGGATGTACCCTGTCTGGATGTACCCTACCTGGATGTACCCTGATAAGCGTACCCTGACAGGATGTTCCCTGAGACGCGCCGCTTCGCGCCGCCGTCTACCAAGCCCAATCTCTCAACTAGGCTTTGATACCAATATCGGGAATCGAACTCACAACCTCCCGGTTAGGAGTGCGATGGGCTAACCACTTGCCCCAAAAGCCATGGTTGAGGATTACTTCCTAATCCTCTCTCTTAAGGCATGGTTCAACCATCTCCTACTAGGATTATGTTACGTCAACATCTATGGAAGCACGCGAATAGTGAAACCACTTGTAGAAGCTTGTAGGAGGTAGAAAAGTGAGTTGAGAAGCGACAAAGTTTTGGTCCAACCAACTGGCATAAGTCCAGCCCTTGAGCTTATAGAGACTCAAACAGACCTTATAGGCATTGAATAAGTGAAATAAAATGCACTATGTACTTTGGAGCATCAAGGAGAAAGAGTCGATACAAAACAAATAGGTTTGTGCATCAACTAGCTCAAAAAACTTACTAACTTTGGATGAGACAATGAACTTCAAATGCTCATAACAACCAGCATGATTTCAATTAGAAACAATATTTCTATGGGAGGTTTAGTGTATAGAATGCACAAGAGTATAAGGAACAAGCAAAATATGCTTTTGGAATGAACCACGCAGTCAATAGTGGTACCTCCTATTTATCATGAATAGTAGAGATTGACCCCGAGATAGACAAACTGTGATTTCTCCCAATATACTAAACCAAATTCTTTGAAACTTTACAAGAATAAACCAGAATACCTTTCCAATGAGTCCTCTAGCATCCAATTTGAAGCTCTGTAGAGAGAGCAGCAGCCTTTGCGAACTTACTATTGTTGAAGAAGATGATGCAAAAAATGAAGGAGCAAGACAATGATGGTCACAAGTGTATGTATATTGCTTCCATGTAATGTACAAGTGATTTGAAGTCTTTATATAGCTTTGTGAAGTACTCCACAACTTCTACAAGTTGATTTTGAATTCAAATGAAGGCAATAAGTGAAGATCTAGTTTGATCTACTTTTAGATGATTGATTGATTACAACTCAACCACCACAAATTTGTGGAATTTGGGCTCTCTTTGTATCCTTTTACATGTGTAAAGCTATAGGCTTTTAGAATGGTAAAAGATCCATGAAAAATCTTTTAAAAAAAATACAATAAGTGAGCTCCTACCCAATCTACATCTGAATATATTTTGATATCCAAATCTGAAGAGTAAGGATAGAATATACCTTCATTCATGTACCTTTGAAATACTAAAGTAATCTCTTAGTTGCAGCCATGTGTGGTCTTCTAGGTGAGTGCATGAATTTACTAAGCATTCCCACATTATATGAGATGTGTGCCCTTGTATGAGTAGCATATATCAAGCTACCTACCAAGCTTTGATATTCTTTAATGTATTCAATTTTCTCACCTTCATAAGCACTAAGTTTATGATTCATCTCCAAAGGTGTACCCACAGGTTTAATGTTCTCCATTTTGATCTTAAGAAGTAGATCATGAATGTATCTTCTTTGATTCAAGTACGTTCCTTCATCTGTGTATATGACATGCATACCTAGGAAATATGTGAGCTTACCTAAGTCACTGATTTTGGACTCTTCTTGCATGTGCCTTTTGATCCTTTGAATTCAATTCAGATCATCACTTATTACAATAATATCATCTATATATACACATAGATAGATAACCTCATTGTGATCCCTTTTGGTGAATAGAGAAGGATCTACGTTTCTAGATCTAAACCCTTGATCTTGAAGGTATGTAAGCAACCTGTAATTCCAAGCTCTAGGAGCTTGTTTCAATTCATACAATGCTTTCTTAAGTTTGCAAACATAAGATGCATGATTAGGGTTTTCAAAATGTGGTGGTTGTGACATGCATACCCCTTCACTTATCCAACCATTTAGAAATGCATTTTTTACATTAAGTTGGAGTCGTCTCCAATTTCTTGCAAGAGCTGCACTTATCAATGTTCTAATTGTAGTCATCTTTGCGACTGGTGAGAATGTTTCCTCATAGTCTATACCATGCGTTTGTGAGCATCCTTTGGCAACTAATCTTGTCTTGTGCCTGCAAACTGATCCATCTACGTTTCTTTTAACTTTATATACCCAACTGCAACCAATTACCTTTTGATTGGATGACATTGGAACCAAATCCTAAGTGTCCATCTCCTTCAATGCATCTATTTCTTCTTTCATGGCCTTTTCCTGATTAGAATTTCCCTTTTCCTCCTCACAAGTTGAGGCTCCTCTGAAATTGAATCCTTTTCCAAGTAGATTGAATTCTTTGTAATAGATGTGGAATCATATCCATACATTTCTAGTTGTTTCTTCTCCCTTGTTGATCTTCTAGGTGCTTGCTTAGAGCATTCTCCACACTCCTCCCTCTTTGCTTTGCCTCTTGAATTCTAGAGTTTCTAATCCTTTTCTATGTCATCTTAGTCATCATCTGTATCACTTCTTGGCTCATGGACCTGTGTATCATGCTTGCTTCCTAATTCATGAGAATCCAAATCAATATCAAAAGGTAGAGTTACCTTTTGTTTGTCTTCATCATACCAAGACCTATGTTCTCCAAACACAACATCTCTACTTGTGGTGAATTGCTTGGATGAAGGATTATAGAACTTGTAACCAATCTTAGTTGAGTCCTACCCAATAAACACTGCCTTTGTTTACCTTACATATAGCTTACCTCTTATTTGTGATGGTACATGAACATAAGCTAAACAACCAAACAACTTGCAATGTCCAAGACTAGGATTTCTTCCATGCCAAGCTTCATAAGGATTCATATCTTGAAGTGATTTGGATGGTAGTCTATTGACAAGGTACATAGCTCTTGAAATAGTCTCTACCCATAGATAATGTGGCAACCTCTTCTCTTCAAGCATTGTTTTGGCTTATCCAACCAATCTCTTATTTCTTCTCTCTATGATATCATTTAGTTGAGGATATTACCTAGTAGTCTCTTCCCTTTTGATACCTTTATCCTACAAGAACTCATCAAACTCTTTGGAGAACTATTCTCCTCGTCCATCAAATTTGAGCTTCTTGAGTGATCTACCTGTATGATTCTCCACATATGCTAGATACATTTTGAAGCAATCAAACACTTCATTCTTACTTTTGATAAAGTACAGAATAGTCCATCTACTATGGTCTTCAATAAATGAGACATAATACCTTGATCCTACCAATCAAGGTTCTTGACTTAGTCCCCATACATGTGTATGTACTAAGTCCAGTAAGTTTTTGTGGATGTAGCCTTTGTGGTTGAATGGTTGTCTTTGTGCCTTCCCAATCTGACATGCATCACACTTCTTGATCATGTGTTTCTTTGATATGTTTGGCAGTCCAGGAACACTTTGATCCCTTTGTATATCCTTCAACATTCTTTCATTCACATGAGAAAGTCTCTTATGCCACACTTCAAGCTCAATTAGAGTTTGATACCCAAAAGTGAATAGAGTTATGTTCTTGGTTTCTCCTACATGGAAAGTAAAGAGCCTACCATGCTTCTCATCTATGCCTATCTTCCTAAATCCTTGACATGGATCTTCCACAAAAGCTCCATGTTGGGTAAACTTAACTTGCAAGCCTTCAACTATTTGGCCTACACTTATTAGGCTTTTCGTGATAGTGGGTACATAGAGAACCTTAATCATAATGTTTATCCTACCATTGGAAGCTTTGACATTACCAATCTTCTCCACATTGTGCTTTGTGTGATCCCCTGTTTGAACTTCATGTCTATGCTTTGGACTTTCCAAATCAGATAGAAGAGCAATGTTGTCTGCAACATGATTTGTACATCCTGAATCTATGTAGAACAAATGATCATCTTCTTTACCTTCTTTGTGGCTTAGATTCATAAGAAGCAATGAGTCTGCATGTGATTGATCTTCTGAATAATTGTTGACGTCCCTTCTATTATAGCCTCTATTGTTATTATTGAAGTTGTGTCCACCTCTCCCTCTATTGCTGCCATATCCACCTCTTCCACTTCCTTTCAGGGTCTTCCCATTGAGCCAACAATTTGGAGTGCTCACATTGGTCTTATCAAAGATGGCACAAGGTTGAACATTCGGACATTTGGCTTTGTCACCTTTGGTCCTTTCTTCTTCCCTTTCCACTTGCTCTTGCTTGCGAAGTTGGCCTGGAAAGTCTCCTCTTCATCTTCTTCCTTCTTCTTGTCGTTTAGCTTTTTATCCACCTTATCTGTGTTGGAGTTAGATGTCTGCGGAAGCACGCGAACAGCACAAGGAAGAAGAAGAAGCTTGGAGCACAAAATGCAATACTGAATGTATTACTAGAGAATGTACAAAGATAAGTAGCCCATTAGGGCAATAGGCGTATATGCAAGTCGGGGGAAAAAAAACCTCCTAAAGAGGGAAAAAGTACCCCAGCGATCCTAGTGTGTTCACACACATCACTACCTAAATATATCAACAAATCCCCCCTAGGAGTGATGTGGTGAACAAGGAGCTGGCACTCATGTATAAGGAAGTGCCAAGCTATGAGGAAATCACTCCACAAAAGGAAGTAAGACCAAAGCTTTGCAAAAAGCTTCAAACTTCTCCCTAGGCAGAGCCTTCATGAAAAGGTCTGCAATGTTCTCCTGCGTGGGCACATATGCCAAGTTGATCTCCCCAACAAAGAACCTCTCCCTGACATAGTAATAATGCACCTCAATGTGCTTAGTGTGAGCATGGAACACAGGGTTCCTCGCAACTGCCAATGCGCTCTAACTATCAGTGAAGATGGTGGTGGCAGAATTCTGACCAACACCCAAATTAGCCATAAGGCAACTGAGCCACACACACTCAACAGTCGCTATGAAAGCTGCCCTATACTCAGCCTCACAACTAGAAGTGGCCACAGTAGGCTGCTTCTTGCTCAACCAAGATATACATGAGCTACTAAGCATGAAGCAAAAGCCACTAGTGGACACACCAGTGTCATAGCAACCAGCCCAATCAGAGTCAAAAAAAGCATGCAAATCTGGCGGTAGTGATCCCCCCTTGGGATAAAACAACCCAAGTAGCCGAGTACCACTCAAGTAGCGAAAGATACGCTTAACCGCCTGCCAATGCTTGACTCCTAGGCAATGCATAAACATGCTCATCTGTGAGACGGCAACCTGAATATCCGGCCTAGTAATGCATAAGTAAATCAAGCATCCAACAGCCTGCTGATAGAGAACAACATCAAATGCATCTCCAGCATCATGAAGACTCAATCGTAAACCTATCTCCATAGGAGTGGCAATAGGCTTACTGTCTTCAAGGCCAAAATGTTGCAATAATGTGTCAATATATTTCGTTTGACACAAAGCCATTCCACCATCAACTTGCATAAATTGAATGCACAAATAGTGATGCAAATGCCCCAAATCAAACATCTCAAATGAGGCATGCAAATCAGCCTTAAAATCAGCAATATGCTTCTCAATAGGACCAGTGAGCAGCATGTCATCAACATAGACAACAATGATCAGAAGCACATCATTAGCACGCTTAACATATAAGGTGCTTCTAGTTGGACTGTTCTCAAAACCATGTGCAATCAAATAGGCATGTATCTTCTCATACCAAGCATGTGGTGCTTGCTTTAAACCATATAATGCCTTCTTTAGCCTGCACACCTGGTTTTCATGCCCTTTTTGCACAAAGCCATGGGGCTAAAAAACGTACACTTCTTCATCCAAGTCACCATTCAAAAATGTTGTTTTAATGTCCAAATGATGTACATTCCAACCATGATGAGCTGCAAGTGCACAGATGCTCCGAACAGTAGTCATACGTCATGCGAGGTAATATGTTTGGTTGCCCCACTGTCAAAATACCAAACATCTGAGTCTACTACAGACATGCACTAATCATGAGAAGATGGGACAAAACTGTAGGTAGTAGTAAACGCCCATTCTTCTTCCTACACAAGATTAGTAGACTCTGTTTTTGGTGTAGAGGCCTCTGCAACAACCATTCCAACCTCTTTCTTCTTTGCCTCTTTAGCAGCCAGTTTTGGACAGTTCTTTATGATATGATCATTCGCTTTACAGTACTTACAAAACAATTTTTGCTTTTCTGATTTCTTCTCATCTTTATCTTCCTTCTTCGAATATGCAGAACTAGCAGATTTTTGCTTACTACTTGAAGAGCTCCATTTTCCTTTGCCCTTCTGACTAGCCAGGAAAGCTTGATCTGCAACTCGCATAATGGACCTGTTCTACCTGGACTGATCTTCCTGCAACAGAACAGAGACTAACTCCTCAAATGATAAGGCATTTGGGTTGTCATTCATCATCAATCAAAGAGTAGAAGCAAAATTCTGATATGAATCAGGAAGACCATTCAGAATGGTCTGCACAAGTGAGCTATCTGGTATAACCTCATCCGTAGAAATCAATTGTTCCTTCAAGTCTTTGATCTTCGTTAGGAAACTGTCCATAGAATCACCTTCATTCATGTGCTCACTCTCCAACTGTTTTCGGAGGTAAGAAACACGAGCCTCATTCCTAGCTTGGTACAATGTGGTAAGTGTATCCCAAGCATCCTTAGTTGTTTTGCAAGAGAGAATGTGAGGAATAATGGCATGTTTGACAGACAAAGCTATCAATGCATGTGCCTGGGCATCTCTGCCATCCTAGTGAATCTTCTCTATAGTAGGTGCAGCAGAAACCGTAGCAGGAAAAGGAATATGCAGTATATCATCATCTTTGACACCTTCTACATCAGCTTCAGTACCTATATTTGTAACAGTTGCAGGTGTGATAGGACGTTTTTGGACACCCTACACAATATTCCATAGTCCTTTTGCAATCAACACATGTCGCATCATATAAGCCCATAACAGGTAGTTGGTACCATCCAACTTATCCTCAACAGCCAACATACGGAATATATCACTGCTTTTAGCCATGGCCGGTGACTAAAATACCTTGAGGCAGAAAATTGACTGTATCGCAAAAAGTTGAAGACAAACTGCCCAGACGAATTCTGCTAGACTTGTAGCAGACTTCGAGATGCTTATACTGGCGAACAGAAACTGGTGTATACCTTTGGCACAAAAAGACAAAATAGCCTACACAAGCACTGTGATAGTGCGTTCGGAGGCTGAAACGAGCTCAGATCACGATTTCGGCACCACAAAGCGAAGTTTTTTTTATCTCGAAAACATGTTGAGTATGCTCACCAAAATTTGTGTGATTCTGAGATTGCAAATGGAGGAGCGTCGATGGCACCCTAGATGAAGCGACGACTTGTTCTGATAACAATTGTTAGAGATAGATGTCTGCGGAAGCACGCGAAGAGCACAAGGAAGAAGAAGCAGCTTGGAGCACAACACACAATACTGAATGTATTAATAGAGAATCTACAAAGATAAGTAACCCATTAGGGCAATAGGCGTATATACAAGCTGGGGAAAAAAACATCCTAAAGAGGGAAAAAAGTGCCCCGATGGTCCTAGTGTGTTCACAGACATCACTACCTAAATATATCAACAATCTGCATATCGAACACTAGTTGAATTACCATGATAGGAGTTACGTTTCTTTATGCTATTTTTGGCCTCTTGGTTGAAGTGTTATCCAAGAAAGATGTTGAAGTCTGGAGTTTGCACATCCATGATGAGATCATAAGCTCTGGTGAATGATTGTCATTGCTTATCACTTTGAATACCATTGAGAATTTGCCTCATGATAGCCTCCTCTTGAATCAAATCTCCAATCAAGGCTAATTGATCCACAACCTCCTTGAGCTTGGTAAAAAACTTTATGATGGTTTGTTTAGGTGCCTTCTTCATTTGGTTGAACTCGTTCCAAAGATGTTTCTTTCTTGCTTTCATACTAGCAGAAAAAGAAAGTCTCGAGGGCATCCCAAGTCTCTTCAGATGAATTGCATCCTCAAATATGTGGTAATAGAAAGTTAGAGATAGATTTTATTATGTACGACCTTGCTTGAGCAGCCCTTGCACACCAAAGTGTGAGCTTATCTGTCTCCTCTTATGTAGGTCCTCCTTTGGATCTTGGATTAGGCATAGCTTCATCACCTGTTACAATTCCATAAAGATTTCTACCTTGCAAATAGGCCTCCATTTTGATTTGACAAGCCACATAGTTGTGTCAATCAAGCTTCTCAATCATTGAGGAAAAGACATCCCCCATCTTGATCTAGCTCTGATGCCACTAAAAGAACGTGGAGAAGCTCGTTGCAGGTAGAAAAGTGAGTTGCAAAGCGACAAACTTTGGTCTAACCAACTAGCACAAGACTAGCTTTGAGCTTATCTAGACTCAAATAGACCTTATAGGCATGTGACAAGTGCAATAAAATGCACTATTTACTTTGGAGAAAAAATGAGAATGATTCGATACAAAACAAAAAGGCTTGTGCATTGACTAGCTCAAAAAACTTACTAACTTTGGATGAGACAATCAACTTCAAATGCTCATAATGACCATGGTAATTCCAACTAGAAAAAATCCTTTTATGTGAGTGATACACATAGGGCTGAATTTACAGAATGTGCAAGAGTATAAGGAATAAGAAAAATATGCTTTTGGAATGAACCACACACTCAACATTGGTACCTCCTATTTTTTAGGAATATGTAATGATTGATCCCAAGAAAAAAAAACTAAGATTTCTCCAAATCTACCAAACCAATCGTTTTGACCTTTAACTAGACACTAATATGTTTGTACTGAGGTCTCTTTCATCCAATTTGGATCCATGCAGAGAGAGCAACAGCCTTTGCAAGCTTACTATTGTTGAAGAAGATGATGTAGAATATGAAGGAGCAAGACAATGATGGTCACAAGTGTAGGTATATTTCTTTTATGTAATGTATAAGTGATTTGAACTCTTTGTATAGCCTTGTGAATTTTTCCATGACTCCTACAAGTTTATTTTGAATTCTAATACAAGCAGTAAAGGTTGTTGGAGGGAATCAATTCACTTTCTTACAATCTAGGAAAAGTAAAGATGTAGTTTGATCTACTTTTAGGTCATTGATTGATTGCAACTCAACCACCATAAATTTATGGAATTTTTGCTCTCTCTTTGTCCTTTTACATGTGTAAATCTCTAGGCTTTTACAATGGTAAATGATCCATGAAAAAGCTTTTAAAAAACTACAATAAGTGAGCATAAGTAAAAGAACTCTCCAACGGATATTCTTTCGACATAATCCAAGCGATAGCTTTTGATGTAGATCAGATCCACCTCAAGCATAGTGTAAGCTTGATGTTCCAATAGCTCTCCCTCAAGCTAAAGTATGCTTGAGTCTTCATTCTTCGATAGGTTGAATACCTGTCATAGCTTTGAATCTACAAAGCTTTATTCCATCAAGTGCCTTCGTCATCATATCTACTACTTGCTTTTTAGTTGGAACAAAAGAAATTTCAATCACCTTTGCTATGAGCTTCTCCCTGATGAAGTGTTAATGAACCTCTATGTGTTTGGTTCTTACAAGGGAAATAGGGTTTGCTGCTACATGCATGGAACTTACACTATCTCCAAATATATGATGTTTGGAACTTAAGTCCCAAATTTGTATACATTCTTTTAACCATATTGCCTCTTGAGTTGCTATGGTCAATCCTTTGTAGTCTGCTTTAGTTGAGGATGTAGCAACTATTGGTCGCTTCATGGAACTCCATTACACTAGCTTTGAATATGCAAATGCTAAGTAACCAGAGCTACTCCTTCCATCATCCTTAGCTCCTGCCGAATCTACATCTAAATAGATTTTTGATATTTAAATCTGAAGAGTAAGGATAGAATATACCTTCATTGATTATATCTTTGAGATACTTAAATACTCTCTTAGCTGCATCCATGTGTGATCTTCTAGGTGAGTGCATGAATTGACTAAGCACTCCCACACTATATGAGATGTCTACCCTTGTATGAGAAGCATATATCAAGCTACCTACCAAGCTTTGATATTCTTTAATGTATTTAATTTTCTCGCCTTCATAAACACTAAGTTTATGATTCGTCTCCAAAGGTGTACCTCCAGGTTTAGTTGATGGAGAATGTTAATCTCCAAAAGAAAAACTTACTCTTGTGATTAGAGCACCTCTATACCAAGAGTAAGTCACACACTTCACTAATTTAGAGGATCAATTGCTAACTTATCAGAAATTAACAAATCTGTGAAGAAGATGATACATAGAAAAGTCTGCTGCATTGTTCATTCACATTGACCTATCAAATCTGTAAAGTTTTTGATGAAACTTTGTACGAATCATCTCCTAGAGATTGCGCAACTATTCCAAGTTGAATTACTCCAAAAGATTAAGTATAACTTGAGAAATTGATTTCACAAGTTACCTATGTCAGAAACTGTTATCCAAAACAGTCGACTCTACACCTGTAACTTTTAAGACTTGGTTCTCCTTGAATAGAACCCGTTTTACAAAATGCTTCTAGACATAAGTAGCTTATCTTCCAACTTAAAGATTAAGCCCTTACTCATGCAAAACTTTAAACTGTGCTAGGAGAAATGACCAAAACATTAACTTCAAAATATGCGCCTGTTTTAGGAACCAGTGAATACACTTCACATATGAATGTTCCTACACTTAATTCACTCAGCCTGATTACAATTGGAAGCTGAAACTTTGCACAGAGGTCAAGCAACTTTCAACTTAGACTTGTACAAAAGCATTCCATAATTGATCTACTGTAGAAGGAGAACACGCAGAAACATCGGGCGCAAAATTTTTCATTTACTCAGAGAAAATACAACTGAGTGATGAGAGCAAACTCAAATTCACTTTCCTCTATCTTATGACTTCTATCTCCCTCATTCTTGACTTCTAACTAATGTCACATAAGCTCTCATACATGCCCCGACTTTTCTCAAGGTATTTATAGATAATTTGTACATAATTCTTACTGAACAAAATGATCTAAGTCATCTATGACTATGCTAATGTACATATGTGTACACTTCTCTTGTCTTCTGATTGTAATCTTCTTCCACACTTTAGGAATTGATTCTTCCTTCATCATTTGATCTTCCAAGCCTTCAATTGGTGATTGGTATGCACCAACAGCTCCCCCTCAATCATCAATTGAGGTCTTCTCTGTCTTCTTGATACTTGCCATGTCTTTGAACCTTTGTAACTTAGGTCCATCCAAACTCTTTGTCATCATATCTGCCACCTGTTCTTTTGTTGGAGTGTACATCACTTCAATCTCTTTATCTAGTACCTTTTCCCTCAAGAAATGATACTGTATCTCTATATGCTTAGTCCTGGCATGAAAAACAGGGTTAGCTGCCAAATACAAAGAACTCATATTGTCTCCAAAAATTATTGGAGTACTATGATTAGTCTCAAAACTTTTCATCAAAGTCTTCAACCATATGACTTCTTTTGCAGCTTCTACCATTCCCTTATACTCAGCTTCTGTGGATGATAAAGCAACTGTATGTTGCTTCTTTGAACACCAAGAAACTAACTTATCTCCAATATAACATAAATATCCATGAGTAGACCTCCTATCATCTGAGTCACCTGCCCAATCTGCATCACTAAACACTTTGATTCTTGTGTCAGAAGTGAAACCATAGTACAAACCTTCACTTAGGGTTCCTTTAATATATCTGAGTACCCTTTGGGCTGCAATCCAATGTGTCTTCTTTGGACAATGCATGAATTGTGACAACACACCTACTGCATATGATAGATCTGGCCTTGTTAAGGTAGCATAGATTAGACTACCTACCAAACTCTGATATTTCTTCATGTCATTGAACTCTTCACCTCCATACCTGCTTAATTTATGATTTACCTCCAATGGTGTAGTTGAGGTCCTGCAATCTTCCATGTTAAACTTGACTAGAAGATTCTTCAAGTATCTCTCTTGTGAAACATATACTCCATGTTGAGTATACACAATCTGCATTCCTAAAAAATAAGATAAGTTTCCCAAATCACTTATCTTAAACTCCTTCTCTATTTGCTTCTTGAGTTCATTGATTCCTTGAGCATCTGTTCCTGTAACAATAATATCATCAACATAAATGCACATGTAAATGTATCCATTTTCACTTGCCTTCACTAGCAAGCTACTATCTGCCTTTGATGCTTGAAAACCACATTCATTCAAGAACTTGACCAATCTGTAATTCCAAGCTCTTGGGGCTTGCTTCAACCCATATAAAGCTCTCTTGAGCTTACACACATAATCTGATCCAATTGATTCCATGAAGCCTTCTGGTTGCTCCATATATACTTCATCTGCAATATAACCATTTAGAAAAGCATTTTTCACATCCAATTGTGATAATTTCCATCCCTTGCAAGTAGCAATAGCAATCAATGTCCTAATTGTAGACATCTTAGCAACAGGACTAAAGGTTTCATCATAATCTACCCCATAAGTTTGGGCATAACCTTTGACCACAAGTCTAGCCTTATATCTAGACACCTTACCATTTGCAAACCTCTTTGTTTTATATACCCACTTGCATCCAATGACTTTCTGATTCTTTGGTCTTGGTACTAGTTCCCAAGTTTCATTTTCAAGTAGAGCATCATATTCTTCTTGCATTGCTTTCTCCCAATTCTGTTTACCTTTGGCTTCTTCATAAGTGGTTGGATCTTCTTCTGTTTTCACAATGTAAGCATAATCTCTTGTTGTTAGGAAAGATGTATCATAGCTATACCTTATAGGCTCTTTCCTTTCTCTTGTAGATCTCCTGATTTCTGCACTTCTTGAAGTTTCAGCCTCATTTGATTCTAGATCAAATCTTGGCCCTTCTTCTACATGATCCTACACTCTATATCTAGAGTCAACTTCATCAACAATTTCTTCACAAACTTTTACCTTTGCCTTTCCTTTCCTTTGTATTTCTTCAACACCTGCATACTCATTTGGTGATCCTGAATACCACACATTTTGCTCATCAAATGTCACATCTTTAGTAACAAGAAATTGCTTTGTGGATGGACTCCACAACCTGTAACCCATTTGTCTATCATCATATCCAATAAACACATACTTCTCTGCCTTTGGTTCTAGCTTATGTCTTAATTGTGAAGGAACATAAGCATATGCAATACATCCAAATACTTTACAATGATCAAGACTAGGCTTCTTACCCCACCATGCTTCATAAGGGGTTCCTCCATCCAAAGCTTTGCAAGGCAACCTATTGACAAGGTATGTTGCAGTGTTAATGGCCTCTGCCCATAAGTAATTTGGACAATTCTTTTCCTTCATCATGGCTCTTGCAAACTCTACAAGAGTCCTATTCCTCCTTTCTGCTACTCCATTTTGTTGAGGGGAGTACCTGCAAGTCACTTCTCTTTTGATACCTGCATTCCACAAATAATCATCAAACTCTTTTGAGAAATACTCTCCCCCTCCATCTGATCTTAACCTCTTTAGCTTTTGTCCTGTGATCCTTTCTGCATAAGCATGGAAATGTTTGAATGTCTTGAAGACTTCTGATTTGTCCTTGATTACATACAAAGTAATCCACCTGGTTGCATCATCAACAAACAACACATAATATCTGGATCCATTTATGCTATAGTCCCTTGAGGGACCCCATACATCTGTATGAACCAATTCAAGCATGTTTGAATACTTGTACCCTGATTTGTTATAAGAACTTTTATGTGCTTTACCTAATTGACAAGCTTCACACTTGTACACCATATGTTGCCCTTCAATGTTTGGCAATCCAAGCACCACCTGATTCTTTGACATCTCCTTTATAGCTCTCTCATTGAAATGACCTAGCCTCTTATGCCATAGGTCTAATTCAGACACCTTTTGACCTCCATAGGTAAACAATGCATGTCCCACATTACCTTGGACTTTGAGAGTAAACAATCTTCCTTCCTTTTTACCTGCAATTATGTTTCTATATCCCTGATTTGGATCTTGTACATAAACACCATCATTTGTGAATCTTACCTCATATCCTTTCTCCACAATTTGCCCTACACTTATCAAATTTTTAGGAATAGTAGGAACATAAAGTACCTTACTCAGAAGTGTACTTCCACTCTTTGTCTTCACTGATCCAATGCTCTCCACTTTATGTTTGGTATTGTCACCTGTTTGGACTGTATGTCCATTCACCCTTGCTTCCATATCAGTCATCAAGGATAGATTCCCACTCAGATGGTTGCTGCACCCTGAGTCAATATAAAACACTCTTTGATCTTCTCCCATTGATTCATGAGTTGCATTCAAGATAAGAGTCATGTCATCCTTCTGATCTGATGCATAATTGTAATAATTATTGTTGTAGGACTGAGATTGGAAGTTTCTTCCACCTCCTCTACCATATGATGTCCTACCACCTCTTCCTCTGAAATTGCCTCTTTGGTTTCTGCCTCCTCTACCTCTTTGACTATAATTCTGATTGTTGTATCCTCCACTTTGATTGTTATACCAACAATCATTTGCCAAATGATTTGTTCTGCCACAAATCCAACAAGCTTTAGCATTATCTTTGTTCTTACCTCCTCTTCCTTTACCTCTGAAATTTGTCTTCCCTTTTGTGAAATTGGCTTGATTTGAATTCCCTTCATCATCATTTGATTGCTTTCCTTTGCCATTCTTTTTCTTGTCCTTGGAGTACATAGCTTGATTTGTACTTCTATCATTGTCTCCTTTAAGATCCTGCTCAAAGGTTAGCATGTGTCCTAGCAATTGATTAAGGTCAGGAGTAAAGTGATCAAGTGACAACTCTATGGATAATATAAAAGGCTTCCACTTCTCATCACCTCTTAGACCTGTAAGTATTTGTCTTACCAACTTTTCCTCTTCAATATCTTCATCCACTGCTCCCAAGCTATCTGCAATATCTTTCATCCTTGCCACATAATCTGAAATTGATTGTGAGCTCTTCTTCTTGAAGGTTGTGAACTCAGCCCATAGTGAGGACTTCCTTGACTTAGTTGTATTTTGGAAATGCTCTTCCAAGGCATTCCAAACATCTGTAGCACTTTCTAAACCTCTGATGTGAGGTAGAAGGTAATCATTTACAGCCATGTAGATGATACTCCTTGCTTGAGCATCCTTTCTCATCCAAGTCTTCAACATTGCAAGTTCTTCCCTAGTAGGAATACTTGGATCTGCAAACTCTGGTTTTTCTTCATCTCCTGTAATAAATGATATAAGATCTTTGCTCATGAGGTGTGCTTCCATCCTCATGGACCATGCTGGATAGTTCTCCCTATCTAGCTTATCAATCTGCAAGCTTTCTCCCATCTTGTATCCACCTGTGTATTGAAACTTCAAGCTTTACAAACAATGTATGTACCTTTACTTCGAATTGAACTCCTTTTGCCTTTCTTGATGTCAATTTGTCTTCTCCCCAAGCTTTGACTCCAAGCTTTCACTTCTTGATCCTTCAAGTGTTGAATCTCTTGAATCTGCAGTAGTCGGGATCCTCCTTTTCTTGAAATTAATGTCTCCTGCTCTGATACCACTGATGGAGAATGTTAATCTCCAAAAGAACAACTTACTCTTGTGATTAGAGCACCTCTATACCAAGAGTAAGTCACACACTTCACTAATTTAGAGGATCAATTGCTAACTTATCAGAAATTAACAAATCTGTGAAGAAGATGATACATAGAAAAGTCTGCTGCATTGTTCATTCACATTGACCTATCAAATCTGTAAAGTTTTTGATGAAACTTTGTACGAATCATCTCCTAGAGATTGCGCAACTATTCCAAGTTGAATTACTCCAAAAGATTAAGTATAACTTGAGAAACTTATTTCACAAGTTACCTATGTCAGAAACTGTTATCCAAAACAGTCGACTCTACACCTGTAACTTTTAAGACTTGGTTCTCCTTGAATAGAACCCGTTTTACAAAATGCTTCTAGACATAAGTAGCTTATCTTCCAACTTAAAGATTAAGCCCTTACTCATGCAAAACTTTAAACTGTGCTAGGAGAAATGACCAAAACATTAACTTCAAAATATGCGCCTGTTTTAGGAACCAGTGAATACACTTCACATATGAATGTTCCTACACTTAATTCACTCAGCCTGATTACAATTGGAAGCTGAAACTTTGCACAGAGGTCAAGCAACTTTCAACTTAGACTTGTACAAAAGCATTCCACAATTGATCTACTGTAGAAGGAGAACACGCAGAAACATCGGGCGCAAAATTTTTCATTTACTCAGAGAAAATACAACTGAGTGATGAGAGCAAACTCAAATTCACTTTCCTCTATCTTATGACTTCTATCTCCCTCATTCTTGACTTCTAACTAATGTCACATAAGCTCTCATACATGCCCCGACTTTTCTCAAGGTATTTATAGATAATTTGTACATAATTCTTACTGAACAAAATGATCTAAGTCATCTATGACTATGCTAATGTACATATGTGTACACTTCTCTTGTCTTCTGATTGTAATCTTCTTCCACACTTTAGGAATTGATTCTTCCTTCATCATTTGATCTTCCAAGCCTTCAATTGGTGATTGGTATGCACCAACATTAGTGTTCTCCATTTTGAACTTAAGAACTAGATCTTGAATGTAGCTTCTCTGAGTCAAATACATTCCTTCATCTGTGTATATCAAGTGCATACCTAGGAAATATGTGAGCTCACCTAAGTCACAGATTTTGAACTCCTCTTGCATGTGCCTTTTGATCCTTTGAATGCCATTCAGATCATCAAGTATCACAATAATATCATCTACATATACACATAGATAGATAACCTCATTAATATACCTTTTGATGAACAGAGAAGGATTTGAGTTGCTAGGTCTAAACCCTTGATCTTGAAGGTATGTAACCAACCTATAATTCCAAGCTCCTTAAACTAAATCAAGAAATTATTGAGCTTGCAATGCATGCATTTCATGCACGTGAAGAGAAAAGAGATAAGGAAGAGAGCTCTCTCACACTCTCACACATAGAAAGAGAGGAGCACACACAAATTGAGAAAAGGAAGAAAGATATTCATCATCTTCCTCTTCTTCTATTACATAAAGAGAATATACAAGAATAAACTAATACAAAAATAAAACTAGTGCAATATATGATTAATAGTACATAAGGAAATGTCCACAAATGAGTGAGGTGGCAAGGAACAAATGTGACATCACTCTTGGTAGATAAACCTATTAAAGCTCACTATATATCCCTGATATATATCGGCATGACCACCATACATGTCAAAGTATTGAAAAATTGATATGTGTCATCCTCGATCATCACATGTTTAGCTTGATATCTCAACACTCCCCCCTCAAGCTCAGAATCACATCCTATAGTCCAAAGCATCTTCTAAAAATTCTTTAGCTTTTTTGCCACTGCTTTAGTGAAGATACCAGCAACCTGCTTATATGTTCTCATCTAAACAAGATTTATATCACCTAATAATACCTTCTCTCTCATGAAGTGATAATGTACCCTCATATGCTTTGTTTTGGCATGAAAAATAGGATTTCCTGCTAACTCGATGCTACTAAGATTATCACATCAAATAATGATAGGCATTTGCAATTGCACACCTTAATATGAAAGAAGTATCTCTAGCCATGAAGCTTTGCATGCTCCCATTACAACACCTCTATAGTTAGCCTTTGTAATCAACAAAGAAATAGTGGTTTGCCTCTTACTGCTCCATGTAATATTTGCACTCCCAAACGAGAATAGAAAACCAATAGTAGATCTTTTATCTCGTATACTACCAGCCCAATCTAGATCGGTTTATCCATGAACCTAGAATTTCAAATGGGTTTCGTGAAAAAATGCATAATTCAAAGTAGCACTCACATAATGTAGAGTTCATCGCAAAACATCTAAATGTGGTTTCCTACGAACCTATATAAATTGACTTTCAAGTCTAACAGTTTAGCTTAGATCAAGCCTTGTAATTGTGAGATATATCAAACTTCCCACAATTTTCCTATACATAGTAGCGTTTCCCACTGCTTCACCTAATGTAGTGTCCAACTTCAAATTTTGATTTGATGGCATAGAAATTGGCTTAAAACCATCCATAACATACTTTTGCAGCATACTCAAGACATATTTCCTTTGCGCCACCCATATACTTGGTTCTGTATCTATAAACTAAATGCCCAAAAAAAAATAGTGCAACACACCAAGATCTTTCATGTCGAATTCCTCAATAAGGATTTGCTTTATCCCTTTAATTCTTTTGTCATTATCACCACCTACAATCAATTCATCAATATAAATAGCCACAATCATGATGCCATCATGACCCTACCTTGCATATAATGAGTGATTTGCATCACACATTGAAAATCCAATGGTGGCTAAATCCTTGCATATAATGAGTGATTTGCATCACACCAATGATTTGCATCACGCCAATGATTTGCATCACGAGGGCCTGTTTAAGCCCATACAAATCCTTGTGCATCCTACAAAAATATTTTGGGTGCTTTAAATCCTCATATCCTTATGGTAGGTCTTTGTATACTTCTTCTTGCAACTCACCATGTAAGGAAGCATTCTTCACATCCATCTGATGCAAAATCCATCCTTTTGGTGCAGACAATGCAACATGTGCTCTCACCTTCGCCATTTTATCTACAATGTTGAATGTATCTTTAAAATCTATGCCATATTTCTGTTGATATATTTTGTTAGTGATGTGTGTGAATACGTTACCATTGGGGCCCTATTTTTCCTAAGCTTTAGGAGGTTTCTTTTCTTGGCTTGTATATATGCCTATAACCCTAACATGTCACTTATCTTTCTACATTTTCACTTGGTAATACATTTGGTATTGTGTGCTATACTCTAAGGTTTTGTTTCGTCAGTATAAGTGCCTCAAAGTTAGCTATAGTTGTAGCAGAGCTCGATAAGGTAGTTCTATTCAAGTTTTTGATATAAAGTCATTTTTCTACATCATGGTATTCTAATCTATGGTCATGGATGAAAGCAATGATGTATTCCTTATGTTAGCAGTTGAGGAAAAGTTGGATGGCACCAATTACCCATTATAGGCATATATGATGCATCATGTATTACTGACAAAAGGACTGTGGAATACTATGCAGGGTGTTCAGAAATGTCCTATTACACCTACAAATACAGTTATTGAAGCTGATGTGGATGGCATTGAAGATGATGCTCTTCAAATTTGTGTTCATGCTTTTTCTACTGCACCTATTATAGAACAACTTCCTTGGGATTGTAGAGATGCTGAGGCATATGCATTGATAGCTTTTTCTGTCATACATGCCATAATCCCTCATATTTTGTCTTGCAAAATAGCAAAGGATGGTTGGGATACACTTAACACTTTGTACCAAGAAAGAAATGAGGATCTTCTTACTTACCTCCAAAAATAGATGGAGAGTGAGCATATGAATGAAGGAGATTCTATGAACAATTTTTTGATAAAGATCAAATGTTTGAAGGTGCAGTTAATTTCTACTGATGAAGTCTTACCAGATAGTTCACTTGTGCAAACTATTCTGAATGGTCTTCTTGATTCATATCAAAGTTTTTCTTCTACTCTTCAATTGATGATTATGAAAGGAAATCCAAATGCCTTAACACTAGTGTTGTACCAAAACACGACACTTAGTGTTCTCTTTTCTAACAAGTAAAAAAAAATCATGCATACTAATGAAATAAAATTTTTAAAAACCCTTAACGCCCTATAAAGAAGTATACCTAATGTTCTATAAAAAATATATTTTAAAACAAATTACTTTTTTTGATAACTCAAAATATAGAAATGATTTAATGTGGTTAAACATATAGTTTTTTTGTAGACTTATATATGAGAAGAAAGAAATATCTCGATGGAAAAAGAATTCCTCATATTGAACAAATTTTTGTAATGTTTATTTAAAGCCATATAATCATTTAAGACAAGTCTTTGGAATTATAAAATCATTTTGATAATAAGAAATTTACCATAATATAGGGTGCTCCTTATATAGCTGTACATTATAGGAGCCTTCTATATGATATTGATGCATAAAAACACTAAAATGGATGGTGGTTTATCTCAAAAACCATCAGATAGTATCATACAAATATGGTACATGTCTTTGAGCTAATTATTTATGTACCTATCTTACATGCCACCAACAATATCAACATTTCATTGAATAGCCATATTCCACTCTGCCAAGAATAGCAATTCATCCTAAACCATTAGCTTTTCTCAATGGTATAAGGTATATAATATCAATCAAAATAACTATATAAAAATTATAAACTACTTTATATAGAAAAAATTAGCATATTAACTTTAATCATGTAGCATATGCAATATTTTCTCATCAAATGACCTTTTCTTAGCATAGAAAAATAGTAGCATTGTTTAACTTGAAGAATCCGCATAGAAATTTGACTCCTAAGGTTGTTAAAAATACTTTTCTAGCTTTAAAAATCTTAAGTAGTATTTTGATAATAAAAAATGAATCATATTCATACCATCACTTTCCAAAATAATTCATAGATGATAAGACTATCATGGCACATATGAAATCAATTTTATGTCATAAACTTAGTAGAAATCATTAAAAATATCTAACTATGAGTAGAAAAGTGTTGATGTACATAAAATAAGAGACTTCATTGAATTTACAACAGTGAAAATTGTGAGATCATGATTTTAATAAAAAATAAGCATTAACTCACATCACTGTAATTTCTACGCCAATATTGAAATTAGCATCATACAATTATAGAATAAATCTCAATTTTCTATCCTTTAGTGAAAACTATATTTTTCTACAAATATTTATCCCTTATGCTAACATGTTGCATAGTCACAATTATTAATGGTTCCTTCTAGTAATCTAAAAAAATTCATCAAATAATTTCTCTTTTTCTAGACACTAAAGTGTCCAAGTACAACACTAGTGTTCACATTTGAGGATTTAGTCTCTATTTTGTTGTAGTAAGATCATTCTAGGCTAAATAGGTCCATTATGCATGTTGCATATCAACATTTCTTAGCTTATCTTAAGGGCAAAGGTAAATGGAGCTCATCTACTAGCAAGCAAAAATTTTCTAATTCTGCACAATAAAAAATGGATGAACAAGATGAGAGGAAAACAAATAGCAAAAATAATTCTATAAATACTATAAAGGAAATCATTATGTCATAAGGAGTTTTCCAAAGTTGGGTGCAAAAGAGGCAAAAGAGGTTTTTTTATTTCCATGAAGTGCAGCCATCTCATCATTCATAGCTTTCTCCCAATTTGCATTTCCAATTGCATCTTAGAAACAAGAAGGTTTTTTTATTTCCATGAGGTGCAGCCATCTCATCATTCATAGCTTTCTCCCAATTTGCATTTCCAATTGCATCTTAGAAACAAGAAGGTTCAGCATGTTGTATTACCTTGGTCATGTAGGCACAATGATGAGCCATGTAACTATCATACATAAATCAATGCACTGAATTCCCCATCTTCCAAGATTTTATTGGTCCCATGTCACTTCTGCTTGTATCATCCGCATATGACTTTCTTACTTATGGAGTCTTCAAAGAGGGAAATCCAAGTTCCTTATCAAGGCTCTTTTCTAAACTGCTTAAATCTCCATCAATATCTTCAAAACTTTTAGATGTTTTATTAACAGCACAAACCTTTTCTTTTTTTTTTAGATGTATTCAATGAGTTGCAACTTCCAAATTTCCATGAAAATTTCCACTCAATGGCCTTGAGTTGCACCTATTGCTTGGTGAAACATCAAGTCCATTCAGCACTTGAGATTGTACACTTCCGTTTTTTGAATTCCTTTGTCATTTCAATCAAGATTAATTTGTCTTTGGCATCTGCATACAAGCTTGACATTTCATCAAACACCACATCTCTGCTTACCTTCACATACCATGTAAGTGGATTCTAGCATTTACATCTCGTTTGCTCAAGGGAGTACCTAAAGAGTATACTTTTTTCTGCTTTTGGATCAAGATTCATCCTCAAATCATCTAGAACATTTACATATGAAATATAGCCAAATACTTTCATATGTGATAAATTTTGCTTTTACCTATAAACTTTTGATGTATAGCAGTAGTCAAAGTTTTGTTCATGATTTATACAAAAGCATGCACAACTCCTACCCAATAACAATGAGGCATATTTTTCTTAGCCATCAAGGCTGTTACTATTTCTACAATATCTCTATTTTCATGTTCAACATTGCCATTCTATTGAGGTGTATCTACATCAACATTGCTATCAAATTCCATGAATTTTCAAAAAACTAGTCAACTTATTTAACATGTATTCACCTTCTCTATGAGATCTTGATCTCTGAATAGCACATTCTCACCAACACACTTGTCATGTAGAAATGATGCCCTTGACTATTTCCAAAATTGACATGCAGCACATACCTTCTACATCTCCCCAACCTTGAAATTTGGTAGTTTGCTGAAAAGCTTCTTTGATTGCATCAACCTTAGCCTCTACAAATTTGCATGTCCAATCCCTTGTGCCAAATCTCTATATCAACAATAACACATGCATCTTTTGCAAACATGGCAAGATTCATTTCAGCAAGTTTCAAATTAAAGGTGAACATCCTACCAACTTTGTTCCCTTTGGTAAATAACCTTCTATTCTATTTCTACTCTTGTACATATAAACCATCAACATTGAGCCTATCTTGTAATCCGTGGTCAACCATTTATCCAATAGAAACCAAATGTTTTGTTATAGTTAGAACATGCAATACATCAATAAGATGTTTTAATAGATAGTGCTATATTTCTCATATGCTCAATAGGATGTGATGTATCATGGCTTATTTCAACAAATCCAACAATAGATAATTTTTGAAAACCACTAAATTACCATTCTGCATGGTTGTTCATGTGATTTGAGGAACCTGAATCAACATAGCAGAAATCACCATTTTATTTTGAACATTAGTAGACATTGTATTGATCATATGATGTTGGACCATGAGCAGCTTCTCATAATCATCTTCACCTTTGGATGCATAGTTGTTTTATTACCTTCTGTTATTTTGATTCTTCAACTTGCAATCACATTCAAAGTGACCAGGTTTACCACAATTCCAACATCCTTAACTATTATCACTTGAATAATTTCTTTGGATTTCTTTTTTGGCCACTTTAGATCCCCCTACCTCAAAATTCTCCTCGCCACCATACTATTCCAAGCCTCTTTTGGAGGCTTGGCATCCGATATGTTCCCAATCATGCTATCATGTATGCTAATAGACAACGAATAGATTACCTTACATGCTCCTTAGTTCCATTCCTTGTATGCCCTTAACTGATCTCGATTCGATTTCCTCTATTGTAACTATGAGGAGTCTTCATTATCTCTTTCGATGTAATTCTAGTATCCTTTTCCCATCAGGAAATTCATCATTCAGAATCTCCACACATGAAATTTATTCTTGTCCAAGTTATCACTCGTAAGCTAACTCATTCCATCAACATTTTCCATTTTTGCAGGAATTCAAAACACCGCAAAACACTACAAGAAATACCTCTACTTGAACATTGTCACACTCTGATGTGAGAGCTCAATCTCCAAAAATCACAATTTTCATGTATCAATAATAGATAGAATCACTTGAGATTCTGGATCTGGAATATTTGAGTGTTTATAAATAGAAAGTGGGTTATAGTTTTGCAAATTGATGTGTTTTCTCCATGGGCCCCACCTTGCGAGCTCAAAATCCAGATCGATATGGCTCCAAAATAAAACTCTCAACAAAACAAGTGAAGCTAAAGGTATAACTCTTGAAAATATTTTGATGCCTTTTACTTTTGCACAAAATTTTGTAGCAATCTGAGATCATTTATGAAGCACGTACTGTTCTCCATGCCTTCTCATGTGCTCTTTATCATCAGCCTTTTCCATGAGCTCTCTACACTCATAGTGCTTTTATTAACATGTCAAGATAAATGAGATAAAGAAGAGAACTCTCTCATTCTTTCAAACACACAAGGAGGGGAGCATACACAGATTGAGGCAAAGAAGAACGATTTTTTTCTTTTTCTTCTATTACAAAAAAATAATATACAAGAATGACCTAATGGAAGAGTACAACTAGTGCAATATATAAAGAATAGTACAATAAGAAAATCTTCTCAAATGAGTGAGCTAGCAAGGAACAAATGTGCCATCACTCTTGATAGACAAATCTAGTAAATCTCAGTAAGCATCCCTAACATATAGCAGTGTGACCACTACACATGTCTAAGAAATTAAAAAGTGATATATGTCATCATGGATCATTACATGCTGATCTTGATATCTCAAAAATGCATCCATGCACAAACATACTAACTTGGACTCCTTTAAAATATGTAAACAACTAAGCACACAAGCTTGAGTGCATCATATTCCTTTTCAAACAAGAAGGAAACTTGTGTTGTGCAATAAAAACATTCTTTGGAAGGAGAAAATGCACTAACAATCATTTCATTTCTAAGCATGAAGTGGAAATGAGGATTCATAGATGCAAGCAAGTGCTTGATGAGTTTTCAAATAAATGTATGCTTGTTTGTTTTACTTTTATTAAATTCTTAGGGTTTTCATAATCATTATTAGAAAATGAAGGCTCGCCATCATGCTTCAATGATAATTACATGCAATCCACATGAAAGCAAAAAGCAAACCAAGTATTGAAATGAAACTATCAACTTGGAAAATACTCATCTCTAGATCAAGCTACATCCTTCTATTGTCGATGAGAAGAGCCATTCTTCATCCTTTGGTCCTTTTCCAATCACCTTCAATGATGGGAAATAGTTGGAACAACCAAATATCTTGTCCTCCATGAGAGTGCTCCATCATGTGCTCATTACTACACTATGGCTAGATCGTAGCTATGTCGGCTTGAAGAAATTGCAAGGTCAAAAACTAGGAGAGAAATCCACTATTTACTATAAAACTACGAAAGAGTGACCTAGGTGGATCATTGACATCTTAACCAAGATGTGGACATTTTGGATTTGCTCCTCTACATCCATGCTTTATGAAGAATACACCACCTTTCTTTTGTCTCATGGGGAGACACAATAGTAATGATATAATTTAATAAACGTTATCTTTATAATCATGTGTGGAGCTTGGATGACTTGGATAGAACAATAGGGCTTCCGCTATTATATGATTGGTTCGATTCCACTAAACCGCATTTCACCCTTCACGTTTTTCCCAACCAGGAGCGAACCCGTTTGTTCACTCTAGTATTAAAAAGAAGTAATACTCATTGTATTGTGCAGCATAGGAGGTTTGGCTATCTCAATCGACTGCTACACATGGATCATGATTCAATTCTTGGTGGGCGTATGCATCTGTAGAAGTCTTCTAAATTTCTTTTCCTACTTTGTGTAATGGGTGCTTTGAATGTTGAAGAGGAACACTCTTGGGTGATGCTTTGTAGAAGTTTTCAAGGAAACTTCGAAATAAAGAAGATGAGTGGAAGGTCTCCATGGAATCTGAACAAGAGGGTGATGAAGCCATCAAGGTCACTATGAAACCTTGAGGAAGATGATGGGCCTAGCAAGGTCACCATGAAAGCTTGCCTAGATCTCTGACATGAATGCAAGAGATTAACTATTACAATCACCAGATGCTACAAAGATGAGCCTCCTCCCAACCATATGCCTTTATATATAGCTCTCTTCAAGGGACTTCCTACTAGGGTAGGTGGATACTATCCATCATAGAAGAGTAACACTCTCATGGGGATATAAAGATTGACACATTTGGTAACGAGATAATCATGCATAAATCATGGGTGATACTTTGTAGAAGCTTTCATGAAAGCTTCTAAAGAAAGAAGATGAGGGGAAGGTCTCCATGGAATCTTAAGAAGAGGGTGATGAAGCCATCAAGGTCACCATGAAAGCTTGAGGAAGATGATGAGCCTAGCAAGGTCATCATAAAAGCTAGAGAGATGAACCTAATCCCAACCATATGCCTCTATATATATGTCTCTTTAAGGGACTGCCTACTAGGGCATGTGGATGCTAACCATGACCATCCAAGTGTCATCCACGTAACTACATGTGCACCAAGTGTCCTAGTTAGCTCATGTTATCTCAAGTGGATTCTTCAAGAAGGCTACAAAGCTCTTTGGGAAAATTTCCCCATGCTTCCCATGGGTGTTGAACCCAAGACCTCCTCGTTCACATCCATACTAGGCTAAATGGATCACTTTTTCAAGAGATCACATGACCTTATGCTTAAGTCTAATCTCGATATCTTTTTTCATACACACGTGTGACCGAATGATGTCCGATTTCATATTATGCTGGTCTATAGATAAATCACTATAATGTTCTTGTATAAGGATTTAAAACTATAAGGCATCCCCCCAACCCTTCCCCCTGATCCTTTGAGACATCATAGGGAGTTTATCTTTAAAAAAGCAAGGTAAAATATGGGTGGGAGCAAAAAGGTTATCAAAGGGAGCAAAAAATCTTATCAACCTTATTTGTTTAAACCTTTTTTGGTAGATGTCAATAACTAGGTTATCCTTCTATGTTTAAATATTTTCCTCATTTCTTCATTTTCTTTTTTCTTTGAAGCATATATCTGTACACCTTGTACTGTGTCCATAAATTGGTGCGAATCATATGTGTAGGTCTTAATTGTTGTTTTTGGTATAGAAATCCATAGTAGCTGCTTTTATGTGTAAAGTTGGTCGATGTCTTCCTGCCTTAGTTGAAGAGCTGCACATACATGTGTGACCTTGCCTACCTTCTTGATCGGTGTCTTCCTACCTTGTTTGATTAGTAGTTGTTTCCAAATTTCATTAAAGAAACAAAAAAGAACGAAAAATAAAGAGAGAGAGAACTAACGTGCTCTGAATTTGTTTGTGAGTGGTAGCATTTCTTGAGAACCAACAAAACCACTCACGAATTGGAGTAGCATGGAAATGTGACTAATGCATCAAGCAACGAGAATATATGTGTGTTATTCAACAAACAAGTGGAATCCTAAAATGAATCATACTAGGATAAAGTTATGTCACCACCACTCGAATAAGCAATCCCCATAGGCTCTCATCAAAGCACTACTTGACCCACATCATGCGCATATCTCTAACACCCTTGCCCAACTCTCCTAAAGCAACATCATTGAGTATGACCCTTATGGCCATACTACAAACATCAAATCCATTAATACGGTTTGCATTTCACATGACTCATTTGACTCCCAAACATCTCATGTAGTCTCTCCAGTAATGCACCACTTGTCTTCTCGTAAATCAAAAACTCATATATACACTCCACAAGATGTAACTGGATAGTGGACCTCGCCAATGCATCCATATTCATCCATGTATGGTTGAAGATGTCACGAGGCCTCTGTGCACCTCTATGCACATACATGTGTAACCTTGCCTGAGCCAATGTATGCCACATCTGATCTTTCTATCTCGAGAAATCAGTTCGATCAAACTAACTAGACATCATATTGGCAATCCAAGAGATTGGCAATGTACAAAAGACTTGAGATCAACCACAGATGAATACTCTATGATCAGGAGGATCATAACTGCATAGATTAGTTGATGCTTACAATCAGTTGGGTAGAAAGATCATCCACTATAACATTCCCTTCCATTCGACTTTTGGCATGGACCTTTGATTATTGGTTTAGCCCTGCTTGTGTGTGTATGAGTGGTCCTAGGAGCTTAAGTCAGGGCCTTAGCTCGTATCTATCAAGAGGGCTTTTTACTATTACCAAGGCAATGTAATGAATTGAGTAGGAATATGGTGATTTACACAATGATTTGGTTTTATAAACGGATGTTGTTCTACATCTCTGGTACACATCAAGATGGTTAAATGTACAAATATCAACTGCCCATTGCCCCATAGCATTTTAGACATAATCAATGGTATTTGGAAAATACGTTTTGAGTCCATTGTCTCAAAATAATCTATGACATAATTAATTGTTTAAAGACATCTAATCAAAACATGGATAAGCCCCCTAGACCCAGTAGAAGGGTACAAGCCCACCTCTGCATTCCCCCCCATTAAGGTTCTATGCAGAAACCGCATGGTGCCACAAGGCCTTTATTTTTGCCTTGAATGGAAACCAAGTGGCCCTGTAGTTTATGCCCTACCTAACCTAAGTGCTAAGCTCACAAAGTTACCATCAAGGTTCATGCATAGACCTCATCTAACTTGAAAGTTAGGGTTCCACAAAGTTTGCATTCTAATAGGATTGATTTCCATAATGAGCACTAAACCTAATCATGTGTCCATCTAGTGTTTGAGTGGATCCAGGTCAAGATTGACATCAATAACACGTTCTTCTAATGGTCAAACACTAACTTGGTATTTTGTGCTTGCTTTGAATGCTGAAACGTTGAATGTTGAGGCTTCCCAAGACCAGATTCATGGGCTTGACTACAAGGACATCTATCCACATTCACAAGATATGAAAAACCTAATGAGTATTTGTAATAGCATTTCTTGATGTATGCATTGGTTTGTTCTTCTACTGAGAAAAACAAGAAATCTGTTTATAGTCCATTATTTTGGATGTTTCTCAAAGTTAACCTCACATCCTTCCTTCCAAGTCTTCTAGAGAGCTTCACTTCTTATTTCATTACAAAGGTAAGCCAAACAACCCATTGCTTCTAGTTAACACGATGAGGTAACTTCATAATAAAATTGAGAACCATATTAAATGTTTAAATATATTCAAGTTTGTTAGGTAATTGTATCCATGCAAGAGTATATTTTCTTCATCACTTGTACTTTTGGATTATTTTATTTTTTTCAGGAAAACTTTCTTTAAGTTACAAACAACAAAACTACAAGAAGATTTAGAGAGAGTTTCAAATAAGGTCTATGGCTTTTTCATTCCCTTCATGAGGCACTCACTTATATTTTCATCTTGTTGTTGACTAGGATGAATATCCTATGATGCCTTAAGGGAGGGGTTTTCTTATAGTCACGAATACTTTTGCTAAGAAAGGTAAGGGATTTCTCTATGGACCGCTCTTTCGAAGTCTTGCAAAAGATTTCCATAAATATTTCCTTCACTCCTTACATCACTCAGAAATATAGAGAAGTAGCCAATAACTTCTCCAAGCACATCCTATTGCTAGTTGATGTGTTACACCAACAAAGGGATCTTGTTGGGGTTTTTCCATTTTAGGATGCTTAGAGAACAAGATAAGAACAAATTTTGTAAGTCTTCTTTGCCATAACATTGGTCCATATCCCAGAATGGAGAATCTACCACATGAGGACCTCTTTTACTCTTGCTGAGGGGGTGCCAAATGTCTATAAACCTAAAGTCCCATCTAGTTTGCATCCAATTCAAGCACCATTTCTTGTCTACAGAAAGACGAAGGTCCAAATTTCTTTTAGCTCTTGGGATGCCCTCCATTTTTTTCCATTGAACTACTTCAAGACCCAAAAACAATGGATATCTTGACCAAGCATGAGGCTCTAGTCTTGAGGTCCATTGTTCAAAACTGATCAATGCCCTCAAACCTAATCGAACTCCTTGTGTCCAAATCCCATAGCTCCTTCCATGTGTGAAAGCCCTTGTTCCAAAATCGCTTGGTTCACTGTAGGTTCCCATTCTCCAACCTCTCATACCCACAATATGAAATTAAATCCAATCATGTATTCTAATGCAAGACACTTCCAATCATCAGTCCATCTATCCAAAGCTATGTCTACTACTCGGTCTTGATCTATATGTATCTCTTTCTCTTTGTGGATGGGTAGAGGTCTATTTATTATCTTCATTTCTTTACATTAGGAGTCCAGCCCACCTGATCTATATGTATCTCTTTCTCTTTGTGGATGGGTAGAGATCTATTTATTATCTTCATTTGTTTGCATTAGGAGTGTCTCTCTCTCTCTCTCTCTCTCTCTCTCTCCCTCCCACCCTTGGACCACTCCAGCCCTTGCTTTCTATCATTAACCCCTTAAATATTCCTTCCATCTCTCTTTTGTGGCTTGTCCTAGTGTGCAAGACAATATCCAAAGTAATCGGCTCAACAATTTCTCTTAATGCGGAGTAGAGTTCAAAGAAAAGACTAGATGTGTCTTGATCTAGGAGGTGAAAGTAAATATAAAGATTTCTCTCTTTAATCTCATATTTAGCTATCTAGGTAAAATATGTTCTAAGATTTGAGTACTTTGTGTGATGACTTAGACTTGATTCGCTTGACTTTTCTCTTAACTTGACTTGATTTTCTCTCTTCTTTTGATCTTGACTTCTTTCTTGACTTGATTTATCTTAACTTCTTTTTCTAAATTTTAAGTTTGCTTTCTTTTTAATTTCTTAATTTAATATGCTTTTTTGTTTTTTAATTTTTCTTCTTTTTACAATTTTTAATCATATTTTAAATTTTTTTTGTTCTTTTTATCTAAACTATGATAGTAGCAGATTCCTAATCTAAGTAACAATAGACAAGTGTGCAAGATGATTCGTTTAAACTAATGCAGACTATGAGTGGACAAATTCAGGTAGAAAAACAATCTTTTTTTTTAATGCATGAAGCAATGCAGATAATAAAAAAACTTGAAAAGTGAATACCTGGAAATTTGACCTAAAGCTGAGGTTCAAGATTCATGCTGTGAAAAATATTTTTACCTTTAGTTTTTGAAAACCCTAAATACAAGTAATTCTAAATGTGTGTGAAAAGTGCTTTCTCTATCAATTGAAGGTGTGGGTGGCAAGTCGAGGATCTCTATCTCCAAGGCAACCACCTCACCTCACGTCAGATTCACTCTATCGATGGGATGTCATCATGGTGGTAGAATGAGCAACTAGGGTTGGATCAGGCTCGGAGGGGTGTCGCATCGCTCCCATTCGACATGCAGGTTTCGCATGTTGAACACCTTTTCTTGAGGAATGGTTCAGTGGGAGGATTTTCTTGTCCTCTTTGGGAGTGAGAAGAAAATAAAACTTTTCGTGTATGATCATAATCGGTGTGGTAGATCAGGGTCATCACAAAAGAAGCACGTGAACTTGAAATCAAAATAGAAAAACTCAACGTAAAACATCGTTCTTATCAATACCCAACAACGAGATCAAATATATACAATCAATAACCCAACAACGAGATCAAATATATACAATCAATGGGTTGATCGACTAATAGACTAATACATAAGAACTCATCGTGAAAAGATTGATCACAAAAATCTAAATAAAAAATGAATCAGTATCCAAGTGATTGCGGATTATATAAGTATGATAATGAAATACTGTGCTACGGTGCTGATGTGAAATGGTAATGCTTGAAGTAGATCAACCTTCTTGGCTACAGTGCAAAAAAAACCTACTCCTCAATCACTTTGAGATCTTTACTTCAAATACTTCGGGTATTTATCTGGAAGAAACATCACTCGAAAAAAAAAACTCAGTAGTATCATCAAAAAAAAATTATGCTTCTTGGCTTTGACAAAAAAACAACTCCTTTCATGAAAAAAGGAAAAGAAAAAAAAACTATGCTTCTTGGTTTTGAATTCTTTCTTTGTTTCCATTTTCTTTATTTTATTATTTATATTTCTATTTCCCTTTATTACATATTCTTTATTTTTCTTATTTTTCTTTTTATATTGACTTAAATCCTACTTAGCTATGAATTTCAATAGATTTTGTTCTAGAAAGGACACTTCCTCATATACCTCTTCTAAGTTCATTACGGGTTGATTTTCCTAATTGTCTAATTCTTCAAAGGGTGGTGAAGAGTTCTCCTTATTTTTCCACCATTCCTCTTGAATCCTAGCCCATAGGTTGTGTGGCCATTTGGCCTCTAATTTTGGAATCACTAAGTGTTGTTCTTCCTTGTTACTCTACATGTCTTCCTCCCTATTCTCCTCTTGTTGTTTCTTTATTGATTTTAGGTTGTTAGATTCCATGCATTCGTTGAACTGTTTTCTGGTATCCTTGTCTCAGGGAGGGTTGGGATAGTACGTTCCAGTGTGGTTTGACCATTAAATGTTTTTGTGCAATCTGTGCCTCACACTCTCCTCTTCTCTCTTGGCCCATTGTGAATGAGGAAAACTCATTCCAACCCCTCTATTCTACCCCGCGATAACAGTGCAGTGTCGTGTCATGTTTATGAGTGTGTTTTTTATTTTCTGAGATTATAGGGGTGAAGGACTCACCTTCAAGGGTATGCCTTCCAAATTTTGTGCTCAACAATCCGCAATTCTATGCGCTCTCCATGATGCTTCATAGGCAATACTAGTTCGCTCCTTGTTCACGATACCAGTGCTCAGGAAAATGACTTCTCACTGAACTAATCCCTATACTTTTAGGCCTTTGAAGTATCCTTAGTCAAAACTCAAAAGAAAATTTTTTTGGGATTTTATTATGGTGATCCACCTATCCTAATCCCACCTCTCTCTTTCCTAACCCTAACTGTTCCTCACTCCTTTACTCCTAACCCTAAAAACACATCACACACACTCCTAAAGTGTGAAATAACAAGTGTTGAAGTATTTGGTGACTCACCACTAACTAAAACTACCTCTACTCACAGGATTCATTCACTCCATAGCTATAACCATAATCATGAAGGCACTTTGATTTGACTAGTTCCCTAGGAACTGCACCAAAAATGCTTATACCTAAGTCACCGAGCCTTAGGGACTTGTGTCAACTGAAATTATACCTCAATTTCCCCACACGTGTATAATGGTGGATTAATACACATTTAATTATCAATCTGTGAAATTAGACATATCAAGTGTATGAAGACATGTGCACACATGATGGTAAGTGAAGTGACAAGGCTACAATGCATGTAATTTAACTCAGCCAACTCTCCTACTCATTAATCCTCTGAAAATTAACAACATGATACTTGTTATAGCTGTATGCATAAATTCGAACTTTTTTCTTAGCTCCAAACTCCAAATATGGTCAATAGCAAGTTCATTTCAAAGCTCTCAATGAGATGCATCTAAAAATTGTAACCCGAGTTGAATCTGACAAATGTCCTTCAAGTTATGAGCAAAATAGTGAATTGTGGGAAACACCAACACCCGCTCAATAACTCCTCAAGCCTCACACATGCACTATAGTAGTTCAAACATGAAGGGGAGGGGTAGACAATAGTTCTAAACACACATTTCAAGCATGAAATACACACGCAAGCTCTTGGAGAAGAAGATAATGAGCAGAGAAAGATAAATTCAAAATTTCAGCTTCCGTCTTCACAATGGTGAAGATTCCTTACAAAGAGTCACAAAATGACTTATATACATGTGCCCTAAAAATGGTCCTTTCACACAAGAGACCGGCACTTTATTGAAAAAGCCTAAATTCCTACTATTTTACAAGGGTAATGTTACAAATCCATTGGGATATCCATCTAGAGGACTCCTCTAGCACATTTACATGAGTGGAATATATTACAACATGGATTTTAGACAAAAATATATGCCCCAATTTGGAAAAATTTTGGGGCCTTTATCTTTCTTTTCTTTTCTCTGCTTCTCCGCTTGTAGCTCTCTACAACAATTTGTCAGAGTGGAAAGGTATAGATTTAATTGGAGCAAGAGAATAGAATAGAGAGATGATGAGCGCTCTTTTTGTCCCTATCTCTATCTACTCTTCTTGAATTCATGAGGTGGACGGAAGAGGTGGAGAGAGAGATGAGGGACTCCCTCCCTCTCTTCCTTACTCAGAGAAGAACATGAAGAACAAAAGTAAGAGAAGAGAAGCAAAGAACGTGAAATAAAAATCCATGTGGAAAAACTAATGAGGATTAGTCATGTATATATAGATTTTCCCAAGGTTTCTCTTCTAGAACTTTAGAGCTTCTAGGTATTTCCTTTCTATTTTCAAAATATCTTCTTTTTGTTCTTTTTAATTTTAGAAAATCAAATCTTTGTTTCTCTATTTTTGGTTTTTCTTTTTATCTTTATTTTTCTCTTTTTATTTTCTATTTTTATTTTTCATTTTTATTAATTCACTTCTTTTTCTTTTTTATTAAGGTTTTATTTTCATTTCACACTTATATACAAAAAATTAAATTAAGCTAAGGTGTTAGAGTTAGGAAAAAAAGGTTCCATACTAGGGTTTTTATAGGGATAACCTAGGGTTTTTTTGCTAGGGTAATCCACAACAAATCAATGGTTTTATATATGTTACGGGGTTAAAACCCTAGGGTTTCTAAGGGTTTACGTTAAATTCTAAGGGTTAAAAATAGGGTTTCAAGGATTAGGAACTGGTTCTCAAGGGTTAGAAGTCAATTTTCAGGGGTTTTCAACTATGGCTTTCTCGATTTTGAAGTTTTTAAGGGATTAATGAACTTAAATATACAAGCCGTATGTAGAAATAAAATGTTTTCTCATCACAAAAGCAATCAATTCAATCAAATACTTGAACAGTTTACACCTCTTATTCATTTTCCTGTAGTCAAATTATTGTGGCTAGGAAGACTTGAGTTTGTATCACAAATTGATGTGTGATCGATCAATTTATGCTCTTTTCCCTTAGGGTTAGCCATAAAAATTTTCTAACTACACTTGAACTTGAGTACTTAGGGGTTCTTGTACTTGTTTCATGTCTAACGTAACCCTAATTAATCAATACCACTATTTTTTCTTAGCCTGAGCTAAAGAATTGACTGACTGGGTTTAGGACCCTTCCAACCTCAAGTCTGATGCTTTAGCCAGTACTCCAATGCCCAAGAAGTATGCTCCCAAGTGCAATTCGTAGGCAAGCTAGATTTAGGTCTTTGCTCAAGATTTCCAAATGCATGAAAATTGCCAAAGTTTAGCTCAAAATTTGCAAAAATTAAAAACCCTATGTTTTGTTCGATTCTATCAGTCTATCACAATCAATAGGGATGTCAATTGTGATGGACATATTGTCCATGGTGGTCCATCAATTGCAATGGAAAACGATCTATCCAAATTGATACTTGTCTATTGCGATGGATAGGTTTTGCGATGGACCCAATTTGTCATGAATTTTATCTATTGTGATGACGGACTCTACAATTCACTCAATTTATCAGCAAGTTCTATCTATTGTGGGTGGGTGTCTATCACAATGGACAGGCATGTCCATCATGATGGATACTTGATTATCGAGAGTTGTCAATGGTCTATCACGTGAATGAAACCTACCCATCACGATGGACAGAGGTATCTATTGCGATTGACAGAAAAAATGCATTTTTTTTTTACTTTTTACATGAACATGATGTGCATGGTGTCTACACTATAGTGGTGCACTCTCTTTTACCGAACAAGAAAAATTTTCTACCTATCGTGATTGACAGAGAGTAATGCCTTGAAGTGTGTGGAGTGAAATTATGTACCCATTGGAGCTATTACAACTATCGTGGATGCCGATACCTATAACGAAGCTCACAAAGCACACAAAAACAAAACACACACAATCGCTCTCTCTCTCTCTCATAAGAGAAATGAGGGAAAATGAGGTAGAGGTGGGAATATGATCCAAAATTGAAAATTCAACGAAGAAGGAGATGGAGGTGGGATATGGCGAGGGAGGTGATAATGACGTAAAAACTAGGATAAGTAAAGAAATCACCTAGTTACTTACCATTCGAACATCAAATCTCTTTATCTTACCATCACAGGCTTGTCCTCGAAGCTCGATCCCCGCCAATGGTGCAATGTTACTCTATCACAATGATGAGTACCAACATGAGGAGATTCACCTCATAATCATCAATCCGAGGAGACATGAGGGTGGTATGGGAACATGAGCAATTGAGAGTACAAATGTGTGAGTGAGAAGCCAACCAACATGCACACACATACACATACATGCACGCATGGTAGGACAAGAGACGGAGCAATGGAATCTTTGATTCACCAAAAATCATGTCTTTTGTGTCCTTAAATTCCTAAAATGCTAGCCTCAAAATGAGCTATGTAGCTCTTTTTATAGTTTTTCACTAGATTTGGCCATGTCTAGACTTAGTGTCCATCTTAGTTAAAAACTAGGTTTCTAGGCTATCTTTGAGGCTCAAACAAGCTCTAAAAATTACAAAAATTGGTATATACATAGGTCTAGCACTCCTCAAGCTCAAGGACTCCTCAACTTGAAAAGAATGGAGTTTGAATTAACAAAAATGGGAGTTGCAAGGGCATGTAGTGATAAAAATCATTGTTTCATGAGAAGTTGCATTTTTGATAGGCCTAGTTGTCGTATCTTCTTTGAATTCCTTCTTTGCTCAATTTTGATGGGCTCTCTCTTTGTTCGAATTCTCCCTGACTGGCTTGCCACATGATTCCTATTCTTGTCAAACCACTTGGACCTCCTTGGCTATTGCCAACATATACTCTTTCAAAACATTCACAAGCAATGTGAGTTGGTTACCCCTCAACTCATGAAGAAAGTTACCACCTTTTCATGCCTTCCGTACATCTTCTCCATCCTCTTCCCCAATGAATTCCTGATTCAACAATGTGTCATGTTGGTCCCACAGTCCTTCAACATGGTAGCATCTCCTCCTCCATCCTCCAATGATGAAGACGATGAGGGTGTCGACATTCTTTTCCTCCATACTTGCAAGTGATCCTAATAGCCTATTCCAATCAACTTCTTCTCATAGGAATCCACAACATCCCCTCCTTTGATCAATGATCGCACTGGTGCTAGTTCACAACCTATCCTTGATATTGTTGAAACCAACTCTTGATCCGATGCCAATCCATCTTCACTGCCACTTATCAATATGACCTATGATGTGCTGACTTCACCTCCTCCAACTTCTCCTCTCGTGTGTCTAGAAGCATGCCCTAATTGTGGATGAGTCCCAATAGTGAGCTACCCCAGTCAATGAGCATTGCTCTCCCCCCACCCCATCTTCCCCCTCTCATTCTCCACCAATATATTCTCTTGCTTCTTGCCCCTTTTTCAACTCACTCCGCACCCCAAAACCATGCATCGCCTTATTGGACACCCCCTCTAGAGTACCCCCAACTCTCTACACAACCTTGGGTCACCCCTATGGGACCATCTATGGGCTGGTACCCTACCCTCCCTAAGCCCATAGACACCTATTGGTCTTTCGGTGTGAATAGAAATTTGTCTATTAACGATCTCATGGGTATCAGTTCATTCCTCATGCATGCACACAAAATGATCTCTCATGAGGAAAATTTTTTATTTCATTGCCATTAGCACAAATGCATACCTTGCATCACTGCATTCAACAATTAAAGGCATATCTATATGGCCACACCGATACCTGCCTCTCTTGCACGGGCAAGAAACTCGGCACGTACAATAGTTTAAGGATTTTTTTGAATAGGGAGTCCATGAACGAGACGAAGCACTTCAGAGAGCGCATAATCTCCATGATGCCAATGAGCGACACAAGGAGTCTATTATTGAATTGATTAAAAAATTTGAAGGATTGTAAGTTGCCTTGAATGAAACATCTTTTAATTTGACTCAAGTGTAGCAAGAGAAAGATGTCATTTGCAGCAGGCTCATAGATGCTCAGTAGAACAATCAAACCCTCTCCGTCAAATTTTCATACCTCATTGATGCAACCCTTACCACTGATGGGACAAGTTGGAAACTACCAATCAGGCCATTCCCAAAAACAATGACCTTGTCCCACTCAAAGAATATGATGTAGATACTCTAACTGATAATAGGGTTCATGTGTGCCAGTGTTAGGGTTATCAAATGCTAGGTAGTGAATATTGAATCTTGTAATATGAAATTGTATTATGTTTTCATCTAAAAGATACATTGAACCATTGTAAAGATACATTCAAAGTGGCTTATCTAATAGAACAACTTGGTGGTGAAAACACATAGCAGCACGTTTTCGAGCCACTCATAGTGTTTTTGGCACAGAGAGTTCATTCCATAACTAATGAGTATTATTGTACCATCGGTTTATTGTCTTCATGTTGTTATCTTGTCTATTGTTAATGTAATTGTTGAAGTTTTCAATATTCTATGGAGATAGCAATGTTACTAGTGCATGTATCGACTAATGGTGCAAGACGTGTAACTAGTTAATGTTATCCGGTGGAGATAGCACTATGACATAGTGTACTATACTATATGTCCTATAAGGATAAGTCTAGAATTCCGTTATGGTAAAGGACATATGATTGATGAAGGATCTATTGTCAGCGTCCACATAATTAATATATTATTCATTATGGTGTGAAGTCCACATAGTTAATATATTATTCATTATGGTGTGAGGGAAAAGATTAGGGCCTTATAACAAGATCACCCTCCATCCAAGAACCCTTCCTAACCTTCGGTTTTTTGTGCAAAGAAGCAATAGTAGGATAAAGTGCATTGAATTAATAAATGGATTTTGTGACTTAGTTGATTATACTGAGTGCAAAAAGATAGTGGACAGATAGCAAAACAAAGGTTAACACTCTATATGTATGTGTGTATGTATGTATGCATGTATAAATGTAGGTGCGTATGTATGCATGTATGTACATACATATATATGTATGTATGTATGTATGTATGTATGTATGTATGTATATATATATATATATATATATATATATATATATATATATATATATATATATATATATATATATATATATATATATATATATATATATATATATATATGTGTGTGTGTGTGTGTGTGTGTGTATGCTTGTATGTATCTATGTATCTACGTATGTTGTCACTCTAGCACAATGATAAGTATCAACATGATTAGATCCAACTCAAGATTGTCAATATGAGGAGACATCAGGGTGGTATGACAACCACGAGCAAGTAAAAGTACAAGTGTGTGAGTGAGAAGCACACCAACATGCACATGCATATGCGCACATGTACACATGATAAGACAAAGAGATGGAGCAATGGAACCTTTGATTAGCCAAAAAAAAGTCTACAATGTGCTTAAGTAGCTATAATTCCCAACCATACCTCCTTTAAAACGAGCTCTTTAGCTCCTTTTATAGTTTTTGCTAGTTTTGGGCTTGTTCAAACCTAGTCTCTAGCCTAGTTAAAAATTACGTTCCTAAGCTATTTTGGAGGCTCAAACGAGCTCTAAAAGTTATGAAAAACTGGTACGTACATAGTTCTAGAACTCTTCAAGCTCAAGGAATCCCCATCTTGAATAAAATAGAGTTAGAAATGTCAAAAAGAAGATTTATAATGTAGTGGAGTGATGAAAATCACTATTGATAATTGTTTGTTTTGGAAAAAAGACTTACTTGGCCTACTCATGAGATCTATTTGACTTCCTTGTCGAATAGGTCATGCTTTACCTTCCCTCTATCCTAAATCTCTTTGACTTGACTATCTCATGCTTCCTTGTCTTGTCAAGCCTCTTGGACCACCATGGCTACTACCAACACATCCAAATAGAAATGATTCATGAAAGTCGAATATTCAGCTATTGTTTTCTGTGACTATGTTGTTTGTTTGGTATGTACTTGTGGTCTTGTTGAGGGAGTGGAGTTGCTCACTCTTGGCCTCCATATCTACTTTGCTCCATTATTTACCATGTTTTGGATTAGTTTCTGAGTGTGATATTTGGTTGTTTGCTTCATTTGCTTCTTGGTTTTCCTTACTTGTTTTGCATCAACCATCTTTGGAAGAGAAGGGAGTTCCATATTAGCTTCTACTATTTTCTCGATAGTTGCATCATCCTGCATCATAGAATTTTGGACAAGAACAACATCTTTATCTTCATGCGTACTCCTTGAAGGAACACAAATCGGTGCCTTACCTAGTTCAGTGAGTGCACAACTTGCTAGTTCAACTTTGATCCATTGCTGGTGCACCCAAACCTAAACAAGTCCACTTCCTAGGTTAATTTGATTGAATGGTCATAGATCCAATCTTGACCCAAGATAAGAGGTTCCGTGAGGTCCACATCCTGACACACTAACACTTTAACTATCATATGGACATCTTGAATGGAGATGGGAAGCTCCACCTCACCCATGCAAGGGGTTTCCACACCTGCAAATCCTATGAGATAAGCTTCAATAGGATGGATGTTCAATTGTTGATCTCTATAGTAAGAAAATCTAATTGCACTAGTGGTTGCACATGAGTCAATCAAGGCTCTTATAGTCTTCTCATTCTTGCCCTGTCCTACTTCTATGTTCAAAAAAGACATCTATCAATTATTCTATGATGGGTAAGACTTGTGTCTTGGCACATAGCCATGCCATATCTCCGTGTTTTTAGAACATATGGCCTAGGTTGATCTCTACCCTGTCTCCTCAATTTATACATCAGATGCATTTTAGGGCTTCTGCTTGAGCTTCTTCCTTTTTTTTTTTTAATGGAGGTTCGGCCGAGGCCTACTCCCCCACACTTTAACTTTGAAATTACAATTGTACAAGGAAGGGCATAGTACCCATGGGATCCCCCTTATCCCACAAGAACAAGGGTGTTGGCAGTAGCCAGAGGCATAGAAGACACGGAAGCATGTAAAGACAGAGCAAGGAGTCAGTCAGATCTTTTTTCAAAAGAATTATGTTTTAAAAATACTTTTCAAAAACCTCCAACAGTGATTTTTATCACTATTGTAACATATGTAACATAGACAAACCCTTTTTTGTAATCCATAGCTCCATTTTGTGCAAGCCGAGGAGTCCTCAAGCTTGAGGAGCTTAGGTAGAATGAGCGTATCAATTTTGGTTATTTTTAGACACCGTTTACCCTCTCAAATAGCGCATAGGACCTATTTTTTAACTATGCCAGTCACTAGATGTGAAACCGGTCAAAACTAGTCTAGAATCTATAAAAAGAGCTAGAGAGCTCATTTTTGAGGTTGGTTGGTGTGAGCTTAGAGCTATTTTTGAGCTTGTAATTGAGATCTTGAGCAATAGAGTTGATTTCTCATCTTCCATTGTGTCTTGCTTGTCTCTTCATAGTGTGTGTGTATGTGTGTGTGCATCTCTATGCTTCTCACCTTCACTCACTCTTCATCTCAGATTCACAATCTTCATATCACTCCTATCTCTTCCGCGGATTGACATTAAGGAGGTGGAGCTTCTTAACGTGGTTCTCACCATTGTGCTAGAGCAACACCAAATTTGGCACCATTGCCGGGGATCGAGTCTAGGACGAATGTGTGATGGTAAGAGTATAGCGAGAAGTGGCGTTGGAAGGTAAAAGTTTCAGTTTTTGTTGTTGTTTTCACTTAGTTTTTAGTGTTTTTCACTCCATCTTCATCACCGCATCATCATCTTCATCTCCAAAAAAATCAAAAAATTCACCATATCCACCCATTCATCTCATTTCCCCTCATTTGTGCATGTGAGAGAGTGAGAGAGAGCTTTTGTGCTTGTGTGTACTTGTGTGTTTTTGAGTTTTCTTGCAGGTATAGAGCTCCAGTGCATCACGAAAGCTTGGAAAAGGTAAAATTTCACTTTCTGTCAGAGATCTGCCGAGTGTGTCAGACCATCGCGATGGTCTGCAACCTTCGGTATTTTTGGTAAGCGAGTTCATAGGCGTGTAGGCGACCATTGCGCCTCTAGGAATCCACAGACGCATCTGCAAAATTATCATTTTGGTGGACCATCGCGATCGACCATTGTGCCTCTAGGAATCCACAGACGCATCTGCAAAATTATCATTTTGGTGGACCATCGCGATTGGCTCAGACCATCGCGATTGTGTCACACCATCGCGATTGGCTCACGCCATCGCGACGGCTCGGTCGGACCATCGCGACGGTCTCACGCCATCGTGATGGTTCACTTGAACCATCGCGACGATTCGTTGACCACCACGACGATCCCGTCGACCCCACGCCATCGCGATTGGCTCACGCCATCGCCACGACAGTGCCACGTGTCTAGTGAGACCATCGCGATTGCTCCCTATCCACGCCATCGCGACGACACCCTTACACCATCGCGACAACTCAAACATCGGACCATCGCGATTGGCTCACGCCATCGCATCTGTGACCATCGCGACGGTTCACTTTGGACCATCGTGATTGTTCACGTTGACCGTTGACTGACGCCATCGTGATTGTCCGCCTGATCGAGCCATCGCGACGGTTCACATTCACACCATCGCGATCATCCATTTCACGCCATCACGACGGTTTGCATGGACCATCACGACGGTCCCAGACCATCGCGATCATTTCACACCATCACGATTGCTCACCCAAACGCCAATTTTAGGGTTTGATTTTTTGGCCAATTTTGGGGCTATTTTTTGAAATTTTTTGGATCAAGATTCAAGACGATAGGAACGCCTCAAGTTCAAGAGAATTAAATTTATCAAGTTCATGACTAAAGTAAAGGTGTGTAATACGAAAACCTAAAGGAAAGAACATAAGTCTGACGAAACAAGAACTCAAAGTACCACAGAAAGTTGAATTCCTGACGCATACATTAAGACAAGAATCTAGAGAAATTTAAAAAGAATCAAGAAAGTAATAACAAAGAATCATTGACGATCGGAGTGTGTACTGAGTGTGCAAGGAAGAAAATTAATGAACCTTAGATCGGGCAAACATATAGGTAAGTCAGACCGACGAAGCCTTAGATCATCAGAGGCAAGTGTAAGAACTACTGCACGATCGTGGGCTCAACAATTGAATACTAGTTATCCCTACGAGAGCTTAGATACTAGCGAATCAGAAATGGCATTTAGCACAGAAAGACCAGAAGGAGGGTCGAATGTGGTATATTTAGAGAGACGTGAAGGACCCTATAGGACTCAACTAGAGTTTCTCCGAACCAACCGATTAGGTGCTCACATCTATGAGGATGGTTTGCGAAGGCAAGTGGTGCAAATGCACAACCCCGATCAACCCATTGGATTGGAACATCCAGTGGTGAAATTCGAGAGAGACGCGTACATAGACAAGGAAGGAACGATGTACATCTTAAGTACGCAGCCAAACAATACGAATGAGTTTGGCGTGATTCAGATAGAGACGGAAGCAAAATCTCAAGGAAAAGAACCATTAGAAGAGCCTAGAACACCTAGAGGGAAATCTGTATTGACACGAGTACTAGTTCCAGTCTCCTTAGGACAATAGAAGCATAGAGCTGTTTGTAAATAAAGAAACAGACGAAGCATTTTGGAGATACAGAACGGAACAACCTAGCGAGGTAGGTTCCATTATAATCTACGAGTTCAAGGACCCGAATACACCTGGAAAGGTTGTATACCTGGATGAGACTTCAGAAAGAGTCTTTGTGGTGCCTGACCACGCTAGAAACACATACACATGGAGAGGTGAATTGGTATTCCCTCCATCACGAACAGACGTAAACGCGAACCAACAAGGGGCAGGAACATCCTCAGCCCATGGCATGCAAAGAGAAAAGAATAAAGAAAGACCCGAAGTAAGCTTCACTCATCCCTTAGGGAGAGATAGAACAACCACGGACACTAGTAGAGCGGATAGACAAAGAGATCATGGAATACCAGGTGGTAGAGACGACTTTCCTCTACCTAGACCTCGTGAACACGCAAGAATATTGAGACCCACTCAGTTAGTGAAATCCATGAAAAATTACTTTGATGGGACAGGAGATCCCTATGACCATGTTGCAGAATTCAAGCAAGTACTAAGAGCCGAACAAGTTGAAGACATGTTCACGCAATACAATGCCTTTGGACTAACGTTAAAGAATACCGCTTTAACTTGGTTCCAACCGTTGCAACAGAGGCAATTTAGAGACATCCATCACTTTTTAGAGTCATTCATCACTGAATTCTCTAAAAGTGAATCAGACATGACACGTCTTCGTTGATTCATAGCTTTAAACAGACCCCTCAGGAAACAGTTAGACTGGCAGGACGTAGGTTTAGACAATATGTTGAAGATGTCCAATGCAAGAGCTACCCTCACAGGCCAAGCAAGTGTCATTGTTTCTAGATGGCTTGTTGAGCTCTAAACTACGCTCCTATGTGTACCTAAAAGAACCCAGAACGCTAGAGCAATGTGTAAGAATATGTATAGACATTGAGGACAACTTAGGAGACGAGTTGGAATTCTCAAAGGTCTATAAGGACTCAGACTGTTCATCTCTAGCATCCACAAAATTGTCTAACTCGATAGAGGACCTAGCAGAAAAAGTCGCCCAGAAACTAGGAGTTTCTTGTAAACAGGTGCCCAAGTTAACAACTAATGTCCCTTGTTACACTTGTGGTGGAAATCATGTGGCAAGTGTGTCCCAATGCAACACAAACACAAGCCAACCCTAGTGGCCAATACTGTACGATTGAGAGAAGATACACAAATCACACGGCTCAGGACTGCCCATATAACAAACAAGCAGTAAGACAAAACTACCCGCAAGCATACCTGCAGCCAGGTAGGTATCAAGGCCAATACAATGCTCAGCCATATTACTATAGGCCTCCATAGAACTACCCATATCAGGCTCAATAGAGACCTCAACCTGTTTTAGCTCAGCAGCCACCCCCACCAGCGAATGTCATCTCAGTCAAATACGCTGCTGCAGAAGAGAACCTAAGTAGGGCCTTAGTGCCTTCTTCACCTTTGATCACAGAGAGTGACCCGAACTCAAACAGTTTTGACTCTACGCATCTAGATAGTCCACCCGCATATTACATGGAGTCACCAGAACATGTGGAGACATATCATTATGATAGTCCACCAGTGGAACCTAGTTGGGAGCCAGACTATGCCAATGTGATGTACACAAACCCAATTGAGACAACAAAGACCACAGGGCCCTAGAGGACCATGCTTTAGGTGCCAAGGAGATCACTTCATAAAGGATTGTCCACATCCCCCGATAGCAGGGCAATCACAGTACTATAACATCCAAGGCTTTTGTGCCGATTGTGGTAAAGAGTACATAATCAAAGATTGTCCTAAGAACCCAGTTAATGCTTCAAATGTGACACCGATCAACGTGATAGGTATTGTAAACAATGCAGATGGATCTAACCCTACATACGTGCCTATTCAAGCTATAACAAGAGCCCAGGCGCTCTTATAGAACCAACAGCTTAATCAAGAGAAAGTAGTTGGAAGTAGTGAAGTTGCAGAATCTAGCAGTAAAAAGACAAAATCTTGGAAAGATTCCAGAGAAAGAATTAAGAGAAAATGGAGTAAAAGGATAACTGAGTTGGAAGGAAGTTTAAAAGAGTCGAGAGCCAAAATCCTAGAATTGACTTCACAGGAATTGAATCAAGAGAATCCAGCTCAGAAGTCAGGATCAGTTTTAGCGGAACCCATACCAGAGAATCTAGACATGATGTTTCGTGCATATGAGGCTAGATTAAAAGAGGGACCTCAAGTAGCTGAAATGAGTAAAAACTACCCTCGAGCTTATCTAGAAATTGAGAGAACTAAACTTTGCATGAAGATGGTAGAATTAGTACAAGCTTTGTTCGAAGCCTCTAGATATCTTAATTGGAATAACATGGCAAAACCGGAATTACATTTTCAAGGACTAATGGACAGGCTAGAATACTTGATAGAGAGCAAAGAGAAAAAGGATCAGCATAGGAACCCTATTGTCCTAGAGACACAGGAAAAGAATGCACCATCCCTGTCTCAAGTACCCAACACAGAAGGGGAAGACAACCTGTCTTCCATACATAGATATTCACATGAATTTTTGAGAGAAATCCAAGAAGAAAAGTGGAGAAAAGAAGAAGGAACCCATCCTCCTATTCAAGAAATAGATGATTTGCAAGAACAATTTCCCCAAGATATCCCCTCTATTTACGATGATGTAGAGGAAGAACAACGGAGTGAACCTACAGGTTTTGAATCCAATTCTTTACAAGAATTACCTCAGTTCACAGGACCTTGGGAAGCAAAGTCTATTAGTATGAGAGCACCCACGATAATAGTGAGGAATGAAGAATCAGTAATCCCTAGAAACACGGAAGTGATCAAGAACACTAAAGTACAGTGTAATCTCACTCTAGAGGAATTGTTAAAGGTAAAACCAGAACTGTGGAAGCACGTAGCAAATCAATTCCCTAAGCTTGCTACAACTTCCTCTCAGATAGGATCACATAAGAAGGTACGAGAGATACCAGTAGAAAAGATCGGAGATGTAAGTGAAGGAGAGGAAGGTAACACGTATCTTCCAATAACCCATCAGGGCTACACCACGAAAGCCATCTTAGATTCAGGAGCTGGAGTAGCCATCGCTACCACCGCTTTATGGAAACGTTGGGGTAAGCCAGCACTCAGACCTACCAGGATGAAGCTACAAATGGCTGATGGACATATAGAAAAACCATTAGGCTTACTAGAAGGCATATCTCTCACCACTTGTGGTGTGGAGTTTGAGCATACCTTTGCCATTTGTGATTTTAGTAAAAATCATGCTTATGAGATGATATTGGGATGACCATTCATGCGTCAGTTGCAAATTGTACAAGATTGGGGAACTAATTCTTTGTACTTGCAACATTTAGGAGTGACTACTAAAGTCAATCTTAAAGACTATTCCCATAGGGATGTACCCCCAATACAATGGAATACCATCCATAAGACACAAGTAGAAACAGAATCAGTACACTCATTAGAGTCAGACCCTTCATGGTTACACGAGGACACTCATTTATGGATGTGTAAAGTTGCAAAACAAGAGGAAGAAAGGTTAGAAGCAAGGACCTTAGGTGCAGAACAACATCCACGAACTCTTCAAGACCCAGCTTACGCACCCGTAGTATTTCCAGATGAAGAATTCGAACCCCATGGTTGGGCAGAAATCCTAGCAACCATGGATGTAGCCATCAATGAAGAACAATGGACACCCCATTGTGACGATGATGGCTATGACATTTTAGTCTTCACGATAGAGCCAATCATGTGTGTGATTCAATTTTAGAAGAGTGTGAACCTAACATTGATGCATTTGAAGATGCGAGTGATTTTGATTTAGAATCAATTATCATGGACCCACCCTTTGCATCAGAGGAAGAATATTTTTACGAAGTAGAAACTCACCCTCAGAAACAGGAAGAAGTTATGAATGATGTGAGAATAGCCACTCAAGTGACTGACAAGAGTGAAGGCAAGAAAAGAAAGAAGAAAGAAACCATGTCAGAAAAAGAAGAATCTTTGTTTGAAGTACCCGAGAACTTCAAGAAATATGAAATCGAAGATAGAAGAATCATGGTATGAATGCCTAATAGAAAGGCGAATGACGGAAAAGTATATGATAACCGAGAGAAAACCAAGAAAATAATAGTTGCTATAGAAGGAGAAGAAGAAAAGTGTACATACATAGGGCATGATTTGACAGCTGTAGAAGAAGAAGAATTAGTTGCCCTATTGCGCAAATATAGAGATGTTTTTGCGTGGAGTTACAAAGATTTGAAAGGAGTAGATCCAGACATATGTTCTCATAGAATCCCTATGACTCCAGATGCAAAACCGACGAAACAGAAACCGTACACGTACAATGATAACTATGCTGCAAAGATTAAAGAGGAAATAGATCGTTTGATAGAAGCAGGATTCATTTACGAAATTGAGCATACCGAATGGGTATCCCCCATTGTGGTTGTACCCAAGAAGAATGGAAAATTGCGTGTGTGTATTAACGTTAAGAAAGTTAATGCCGCCACAATTAGAGATAGTTATCCTCTTCCTATCACGGAACACCTATTGGAAAGAGTTGCGGGCAAGGAAGTTTACAGCTTTCTTGATGGATTCTCAGGCTATAATCAAGTAGCCATTGCTCCTGAAGATCAACACAAGACGGCTTTTGCCACCGAATGGGGCATATTTGTATTTCGTGTAATGCCATTTGGCTTAACAAATGCACCCGCCACTTTCTAGCGACTCATGTGTCATGTTTTTAAGGAATTCTTACGCAAGAGAGTTTGGAAGTTTATGTCGATGACATATGTGCTCATTCTAATATCAGGTAGACGCATATCCCAGAGTTAAGAAAAATATTTGACAAATGTCGAGAATATCAGGTTTGTTTGAACCCAGAAAAATGCGTTTTCATGGTCAGACAAGGCAAAATTCTAGGACACATTGTGTCAAAAAATGGAATCTCTACAGATGAGGAAAAAGTGAAGATAATTGCAGATCTACCTAGGCCGATGAACATCAAAGAGATACAAGCATTTATGGGTCATTGTGGTTATTATAGGAGATTCATACACATGTATGCAATCATAGCCAAGCCTTTGTACTCTCTTTTAACCAATTTTGAATGGACAGATGAATCTGAAAATTCATTCAATGAACTTAAACTACGCTTGTGCTCAGCACCTATATTGACAACCCCGGATTGGAGTAAGCCATTCCATGTACATGTGGATGCATCCAACTATGCCATAGGATGTGTGTTAGCACAACCCACGAGTGAAGGTAACATAGATCTCCCCATAGCTTACGCGAGTAGACAGTTGAATGCAGCAGAAAGAAATTACACCATGACGGAACGAGAAGGATTAGGAATGATCTACGCGGTAAAGAAATTCAGACATTATTTGTTGGCCAACAAATTCAAATTCTTTACAGATCATCAAGCACTATTGTATTTAGTCAACAAGCCATGTAACACAGGACGACTAATACGTTGGTTTCTATTACTCATGGAGTATGATTTTGAAGTAGTAGTCAGGAAAGGAAAGACACATCTCAGAGCTGACCACCTCTCGAGACTAACCTCAGGAGAAGCTCCTCAAGGAGTAGCGGATGATCTACCAGACGCATACTTGTTTAACCTGGAGATAGCACCAGAATGGGCTAAGCCGATAGTCCCTATTCTCACGTATGGACCCAAGAATCCTAGGATAAGGATCAAGGAAGGAGAAATTACCAAGTCTCAGAGATATCAAATCATAGCAGGAAGCATATATAAACAGGATAATCAAAAGATTCTTGCTTGTTGTGTAGATGAATCAGAACATGCGAATTGGTTGCAATTAGCACACATAGGTGCACTAAAGCAACATCATTCAAAACATCGAACATTATAGACTCTGCATAGATTAGGAGTATATTGGCCTACGATGGAAGCAGATGTCTACAAATTGTGTAAAGAATGCCCTGTTTGTTGTGAAAGACCACCAGTAGAACACGCTACATTGTATCATGTGTCTCTCACACCAGACTGGAGTGAACCTTTAGTGACATACTTGAGGACGAAGAAATTCCCTCAAGGAATGACCTTAGCTCGACAACGCAGTCTGGAGCAGGAAGCTCAAGACTATTCACTTATTGGCGATAATCTATACAAAAGAGGACGAGATGGATATCTAAGACAATGTGTTCATGAAAGCGATTATCTGAGCATACTAGAGACTGCGCACCAAGGTGTTGCAGGAGGTCATTTTGGACCAGATAGGATAATCAAAGCCATCCTCTTTGCAGGATTATGGTGGCCCACTCTTCACATGGATGCGCATACCTATGTAAAGAGATGTGATGTGTGCCAAAGAACTCAATTTAATACTCGCAGAGATGAAATGCCATTGAAACCCATGATGGGCGGACGTGCATTTTCCAAGTGGGGCATAGACTTTGAAGGACCCATTAACCCCCCTGCAAAAGGTACACATGCTGAATACATCATTGTCGCGACCGATTATCTTACCAAATGGGTAGAGGCAAAAGCCACGAAAAAGAATGATGCTCACACGACTGCAAAATTCTTATTTGAAAATGTCTTTACGAGATATGGATTGCCTATAGAGTTAGTGAGCGATCGAGGAACTCACTTTCTAAACCAAGTCATTGAATATTTGTTACAGGATTTTATGGTGATTCACAAGAAATCCGCACCATATCATCGTCAAGCCAATGGTCAGGCTGAAAGCACTAATAAGATTCTTTGTAACGTACTGACGAAACTCGTGAACAACAAACGTTCAGATTGGGACAAACAGTTACACCACGCTGTTTGGGCATATCGAGTGGCCTACAAGACCGTACTCAATGCAACTCCCTTTCAGATGGTTTTTGGTCAGAATGCAGTGCTTCCTTTGGACTTCTTGATACCGACCCTTAAGGTTGCACAAGAACATCAGTGGACCGGCCATGAATTATCAGCAAGAATAATGGACTTGGAACGATTAGGAGAAACCAGGCTGAAAGCTGCAGCAGGAATATATGCGGCAAAGAAGAGACAGAAAGCATATTTTGATGCACATGTGAAAGATAAAGGCTTGAAAGAAGGAGATTTAGTTCTAGTATATATGTTGAAACAACACGCACGGAAATTAGAAAAGCGAGGTTATGGACCTATGATCATTAACAGACTCTCGAAAAGTGGAGTAGTACAGTTAGCCACCTTAGAAGGAGACATAATGCCTAATTATATTAGTGGCTGTAGAGTCAAGTTATATCAAGAACCTCTTACTGAGGATATGCTTAGACGACTCACGTTGGCAAAGAAGCGTAAGGAGAAAGAGAATAGAATACGAGCGGAAGCTCAGGCAGAAGCCATAGAACGCATTAAGCGCATGAAGCTAACAAGACAAGGACTAGGGAGAGAACATTATAACCCTCTGGAAACATCACCCAGATATCCCATGGCCATGTGTCAAGTAAAGTCAACCACTCATCTTAGCATAGTGGACAGGAGACCATTCATTACAGTCAGGCTAAAGCACGGCAACCATTGCCAAGAGCTCAGGGCACTAATTGACTCAGGTGCTGCGACTAGTGCGATTAGATGGTCCCACTATAAGGATTCAGGAATAGAAATACGGCCAATTGAGGCATACCTCATAGGGCTAGGAGGCATGGAAACCCCTTGCATGGGTGAGGTGGACCTTCCTATCCTCATTAAGGATGTGACCATGTCAGCGAAGCTACTAGTGTGCCATGATGATGACCTGATAGAACCCCTAATCCTTGGCCAAGATTGGCTATACGATCACTCAGTGGACCTAAATCTTAGACAAGGCTCCTTACAGATGGGAACCTTAGATCAGAAGCGAGAGATACTGCTTGACTTCCCTAATGGCATTCCGACTGAGGTTTGTAACCCTAGACCCTATGAAATGCATGCGGCAGAAGACCGGAAGATCTTTGGTCAGATCAGTCACGTTACGTCTACACCAACCCACTCGGGCTTGGCTATAGACAATTGTCAGTCAGAAGGACGTCAAGAGATTTTCCCTTGGGCTTCCTGCAAACTAGAAGGGGTAACCACCCAACAGATGGGTCAAATGGGTACAATCCGCGGACAGATGGACACACTCACCGGTCAGGTGGGTTACATCAGCGGACGCATGGGCAAAACGCCCTGCGGTGCCCATCCTTCCACACTTATTGGAGACTGGCCTAGATCTGTGGTACAGAATGCCTCACTTCCTAATGGGCAGGTTTCGCAAGTGTTGGACCTCCCTTCTTTTCCAAAGCAGAGTGTCCATCTGACCTCTCAACCTCAACCACAAAGGAGTCAACCACTACGAAGGAACCCAGACCGACGACAACATCGGACGACACGCAGAGGAAAGCAGTGTCAGCATCACAAAGCAAGTGGCACTAGACAAATATGGGTGCCAAAAGAACAGAAAGCACCGATAGATTTCAACAATGCGGATAATGACAAGAAGAAGTCAAGGCAGAAGCAGAATCTGTATCCAGCATCCCCTTGACCTTCTTCTACAAGTTTCGACCATTCGACAAATTTGGATCGCCAAGAAGTACCTAATGAATCGACCCACACCCCAGTAGCTTTGGGTACCCAAACCATGTATTATAGCTCAACCCTCAAGCCATGTAAAATACACCCTTCGGAAAGCTTTCCAACCCTCCATACCACCAAACCCGATATCATCTTTTGTCCCTCCGCAGAGATCTATCACCCGATCACCAACACTTAGGAAGTGGATACCGAAACGTATCCAGAAGTCTTCTCCTAACCCATTGTCTAACATAACTCCCATCCCGACTAATCTAAAACCTTGTAATAACTCCGTCAAGACTGAACCTTGTAAAAACACCTCATCAAGAATTGCATGTATCATCTGAACGCATGTAGGTGTCTAGAGACCTGCACTAGATCTGCAAAAATCATTGCATCAATCACTTCACAACACTTGGCTACACGGGTTACACATCGGTTATGGAAAGGGATTGCGGTCTCACTTTAATGGGATCATAATTAATTTCCATACTAATGTGTTAATCTTTTGTAGCAGATCCGCCACACATCCACATCATTCTCCATGCAGACAGAAGTACCATCAGAAGCTGGCCCTAGTGCACCAATGGCCAATATTGGGGATTTACTAGCGGAGCCCCATCCGACGGCTCAACCACCGGAGTTCCAAGGATTTCTAGGACCGATGCCGATTGACGACCCTCCTATAGGGTATACTAAGAAAATTCATCGGAATTCCCACTGGTTCCAAGGTCTTGCAGGACCGTTAGCAGACGCTGATTTTATATTTGAAGCCAACTTGGCGTTTGATTATCGTACATGGGCCAAGTACCATTTCTTTTCAAGAGAATTCGAAGGATTGCAGAATACAGCAGACCTAATGCATGTTTGGGCAAGAGCCGGTTTTATAGAATATTTTAGTGACCCTTTGCCTAAACCTGACTTTTACAGATGCTTTTACTTGGTCACCACTTTGATAGCTTCAGAGAACAAGGATCTACCCGGATCATTTATATTGCCATCCTTGGTGAATGACCCCCCATTCAGGAGGTTTTATTTGTCCAAAGATTTAATTCGTGCAGCTCTCAAAATCCATGGAACGCATACTCCTACAGAGCGCGAAAGACTGATCCCAGAACCCATGAAACGTGGCGATGTTACGAAGTGGGAAGATATTTCAGCTATAACCCCTGAGTTATCTAAGCCGTTGAGAATATGTATGCAGCACTTTGCTTTTCCCGCGTAGGACCGATTTACGATGCCCCACAAAAGAATTTGGTTTGGTTTATATCTAGCATGTACTGGACCCCAGACGGTAGATTTAGCAAGCTGGATCATTGATCAGCTTTACTTGGCACAACACCGCTGGGAAAGAAAGAAGGTCATCAATGGATGTTGCTCCCTCACGCGCATTGTGTATATGTGCCTAGCATATGACTTACCGATCGAACGTGCAATGACAAGCGAAGAGATGAAGGCTTTCAAAGGGACATCGAAGAAAGCTAGGAAGCCTAGCAGAGGACGAGCAGGAAAAAGAATGAGAGGAAATATCCCCTGCCTTCAAGTCCCATAATCACCATCACCTCAGCCATCTCCTGAACAGTCTCCAACAGAAGCCCCCGTTCAACCCATTCGCATAAGATTATCAAGTCCAGTCACAACAGAGACCACTACCAGCACGGTTGCTCCTCAAGCAGCCACAATCCCAGAACCCACCACCACAACAGCAGAAGTTCCCACCACTATTGGTGCGGAAGCCTTTTCTTTTCCAATACCCAATATGGAAGCAGAACCAATAAACACGACGTTTGATTTCGAGATGCACAATGTGTTGTCTAGTGAATTTCAGTTCTCAGAAGGACAGATGTTTTCTCAAGAATATGAACGTCCAAGTTACCCGACCACACCCCGAGATCAGCCACATGGACAAGTAGTGTCGAGCTCTGAAGAAGAAAGAACAGCAACCGATGAAGATGAAGGCGACGATGAAGCCAGCCACGACACACATGACTCCCAAGAACATGTACAAACGGATGAACAAGGACAACAAACGGACACCCACGGTGATACAAGTACACACAAGGATGAGACATTTGAAGCTGCAGCTTATACACTGGCCATTAAAAAGTTATACCGTACTATGGAAAAGGTTTGGGCGCGTAAGAAGCTAACTGATGAAGAGAGCCAAACTCTCATAGAACAAGAGCTTGTCTTGGGCGGATTCGAAGAAGTATATATCAGCAGTTTCAGAGAGCTTGTCAAATCAGTCGGACCTACCGAAGCCTTAAGGTATTTTCAGAGGAAACCGTTACCGTAGTATGACCCTCGCAGAGTTCGCTTATTATCTAAGCCTGGTGAATATATTCGAGTACCGACAGGTGCTCAGTCATCCCAGCAGGCCCGAGAAGCACGCTTGATTCTTGAAAGACCTGCGACCGAAGAAGCTATCCTCGTCGACTCCCCACCCCACCCCACTAATGTACAGACCACCACGGTAATCGGAGTACCCGCCACCCCAACTACTCCTCCTTCACCTCCTGTCTCTCCCATTCATCCACTATCTCCTAGACCAGCCACATCTTTCGACAACATCAGAGTAGAAGCCTTTGTCGCATCCATTTCCATCCCCATGCCCACACCCATTCAACCGGGTTTCCCCCTTCAGGCACCCACCTTTCCATGTACTCCCTTTCCCCCTCCATCTTTCCCATCCTTCCCCACACCTCCACGACACCTTTTCCCATATCTACCCCCATTAACTTTTTCCCCTGTCTCACCCCCCCGACCTACCGTATTTCCGTTTCCCCCTTTCCCCCGAGGAGTACAAGAAAAACCCCTTGTAAATTACTCGTCAACAATTGTAAATCCAGTATTTACACCATCACAAGCACCCACAATCACACCATTACTCACAGTCACCGCACTTGACATGTCCAATGACATGGACATCTCACCGCCCACCGCACCACCACTCACTTCATTCACGACACACCCATATTTAGGCACATCACAATTTTCCACAATCACCACCGCATCCACTCTCCCACCCCCATTCCCCATCCCCATTGCATCTACATCCACTGCATCTTTACTAGGAACATCTGTAATATTATCTCCCACTGTAGATACCGCATTTCGACAGATGTTCGCTTGCATGACTCAAGTACGAGAGGAGTTCACATCTCTAGGAAACAACTACCAGACGCTGCAGAACACGAAATCAATTACAGTCGCAGCTTAATTCATTGTCGATTGAGAATGCCTCATTGAATACTCGGTACCAAGAATTACGAGCGGCATACCACAAGCTAGAATTAGAAAGTGAAGAGAAAGCCAAAGAGGCCACTGTTGATCTTGACAATTTGTTAAGGGCCCAGACAGTTTGAAATGCGACGCTGACTCGGAACATGGGCTTACTCAGGAGGCACCTAGCAGCAGCAAAGGAAGAGAACCAGAGGCTACAAGAGCAGAACAGAGAAAATTTAGAAGCTGCTCTTGATCATCCAGATCAATCGTTAAGCCCTAGTAGGTTCAAAGCGGTTCCCTCAGAATCAATGAAGATGCTGCTAGAGGATCATGTTAGACTGCTCGATGAATACGATCACATGAACGAGGCCTATCAAAAGCTAAAAGATGATCATAAACTACTGCAGCTACGAGCACCAGTACCACAAGGATTACCAGCTCCTGTGGACCCTTCTCCTGACATCCTAGAGGAACTCAATGCATTAAGGGCCCAGGTATCCACTCTTGAATCACGGATTGCTATATATGAAGCACCACCACGGCCAGATTCCCCACCAGAGCTCCCAACAGATGAAGAAAATGTAACCATCCCGGTGGAGGAAACATTTGAAGAAGCCTACGAACCAGAACCCATCCCAGGCGGATGAGTCACGGCTGAAGGCCAGAGGACTTATGAACTTCCAACCCCCGCATGGATGAAGACAGTGGAAGAGCTTGGAACCACCCACTCAGCACGAGTAGAGTCGCAGCTGCATGCAATGGCAATGATTGAGGAACGAATTTTACAGTCGCCCTACTTCGCTCATTTGGCCCCTCGCAGATATATATCAGGGCACGAGCTCCAATACAAACCATACTTCATAGTAATGGCTGAATATCAGTTGGCCATAGAGAAAGAAACAGGCAAGAAACCATCTCATGCTACTCAGTTCGAGCCTGACGATTTGCCACCAGATGCGCAACGTGGAGAAATCCATCAACCCAATTGGCGTAAAGATCTTTTACAAGAGTATCCTGAGATGATGAGCACATGGGTAAAGGCACCATTGCACTTACAGTACAACCCATGTTGGGGACCAGTGCCACGTCGACGCTCCTGGACAGCATTTGCTATTAAAGTACAGAACAACAAGCAGTGCCAGGATTGGTTGAATTATCCATATTTCAAGCCACCCATCAAACTACCAACAGTGGGATATATGATGGCCACGATTCGTCACTGGCTCCCTTGCTTGAAACGTATGGATGATATCGCAGCGCACATGACTGTCAAAATATTTGACATTATGCAAATGGTTTTTAAAGTCTTTCGGCGTGTCAAGGCACCTCATGTTAATACCCCGGGCTTCGAGCATGGCAATTTGGATCTTGCATATGACATGAGTACAACGCCATCGCTACGGGTGTGTTACGCCTGGCATTGCAAAATCAAATACTTACCGGCGTGCTACAAGCAAACCTTCGAAGAAATTTTCACAACCGGTTTTTGGGAATACCATTCAGAAGTGTTCATCAGCAGGCCCACCCACCTCTTACACCTATTCGCCTGTGAACAGATGGTATATTCCACACATTATCGAATCCCCCCACCCGATGAACCGTAACCAATTGATTGGGAGAAACTCGAGGCAGATTTGGCCCGAGGGATTCGAATATCAGAACACACCCTCGCTCAGGAACTACTACAGAACTACATCCGACAGACTGCACAACAAGGTTCTGTCGAGGACGATAGAAGCTAGAGGGAGGGGGGTGTTGGTAGTAGCCAGAGGCATAGAAGACGCGGAAGCATGTAAAGACAGAGCAGGGAGTCAGTCAGATCTTTTTTCAAAAGAATTATGTTTTAAAAATACTTTTCAAAAACCTCCAACAGTGATTTTTATCACTATTGTAACATATGTAACATCGACAAACCCTTTTTTGTAATCCATAGCTCCATTTTGTGCAAGCCGAGGAGTCCTCAAGCTTGAGGGCTTAGGTAGAATGAGCGTATCAATTTTGGTTATTTTTAGACACCGTTTACCCTCTCAAATAGCGCATAGGATCTATTTTTTAACTATGCCGGTCACTAGATGTGAAACCGGTCAAAACTAGTCTAGAATCTATAAAAAGAGCTAGAGAGCTCATTTTTGAGGTTGGTTGGTGTGAGATTAGAGCTGTTTTTGAGCTTGTAATTGAGATCTTGAGCAATAGAGTTGATTTCTCACCTTCCATTGTGTCTTGCTTGTCTCTTCGTAATGTGTGTGTATGTGTGTGTGCATCTCTATGCTTCTCACCTTCACTCACTCTTCATCTCACATTCACGATCTTCATATCACTCCTATCTCTTCCGTGGATTGACATTAAGGAGGTGGAGCTTCTTAACGTGGTTCTCACCATTGTGCTAGAGCAACAAAGGGTTTACAAGACTGGGTTAAACGGCGGTCATAACTACCGCGGGGATGGTCAAACGGTGGCCAACAGCCACATACAACAATTTCCAGGATTCAAATGAGCTTCTTCTTGAATTCCTATTTCTTCTTCTTTGCACTTCTTTGTTGTGTTGAGTCGACTCAATATCTCTTGTGTTAGGGGTTCTTGATATATTTCACTCTACACCCATTGATGTAACTTGGTATTATATCACCCTCTAGGGTAGCTAAATGAACAGCTCCACTAGTTGATATTCTATTGATTATCATGGGACCATAACCATGCTTTTCTAGTTTCTTGGCATGTTGCTTCAGTGTATACACCAAGACTAAGTCTCGTACCTTCAATCCCTTATATTTTACATTTGCATCAAAGTAAGCTTTTTTTTCTCTTCTTGTTTGCATAGATCCTAGCAGCTTCTCTTAATCGAGTTTCTCCCAGTCATTCTAAATAAAAAATTCTAGAAGAGAGCTCATGGCTAGTCCATTGATGCTTATGTGCTACCTTCAAAGTGGGTATTAGGAAGTCTATGGGAAACACTGCATTCTGACCAAACACCATCTAAAAGGGGGTGTTGTTGAGTACCATTTTATAGCCCACTCTATAAGCCCAAACAACATAATGCAAATGTTTGTCCTAACCAGAATGGCTATTGTTCACCAACTTAGTAGAACAGTGCAAAGGATCTTATTCGTGCTTTTTGCTTGCCTATTTGGTTGTGGGTAGTGTGGAACTGACTTCTTATGAATAACCATGAATTCTTGTAGCAACTATTCAATGACCTCATTCAAGAAGTGGGTACCATGACCATTTATCAAGTCTATCGGCAAACCATATCTTGTAAATACGCTCTTGAACAGAAACTTAGCTATGGTTTGTGCTCTTCCTAGTGGCTTTCATTTCTACCCATTTGGTTAGATAGTATGTGGTGACAATAATGTATTCAACATGTGAACTCTTGGGTGGGGGACTATAGGACCAACAAAGTCTATTCCCCATTTAGATATTACACATCCTCCCATCATGGGTCTCAGTGGCATCTCATCCTTGCATATAAGATATTGAGTGTAGTGGCATGTATCACACCTCTTCACATAGGTATGGGCATCTATGTGAAGGTTTGTCCACCAATTATTGATGACAAGTATTTCTTTGATCACCCTATCCGATCCAAAGTGTCCTCTTGCCACACCCGGTGAGCAGTTTCTAAGATCTTAAGATATTCACTTTCATGGACACACAGTCTAAGATATCCATCTCTTCCATGTATGTATAGGTTATCTCCTATGAGTCTGTAATCTAAGGCTTCCTATTCTAAGCTTCATCACCTAGCTAAGGCCATCCCTTGAGGGAAAGTTTTTATCTTGAGAGATTCAACCAAAGGACTGCTCCAATCCCGCATTGAGGATACTTGATATAGAGTAGCATGTTCTATCGGTGGTCTATTGCAATAGGTTTGACAATCCTTACACATCCTATGGACATCTACTTCCATGGTTGGCCAATATATGCCTAATCTTTGCAAATCTTGGAGGGTTCGATGTTTAGAATGATGTTGCTTCAGTGCACCTACATGTCCTAATTGCAACCATTTTGTGTACTCATGGTCTTCCACACAACAAGCCAATATGCCTTGATTTGTGTGTTTGTACATGCTACTTGTTATTATATGATACTTTTGGGACTTCACCACCTCTCTACCTTTTTCTTTCATTACCTGGTGCTTAGGTCCAAAAGTTAGAATAGGTACAATAGTTTTGGCCAAGTTAGGCACAATCTCCAGGTTGAATAAGTAAGCATTAGGAAGTTCATCTGACACTCCTTGCAGGGACTCTTCAAAGGTTAGTCTAGATAGGTAATCCACTCTGACATGGGTCTTGTCTTTCCTAACAACCACCTCAAAATCATATTCCATTAGTACGAGAAACCATCTTACTAATGTCCCATTATTGCAAGGTATATTCATCAGGTAGAGTAACGCTTGATGGTCCATAAAAAATTTAAACTTATTTGCAATTAGATAATGTCTAAGCTTTTTAACTACATAGAACATGCCTAATCCTTCTCTTTCTGTTGTGGTATAGTTTCACTCAATTTCATTTGATTGCCTACTTTCATAAGTAATTGGAAGCTCAATATTACCTTTACCCATAGTTTGTGCTAGTACACACCCAATAGCATGATTGGATGCATCCACATGAACATGGAATGGCTTATTCCAATCCGATGTAGTCAATATTGGTGTTGAACATTATCGTCGATTAATCATGTTAAAAGACTTTTCACACTTGTTCGTCCACTCAAAGTTATGTAGAAGGTTGTACAGAGGCTTCAATGATTGCATACATCTAGATAAAATGTCAGTAATACCAACAATGTCCCATGAAATCTTGTACTTCCTTAACATTCTTTGGTATAGGTAGCTCAATAATGGCTCTTACTTTGTCCGCATTGGTTGAGATTCCATTATTTGACACTTTGTGTCCTAGAATCTTGCCTTGCCTAACCATGAAAACACACTTTTTTGGGTTCAAGTAGACTTGATATCTCTACATTTGTCAAAGATTGATTTCAGATCAAGCATGTGTGTTTTCCTAATGTTTTAAATCATCAACATAGACCTCTAAGTTCTTTTGCAAGAACTCCTTGAATACACGACACATCAGCATTTGAAATGTAGCAACAGCATTGGTGAGCCCAAAGGACATCACATGAAAATATATTCCACTCTATGACAAAATCCATCTTGTGTTGGTCTTCTAGGGCAATATCTACTTGATTGTAGCCAGAAAACCCATTAAGGAAGTTTTAGACTTCCTTGCTTGCTACATGTTCCAACAAGTGTTCAGTGATAAGAAATGGATAGTTGTCTCAAATGGTGGCGGCATTGAATTTCTTCAAGTTAATGACACATGTAGCTTTACACTCGTTTTGGGAACTATCACAATGGGGGATATTCATTCGATATGCTCAATCTCATAGATAAATCCAACTTCTATCAAGCGATCTATTTCCTCTTTGATCTTTGTCGCACAGTTATCATTATATGTGTACGATTTTTGCTTAGAGGGTTTGGCTTTTAAAGACATCAGAGTTCTATGAGAACAAATATCTATTTCTAGTCCTTTCAAGTCTTTTGCTCCATGCAAACACATCCCTATATTCTCTAAGTAATGCAATCAACTCCTTTTCTTCATTGTTCGCCCGGTCGTGACCTATATACATACATCATTCTTAACCATCTTCTATGGTCACATTGATTTTCTTAGCTTTCTCTTTGTTGTCATATGCCACTCCTGGGAGTGCTTCTCTATTAGGCATCTGGATCATAATCTTTTAATATTCAATTTCATATTTTTTGAAGTTATTTGGGACTTTAAAGGTGGTATCTTCCTCTATGGCCTTGCAGGTACATTTCTATCTTTTATTCTTCTTGGTCAATATCAATGTCTCTTCTTCTTTTGATCTTTCCTCCCCTTGAGTTCCAACTTCTATTAAATAGAGATATTCTTCCTCTGAAGCACAAAAAGGTTCCATAAGGATGGATTCTTCATCTTTGTCACTATCTTCCTTGGGTTCACTCATACTAGGTGCACACTCTTCAATAACCGAATCACATACAATTAGCTATATCGTGAAGATTAAAATGTCATAGCCCTCCTCATCGCAATGGGAGGTCCATTGTTCTTCATCGACTGCTATATGGTGGCTAGAATTTCAGCCCACACATGGGGTTCAAATCCTTCATCCAAGAAAATCTCTAGTGGTGGCTCTTTTGTCTTCCTCTACTAGGGCATGTGAACTAAGGTAATTCCTATAGCGAATCGGATTCAAAGTCTAATCATTCACTAGTTTGTGCATCTTCTAGTTCTTTGTTGATAAAGGGAATGTCCTGCAGAAATTGATCCTAGAGATCATCCACTAGCTCAATGGGGGAAGGACTCTCACTCTCCTTGGCCAATTTCTCCTCTTGAATCTCTCATAAGAACGCTTATGAGTATTGATTCATAAAATAAGAGCTTTTAGGATTAGTGAAATTAGGTACATAATCTTCCTTGGGAGGAAAGCTTATTCTTTCACTTTGATTGTTACTTACCTTTGATGTAGCTAACTTCCCATATTTGGCTATTATCTTCTCTAGTATCTCTAGCAATCCATCAAAGTGCAATTGTGCCTTGGCTGAATTAGTGCAATTGAAAAGACAACTGGAATCAAACTTATTTTGAGCCAATTCCATCATTTTTTCACATAGCTTAGTCCTCTGAATTTCTAAGTCCGCTCTAGGATAACACTTATCTAACTCTACCACATTTTGCCCTTCTTGAATTCTGGCTTGATATGCATTGAACATCATGTGAAGATCTTCTGGAGTAGGATTTGCTAGAACCAATCCTACTCTTGGTGGTGGTGGTTCAGCGGAATGGTTTTGGTGTAATGAGGATGTCAAGTTATGAGGGTGCATGTGAGATGAGATCTCTATCAATTTAGCTTTATTCAAGTTCGCTCATCTTCTTTGTCCATTGTCTCTTCATCCTTTCACGACTATCCTTCTAGGCTCTCAATCTCTTTTTGGTTGTGCTCTCAATATCATTGTTGTTTGTGCTCTTCTCTTGATCTATGCCTCCGATTTCTTGTAGGATCTGAGATCTAGTTACTACTTGCACTAGGGTTGTAGTTATTATACTACCACTAGTGTCTACAACCTAGTGAATAACATTGATTGGTGTGATCTTCTGCGCATTGACGGGGCTCTTATGGCAATCCCTTAGTAGGTGTTCCTTATCCCAATCTAGACAAAAGCCTTGAATAGTCACTAATTGGGGTTGTCTTGGTGTAGGGATAGGATAATCTTGAATAAAGTGATCTGCTTGGCATCTATAGCATGGACCTCTCGGTGCTTGGGGTCTCATTCATCTTGGTTGGGGCCTAGGGTTAGGATTTGTGTATATCATGTTTGAATATTCTAGCTCCCAACTAGGTTCACTAGGGGTTTCATAAGGGTAAATCTCAATGTGCTCTGGCAAACCCATATAGTAAGTCGATGGGCTATCTACATGCATTGAGTCAAAGCTTTGAGCATTTGGATCACTTTCTAAAATCAGCAAGGGTGTTGGCATTAGGGCTCTACTCACGTTATCCTCACGTGATACATAGTTGGATGGGATCACATTGGCCGGGGGTGGAGGTTGTTGGCATAGCACACGTTGAGGTCTTTGCTGAGTTTGGTATGCAGGTTGATATGGTTGTTGGGGCCTAAAGTATTGTTGTGGTTGGTATGGATTTCGGTATCTCCCTTATTGTTCATATGGCTATGGATAATTTTGCCTAACCACTTGCTTGTTGTAAGGAAATCTTGTGCAATGTGGTTAGTGTATCTCCTCTTGATGGACTAGTATTGGCTATTAGGGTTTCCTTGGGGTTGAGCCATGATTCGGCAAACATTGGCCATATGGTCTCCTCCATAGTTTTAACATCATTGCACTAAGAACATCCTAGGTGTATGCTTGCTTGATGCTCCTAATTTTTTAGATACTTTCTCTGCCAACTCATATATTGAAGTAGATGGTTTAGAAGTGAAATTAATAGCAGATTCTGAGTCTTTATAGATCTTTAAAAGCTCTAATTCATCACCCAATTTATCCTATATGTCTATACACATATGTAGACACTGCCTGTGTTCCTAGGTTCCTTCAAGTACACATGTGACCATAGTTTGGCACTTAGCAACCCTACCAAAAACAATGCCACTTGTTTAGCTGGTGTGGGTAGCTCTAGAATAGGGAATCTTTCCAAGTTTTGTCTAAATCTTCTTAGAGCTAGTCGGATGGTTTTTGGAGGTGTGTTATTGAAGCTATGTATTAGGGATGTGGTATTGTGCATGATACCACTCTTGGAGAACTCGGTCATGAATGCTTCTAGAAACTAAGCTATATCCGTGAATTGAACTTGATGTAGTCGTGGAAACCATTCCAAGACTATATCCTTCAGCATAAGGCCAAAAGCATTGTATTGAGTGGACAAATCATCAACTTTTTCAGCTCTCAATACTTATCTAAACTCTGCTACATGATTGTGTGGGTCTCTAGTGCCATCGAAGTAGTTCTTCATGGACTTAACTAGTTGAGTAGGCCTCAATATCCTAGGGTGTTCTCTACGTCTTGGCAAGGGAAACTCATCCATGCCTCTTTTATGTCTCCAATCTCTATGCCTCTCCTGGTCTATTCTTTTTATCTCCAATCTTGATCTATCTATACCTAAGGGTTTTGCAAAACTCACTTTGAATCTTACTTTAGTTCTCTCCTTGTGGGTTCCCTAAAACTGAGATGATCTCATTGCTTGTTGACCATGGGACATATTAGATCTTGAGGGAGGGAACACCAACTTGCCCTTCCAAGAGTATGCATGCCTACCATGCTCTGTTACTAAAAACATTTTCTCTAAAGTGTTATATGGATAGATGATCTTGTCTGGTGTCTCAGGATCTTTAAACCTGTATATTGTGACCACCCACTTTGTTGGGTTGATTTGGTTTCAATCTCCAAAAATATTCATTTGTTTCCCTATTCAAGAAGATTTCAATAATTTTTTTATCTTAAGGAATCCACTCTCAAATGATGAATCTAGTCAAGATGGATTTGCCATGAGGTATTTGAGGTTCTCGGCCTATGTTTCCTTGTTCTAGATCTCCTATCTCATTCTCTTGAATGGCAATTCCAAACTGATCTATCTTATCAAGTAAGCTGGTAACCACATACATGGTTCCTTGCTTATTAATATATGATCCCTCTTTGAATTTAACCATTGGGTGTTCAAGTCTGAAGGGTTGATTAGGGTTTTTGAGTTGGACAATAGATCTTCATACACCATCATCATAGATATGAGCACCTAATCGATTGGTTCCAATATACTCCAATAGAGTCTAATAGGGACCTTTTGCTGTCTGTACATAGGTTGCACCCAAACTACCTATCGGTGGTTCTATGCTAAATGACATTTTTGAATCACTGGTCTCCTAACTTAGCATGTATGGATAGTCACTAAGCTGCTAAGTCCAAGAACTAGCTATGTGGTTGACACTAACTTCAAAGGATCTGATGCTTTGTCTATCCGAACCTAGGTGTCTTCCTAATCTAAGGTTGATATGCATTATTTATTAACCCAATGTTTCCCAAGTACAACCTCATTGCAATGTTCTTTTTTCATAATCACTTGTTCTTTTTAGTTTCCCCTTTTGGGTGTAAAATTTCATCCAATTATTCATGTCATGAGGAATACTTGTGTGATATCATACTTTGAGTTGTGATCGATGAATTTGTGTTCTTTTTTAATTAGAGTTTTTTGAATTAATAGTCTAGCTATACTTGAACTTGAGTGATTGGGTTTTCTTGTACTTGATTCATGCCTAGCATAACCCTAATCAATCGATACCTCTAATTGCTCTTAGCCTAAGCTAGAAATTCACTAAGAGGGTTAGGAATTCTTCCTACCTCGAGTTTGATGCTCCGATAAGTTCCCCAATGCCCAATAAGTGTGCTTCCCAAGCGTGATTCAACTGCGAGCTTGCTTCTACTTTGACCAAAAGCTCCAATTACCTGAAAAAATACAAAATCTTAGCTCAGAAATTCTCAAAATTAATTACCCTAGTTTTTGGTGGAAAATGTCTCTCTATCAAGATCGATAGGGTATGTCTGTCGTGATGGACATGCGGTCCATTGGGGGTTGTCAATTCCCATGGACCGGTCCATCCTGATTGAGACTTGTCTATCGGGATTGATGGTTTATTTGTCATGACGGACAGAGTTTATGATGGATACCATTTATCATATGGGCTATCTATTGTGATTGATGCCAATTTTTGAAAAAGTATATCTGTCATGTTAAGTCTATCTATTGTGATGGATGGGTTGTCCCTTGTAATGGACCACTTGTGTGTCAAGGTCTATCAGTTGTCAATTGGCAATTGACACCTATCTATCATGATGGATAGAGGGTGTGCCATGATTGACATAAAAAAAGGATATTTTCTAAAAACGTTTACATATGTGTGATGCGCATGGACTCTACTCTATT
>CM035423.1:49902247-49907247 GCA_020310875.1 Ceratopteris richardii
TGTGTGTGTGTGTGTTGTACATATTTTGTGCATGTGGATTTCAAAGCAGCAATATATGGTGGTTTGAAGATTTTTGTTCTTTCAAAGAGGCTGCAATGCTTAATGAAGGTTAATGATAAAGCTAATGCATGCTCAGGAAATCTTACTAGACATGTATCTCTATGCTTTTCTCTTTACTCAGGATAATTGTATTACTATAGAGAAGACATCAACATTCACTTCAATAATTAATGATGTCCAAAAAAAAATCAATAACCCAAATTATTTTTATGGTGCGATGTTCTTGTAAATCAAATGTCTATCATTGTGGATTAATGCGCTTCATCAGCCATTAGAAAAGAGAGGTAGTTGTTGAAAGATAAAGGTAGACTAGTGGAAGGACAACCACTTTGAAACATATAGGTTAGATAGGATAAGATGAGGTTGAGAAAATAGGATCGCTAGAGAAAGAATTTTTTCTTTTAAGAGGAAGCTTGATCAAAGCCTAATTTCCCTTTGCTTGAATTGATTGAAAGAATGACTGCATAAGTGCACAAGCATACTACATATGGGACCCCCCATATCCCACAAAACATGGGTTAGACTCTCCAAATGTGATATTGGAAAGGATTGCTAGAAGGCACCTCATTTAATTCTGCCCAAAGCCAATACTTTTGCCTAGGGCCCACATCTAGCTTGCCATAGGGAGGGGTTGAGCCTTGCCCGTGCCTCAAGAGGCGAAAGGGCCAACCAAAAAGCCTAATGCGCATGGACTTCTAGAGAAATAAGTAAAATTCATATTGCTAGAACTCAATCAATTCAACCGAGCATAATATCCAAGAGATGAATAAACTAACCTATTTAATAAAACAAGGGGGATCCATACATGGTTCATTCAATTGAAAACTGATTTCTACTAGCCAAGAGGAGCAATCATTTCATGATCATTGTGTTCTAACGAAAACATGGAGGTATCTTTTTGGTTCATGGGAATCTTTGTAGAGAGCTAAGCAAAAATTTCAAGGGCATACAATGTGAATTGCAGGCTATGTTCAAGTTTGTTGGAGACAAGAGGCATCTGAAGGAGAAACTATGATAGGGTATAGAATTCTTCATATAATGGTGAAGACGATATGAAGAGAAGGTTGGAGAGGCGCTGAGAAAGTTTTCCATGGCCATGGAGAGGACAATTAGCTACTGAGGAGAGGAAGAAGGAGCGGAGAGGAGGAGGAACTTCAAAATCTTGCTTTATCATTTGTTGGACGAGTCCTCTTTTACTGCTATGAGGAGAATTAGTACAAGATGGAGATGCAAGAAGAAATGTGGGCTCAAGAAGAGGGGGCAAGAGGAAATGAAAGAAGAGAGGAGAAAGTGTAGTGGTAAGGCTGCTCCATTTTCTTTTGGGGAAGGGAAAGGTGACATCTAGTGGATGAGGTTGTGCAACAGAGAAATGAGGTTATCATCTTTGATCTTTTGGGGGCTTTGATTTGAAGTGTTTAAAGAGCAGCCTTGGAGAAAGATAGCCCAAATGCATAATGGAAAGAGAAGAGGATAGGAAAGGATAACTGAGAGAAGATCATGGTGATGTACAAATGGGGAGTTGCAACTAAAATGAAGGTATCCCAGAGCTGAAGAAGAAGGTGAGGATACTTCGGTTCCTTATCACATAGAAAATAAATTTTTTGGACAAGCCTTTTAGGAAAGCATTTTTAAAAAGAGGTGTGATATCATATTAGCTTCAAAGTTCTACTACAATTATGATTATGAATTAATAAAGAGCATCTTGTTTTTTGCTTTGGACTTGTTGTACCTCAGAGTGCGACATTGTGCTTGTCTCATGGACATAAAGAGATAGCCTGACTCTCAGCATAGAATTCAGTGAACCAAAAGTATATGAGGCTTATCTTCCGGCAGCAATTAGAGTGGTCATTTGAGCGTAAAAACAAGGAGAGATGAGGCTAAGAAAAGGAAAATAGTTGAAGGGTGGAGTTGGAATATGGTCGGCCATCACCATTTATATTATTTTTGAAGTTTATTTGTAATGGGCTGGAAACTGTGCTACAAAAATTTGATAGAGGCTCTCTTTCATTTGACAACTCTTTGAATGATGGAGGGTTGTTATAAGGGAGATGCAGGATGCACATCACATAGTATGGAGTTTCTCTCAAGTCTGTTTTTTCTTTACAAATCAAGAGATTTAACTCAAATTCTTTTGAGCGCTCATTGAAGGAAGAGGAAGCTTGGTATTGATGGGGTCAGATATTCCCTCTTGTGAGGATACAAACCTGGAATGCTACTCAAAAAGGCCACTATTTGGATTTGTAGAGGTGTTTTGGAAGGCCACAAATGTGTGGGGACTTCAATGAAGAGAAGTTATTGATCTTGAACTATTTGAAGAGATCTTCTTTTACCCATGTGACATGGAAAAGGATGGCACTCTTGCGTTCTATATTAAATCTATTTTTGCTTTTTTTACTTTACTATTTTTTCTAGGATTCTTTGAGATCACAAAATCTATATAAGGACCACATGAGAGTCATTGTAAGCATAGAGTGTATGACGAAATCTAGCTTCCCTTGGGCATTGTAACTTTCTTAGTGTAACTCTAACTATGTGGAGCTAGTGTGCTCCTTTTCTATTTGTTGTCCATTATTTCCTTATCCCAATTTCTCTTTCCCTCTTGTTTTATTTATTTATCAATTAATTGAGAGTCCTTCTACCTCTATTTCATGCGGATTGTACCACTCATGTATAATACATCCAAGATAGATGGGAATAAGGCTAGCATTGCATCTTCTCAGTTTTCAAGTCTCCTTATGTGATCCTCCACAGTCTTGCACCAAGCCTTTGAAAGTAGGTAATTTGATATTCATTCTTCACAAGAAGTCTATTAACTCCTCCATGTGAAACTATGTATGTTTTATAGAAGTATCCCAAGTAGAGTTTCCTGCTCGTCTAGCCTTCTCTTGAGAAGGTGTTTAGGCTAATTCTAGCAAGTTGCTTGGGCTTTCTTGAGAAAAATCAGTAGACAATCTTAAGATAAGAGGATAAGGTGCTTTCTTGAGACTGAATTGATGGGATCTTTTACTATTGTAAGTTTTCAATGGGCTCTTGAGATTATGAGGATCTTCTCTCGGATAACAATTATGGATCATAGACATAATCACTTGTACTCTACTACATCAAAGCCTAACAAGTCCTAAACTTATAAGAGAAAATCGATGGACTGAAGTAAAGCTTACTTCTGAGACGTTGTCTTCCATAGAGCATGCAAGAGCTGCACAACATGCAATTGTCCCACCAAGCATATCGAACTATAGTTGCTTTATCATATGGCTACTTTAGGGATAAATTTTCTTTGGAGTAGTATACTCTGTGACACGCTCTATGCTTCTCAAGGCAAACAACAATTGGAAAATTGACTAGTTTGCAAAGAACAATAAGCTTGATAGTACATAGATAATGACCAAGAAGGGCAGCCATCAAGAGCTAAGTATATCATGTACATGACACATACGCATTACAAAGGATAGTAGGCCAGCTTATGAGACAAATATAGAGACTCAAAAAGATTTCGATGTACTAAAATTAAGGTAGACAACAAGATTCTAACATATGACCGTAGTTTGGCACTTAGCAACCCTACCAAAAACAATGCCACTTGTTTAGCTGGTGTGGGTAGCTCTAGAATAGGGCATCTTTCCAAGTGTTTTCTAAATCTTCTTAGAGCTAGTCGGATGGTTTTTGGAGGTGTGTCCTTGAAGCTATGTACTAGGGATGTGGTATCGTGCCTGATACCACTCTTGGATAACTCGGTGATGAATGCTTCTAGAAACTAAGCTATATTCCTGAATTGACCTTGATGTGTTCGTGGAAACCATTTCAAGGCTATAATCTTCAGCATAAGGCCAAAAGCATTGTATTGAGTGAACAAATCATCAACTTTTTCAACTCTCAATACTTGTCTAAACCCTACTACATGAATGTATGGGTCTCTAGTGCCATTGAAGTAGTTCTTCATGAACTTAAGTAGTTGAGTAGGCCTCAATATCCTAAGGTGTTCTCTAGGTCTTGGAAAGGGAAACTCATCCATGCCTCTTTGATGTCTCCAATCTCTATGCCTCTCCTGGTCTATTCTTTCTATCTCCAATCCTGATCTATCTATACCTAAGGGGTTTGCAAAAATCACTTCAAATCTTACTTTAGTTCTCTCCTTGTGGGTTCCCTAAAATTGAGATGATCTCACTCCTTGTTGGCCATGGGACATATTAGATCTTGAGAGAGGGAACACCAACTTGCCCTTCCAAGAGTATGCATGCCTACCATGCTCTATTACTACAAACATTTTCTCTAAAGTGTTATATGGATAGATGATCTTGTCTAGTGTCTTAGGATCTCTAAACTTTTATATTGTGACTTCACCCACTTTGTTGGGTTGATTTGGTTTCAATCTCCAAAAATATTCATTTGTTTCCCTATTCAAGAAGATTTCAATACTTTTTTTATCTTAAGGAATCGACTCTCGAATGATGAATCTAGTCAAGATGGATTTTCCATGAGGTGTTTGAGGTTCTCAGCCTATGTTTCCTTGTTCTAGATCTCCTATCTCATTCTCTTGAATGACAATTCCAAACTCATCTATCTTTTCAAGTAAGCTGGTAACCACATACGTGGTTCCTTGCTTATTAATATATGATCCCTCTTTGAATTTAACCACTAGGTGTTCAAGTCTAAAGGGTTGATCAGGGTTTTTGATTTGGACAATAGATCTTCATACACCATCATCATAGATATGAGCACCTAATTGATTGGTTTCAATATACTCCAATAGAGTCTTATAGGGACCTTTTGGTGTCTATACATAGGTTGCGCCCAAACTACTTATGGGTCATTCTACGCTAAATGACATTTTTGAATCACTAGTCTCCTAACTAGCATGTATGGATAGTCACTGAGCTGCTAAGCCCATGAACTAGTTGTGTGGTTGACACTAACTTCAGAGGATCTAATGCTTTGTATAT